>ONZH01008490.1:0-39060 GCA_900303285.1 Rhinella marina
AATCTTTAGCTGCTTTCCCCCGGAGGAGATTTGAATTCCGGTGAAATCCAGGCTTTGTTCATTTTAATAAGCGTCAGCCTGTCAGCGCTGTCAAGTTGACAGGCGTGTACGCTTATCGGTGATGACGCCACCAGCTGCACTGAATACCCGCTCTGAACAGCACGCCTAGCAGGCAGGGCAGGCCAGCACCTCCAAGGCGTACAGCGCCAGTTCAGGCCACGTGTCCAGCTTTGAAAACCCAGTAGTTGTATGGAGCAGAGTGATCGGTCTCGGACGTTGGTATGGTCCAGCTACGTACTCCCTCACCCATCTTTCTGTACAGCTCCCCCCTACTCTGCCTAGATGGGGAAAGGTGACAGTGTCTTGCTGGGGTGACCATAAAACTGGCAAAGGCCTTGGAGAGCGTTCCCCTGCCAGTGCTGGACAAGCTGCCTGCTCGCCTCCTCTCCCCTGCTACTTGGCCCACAGAACCACGCCCTCTGCCACTAGCGGTGTCAGAGGAGAAGGATTGTTTCAGCTTGTACACCAGGGCCTGTTGAACTTGATTCACTCTCATACTCCTTTCCTCTACAGGGATGAGAGTGGAAAGGTTCTGCTTGTACCGTGGGTCCAGGAGAGTGAACACCCAGTAATCGATGTTTGAAAAAATGCTTCTAATGCGAGGGTCACGGGATAGGCAGCCTAACATGAAGTCTGCCATGTGCGCCAGAGTCCCAACACGCAAGAATTCCCTCTCCTCACTGGCCTGACTCTCCATTTCCTCCTCCTCCAAGTCCTCCTCTTCAGCCCATACACGCTCAAGAGTTAAGAAGGACTGAGCACTGGTACCCTCTTCTGTCTCACCGACATTCTCCTCCTCCTCTTCCTCATCCTCATCCCCCTCCGATACGCGCTGAGAAACAGACCAGAGGGTGCTCCGGCTATCAAGTGAAATATCTTCCTCCACCGTCTCTTGTGACAAGCGCAAAGCATCCGACTTCATGCTGAGCAGTGAGTTTTTCAACAGGCAAAGCAGCGGGATGGTGAGGCTGATAATGGTGGCATCGCCGCTGACCATTTGTGTTGACTCCTCAAAGTTGGTCAACACCTGGCAGATATCAGACATCCACGTCCACTCCTCATTGTAGACTTGAGGAAGCTGACTGACCTGACTACCAGTTCTGGTGGAAGTTGACATCTGGCAGTCTACAATCGCTGTGTGCTGCTGGTAAACTCTGGATAACATGTTTAATGTCGAATTCCATCTCGTGGGCACGTCGCACAACAGTCAGTGAGCGGGCAGTTGTAGGCAGCACTGCGCTGCCCTGAGAGTGGCAGCATCTGCGGTCGACTTGCGGAAATGCGCACAGATGCGGCGCACCTTGGTGAGCAAATCAGACAGATTGGGGTATGTCTTGAGGAACCGATGAACTATTAGTCTGAAAACGTGGGCCAGGCATGGCACATGTGTCATTCTGCCGAGTTGCAGAGCTGCCACCAGGTTACGCCCGTTGTCACACACAACCATGCCTGGCTTGAGGTTCAGTGGTGCCAGCCACAGATCGGTCTGCGCCGTGATGCCCTGTAACAGCTCTTGGGCGGTGTGCCTTTTGTCACCTAAGCTTAGCAGTTTGAGCACCGCCTGCTGGCGCTTACCCACGGCACTGCTGCTGCGCCTAGAGCTACCGACTGAAGGCACCTTGCCCACGGATGGTAATTCGGAGTAGGAGGAGGGGTCGGAGGAGGAGGCATAGTACATCTGAGAGACCGTGACCTAGGTAGGCCCTGCAATCCTCGGTGTGGGCAGTACATGAACGGCCCCAGGGTCAGTCTCGGTCCCAGCCTCCACCAAGTTAACCCAATGTGCCGTCAGTGAGATACAGTGTCCCTGCCCAGCAGCACTTGTCCACGTGTCCGTGGTTAGGTGGACCTTCTCAGAAACAGCGTTGGTCAGAGCAAGGATGATGTTCTGTGACACGTGCTGGTGTAGGGCTGGGACGGCACATCGGGAAAAATAGTGGTGGCTGGAGACCGAATACCGAGGGGCAGCCACCGCCATGAGATTGCGAAAGGCCTCGGTCTCTACCAGTCTATAGGGTAGCATCTCCAGGCTCAGCAATTTGGAGATGTGGACGTTGAGGGCTTGGGCATGTGGGTGGGTGGAACTGTATTTCCTCTTGCGCTCCAGTGTCTGCTGTAAAGACAGCTGAACGCTGCACTGGGACACATTGGTGGATGCTGTGGAGGATTGTGGAGGCGAAGGTGTGGTTTTCCAGCGGGAGGCACTCGTGCCGGGGTCCTGGGCAGGGGGTTGACTAGCAGAGGCAGTGAGTGACACAGGGGAAGGAGCAGTGGTGTGACCCGCAGGAGGTGAATGGCCTTGGTTCCATTGAGTGGGGTGTTTAGCACTCATATGCCTGTGCATGCTGGTGGTGGTTCGACTAGTAGTGGTGGCACCCCTGCTGATCCTGGTGTGGCACAGGTTGCACACCACAGTCCGTCGGTCATCCTCAATTTCTTTAAAGAACCTCCAGACTTGCGAACATCTAGGCCTCGCCACGGGAGCTTCACTACGTGAAACAGTTGCTGCTGATGCACCAGCTCTGGCCCTGCTTCTCCCTCTGGCCACACCACTGCCTCTTCCAACCTGTTCTGGTGCAGCACTCGCCTCCGCCTCAGAATCACTGTCTTCACTCGGCTTATCAACCCAGCTTGGGTCAGTCACCTCTTCATCCTCCGATTCATCAGTCTGCTCCCCCCTCTGACTTCCTGCCCTGACAAAAACTTCACCACTGTCTGACAACCGTGTCTCCTCATCGTCCGACACCTCTTTACACACTTCTTCCACTAAGTCAACAATGTCATCACCCATAGACTGCGACAGTTGGAAAACTTGGGCATCGGGAAAGAGGTCAGCAGCAACGTGAGAAGTGGTTTGTGACTCTGGGAAGGGTCCAGAAAACAGTTCCTGAGAGTATGCCGGATCGCATTCCAAATTTTACTGGGAGGGGGCAAACTGGGGGGAAGGAGGTTGAGGTGGAGGAGCCAGAGGAGTGCTCCCTTGGGTAACGTGGGTGGACTCCGTGGAAGACTGACTGGTGGACAAATTACTTGAAGCATTGTCCGCAATCCACGACATCACCTGTTCGCACTGTTGTGGTTTAAACAGTCCTCTACCACGTGTCCCTGTAAGTTGAGACATGAAGCTAGGGAGTGTAGCTCTGCGGCGTTCCCATGCTCCCTCATCAGCAGGTACGTCTCACCCTGCCCAGGACCACGGCCTCTGCCCCCTGCAGTAATTGAATGTCCACGCCCATACCCACGCCCACGCTCTCGTCCTCGACCCTTAGCTCTGGGGTTCAACATTTTCTGTATATAAGTGTACCAAAAAAAAAAATGGGCCTGCTGTACTGAAACCAACAAACTTGTTCAATCTGAACAAGTTAATATATAGGTGGATAAATTAGAGCAAAATTACATATTTTTTTACGTACCGTGCAGTATGGAGCAATTACACTGAAACTATTAGATTAGGCAGACTTGGTCTGCTTAAGTGCAACCCAGACAAATGTTGCACAGAGATTTTTCTAATGTAGCTGTATCAGTGAGAGCAAAAGACCATATTTGATTACGTGATGTACAGTATGGGTCACCTGGACAGAAAATACAGATTGTGGTTTGTGATGACTAGCCAGCTGAACTGTGACACACAGAATGGTTCCACACAGCTGTATGAAATGGATTTGTATCACTGAGAGCAAACAAAAGGATTTTGTACTGTGACTTCCACTATCTATCAGTTAGACAGAAAAAAATCTTCTGCAGACTGTGCCTATTTCAATGAAACACAAAAAAATTGTCCCACTTAGCTGTTTGTAATGGATGTGTGTCACTGAGAGCCAGAAATAAACTTTTTCCAGTCTCCCTGCAAAATGCTGCAAATATGGCGGTAGCTGCACTACTAGTGCCAGCAAGCCCAGCCACAAGCAGATAAAAGGGTCTTGTAGCCCTAACAAGGGCTGTTGGGTTCTTTTAGAATCACTCCTGCCTAACACAAATCTAGTAGAACACGCTAACACTCTCCCTGTATCACACTGCAGATCTGTCCCTAACGGTATCCAGGCAGCGACTGAGCCGAGCTCCGCGGGCAGTCACTAGTATATTCCAGGGTCACCTGATCAGGCCAGCCAACCCCTGCTATCGACATGTAAGGGCCCCACGTGATGCTGTGTGTACCGCAGAGTCTCCTGGCTTGTGATTGGCTGAGTTTATAGCCGCCAAAAATTCAAAATGCGGGAGATGCCATTTCCTCGAGCATGGCGAGATACTCGTCCGAGTAGCGAGCACTTACGAGTACCCTAATACTCGAACGAGTATCAAGCTCGGACGAGTATGCTCGCTCATCTCTAGTTAGAATTTTAGAGGCAATTCTTAAAATTTTTAAGAACATTTCCAAAACCCACTTTTTAAGGACCAGTTCAAGTCTGAAGTCACTATGTGGGGCTTACATTGTAGAACCCCCAATAAATGATCCCATTTTGGAAACTACACCCCTCAAGTTACATAACACTGATTTTACAAACTTTGTTAACCCTTTAGGTATTCCACAAGAATTGAAGGAAAATGGAGATGAAATTTTCACTTGTTTGGCAGATTTTTCATTTTAGTCCATTTTTTTCTTTAACACATCTAAGGTTAACAGCTAAATAAAACTCATTATTTATTACCCTGTTTCTGCAGTTTACAGAAACACCCCACATGTGGTGGTAAACTTCTGTCTGGACGCATGGCAGGGCACAGAAGGAAAGGAGCGCCGTATGGTTTTTGGAAGGCAGATTTTGCTGGACTGGTATTTAGACACCATGTCCCATTTGAAGCCCCCCAGATGCACCCTATAGTACAAACAGTAAAAAAAAAAACATTTTGGAAACTACGGGATAATATGACAGTTTTATTGGTACTATTTTGGGGTATATATGATTTTTAATTGCTCTATATATTTTTTTTTTTGTGAGGCAAGGTAACCAAAGAATGGATGTTTTGGCACTGTATTTATTTTTTACAAGGTTCATCTGACAGGTTAGATCATTTGCTATTTTTATAGAGCAAGTTGTTACGGAGGCGACGATATCAATTATGTCTACTTTCTTTGTTTGTTTCAGTTTTACATAATAAAGCATTTTTGAAAAAAAATGTTTTTGTGTCTCCATTTTCTGAACGCCGTATCTTTTTTAATTTTCTGCCAATCATCTTGTGCAGGGGCTCATTTTTTGCAGGAAGAGTTGAAATTTTTATTGGTACCATTTTTGGGTACATATGATTTTTTTTGATCATTCATTTTTACACTTTTTGGGGCATGGTGACCCAAAAAATTGTAATTTTGGAACGTTTTTATTTATTCATTTTTACTGCGTTCACCTTAAAGGTTAGGTCATGTGAGATTTTTGCAGAGCAGGTTGTTACGGACGTGGCGATACCTAACGTGTACTTTTTAAAATTTATTTAAGTTTTACACAATAATATCATTTTTGAAACAAAAAAATAATGTTTTAGTGTCTCCATACTCTGAGAGCTGTAGTTTTTTTTTTTTTTGGAGGATTGTCTCAGGTACGGGCAAATTTTTTGAGGGACTAGGTGACGGTTAGATTGGTACTATTTTGGGGACCATACGCCTTTTTGATCACTTGGTATTACACTTTTTGTAATGTAAGGTGACAAAAAATTGCTTTTTTGACACCGTTTTTATTATTATTTTTTTACTGTTTTCATCTGAGGGGTTAGTTCATATGAGATTTTTGTAGAGATGGTTGTTACGGACGTGGTGATACCAAACATGTTTAGGGTATTTTATTTTATTTCTACCCAATTATAAATGTGAGTATATGGAATTTTTTTACACTTTTTTGACTCAGACCCACTTGGTTCTTGAAGATCCAGTGGGTCTGATACCTCTATAATACAATGGAGTACACTGTATAGTGTTCTGCAGTGTATTTTCAGTCACACTAAGCCTGATCAGGCTCCTGCCTTTAGCAGGAGCCTGGTCAGGCTTGATGTACCATGGCAAGCCAGATGCCTGTGAAGGCGCCCGGTTGCCATGGTAACCATCAGGACGCTGCCACAGCAGAGCAGTGACCCGATGGGAGGGGGGAGGGAGCTCCCTCCCTCCCTTTGTACTGACCACACCATCTGGACGCTGCCAGAGCACCGCATGGGGGAGGGAGCTTCCTCCCTTTTAACCCCTTCCATGCAGCGGCCCCTTCGGTGCTGGCAGTGATGTCGGCCGTTACAGTAGATTGTCAGCTGTATGTCAGCTGTATGTCAAATCTGACTGACCAATCGCAGGTATTCAAAGGCAGGGACCACGCTGATTGGTCCCCTGCCGGGTGCCCGGACAGCTCTGCTGTCCTTGACACCAGTTTACATGCAAGTGTCACCGCAAGTTCACTTGCAGTGACACTTGAATCTCATGACGTACTATGCACGTCATGATGCGGTAATTAACACCACATCATGACGTGCACAGTACATCATTGGTCATTAAGGGGTTAAATTGCACGTGTGATATGTGTCATAGATGTCACATATTGTTATATCTCTCACTGCCTCTGTCTTATTTGTGGTGCAAGATAGCTGTGTAATTTATTGTAAATATGTCAAGAAATATACAGTTTCTTTGTATTTTGCATTCTTTTTGTTTGAATGAGAATATTCTTCCCAGGTAACGCAAAGATCTGCAATAACCTCTTTAAAGGCCATTTCATTCTAAGCTAATAAATTGTTGTAAAAGCCTTTCATGTTCTCTAAATGTCAACACTGTTCTTTTTGGTAATTAAATGGCTTTTAAAACTTAGAATAGTTGAGATCACTTGTTGATTTTAATTTAATATAAACTGACATAATATTATTCAATATCAATCAAACCTAGAAGTAATATTTCAAAGAATAATATTAATGTTTAATTCACTATTATGCCAATCCCAATAGAGGGAACATATTACAACCTTTGCTTAACTGCTCAGTTTGACATTTTTCTTTTTAATAGTCCTTATTTAAAGAAACATTCTATGTAAAACTGATACACTTATACCTAGTGCAGTGGCCTATGGGGGGAGAGGGTGCATGACAGAGGAGTTCTCTATGTATATGGAATTCTTTAAATCTCCTTGTCATGCACTATCCTCTCATGTCCTACAGTAGACATATACAGTATCAGTGTAAATGTTTGGCTTATAGTTTTTCTTTATATTTAAAGAGACCCTGTCACCACGGAGTATGCCAAGTTATATCACAGTAGGGAGGAGATACAAATAATTAAACACACAAGAAGATACCTTTGGAAGCATAATGACAGTAAATTCAGTCATTGGAGTCGGGAAGGAATTTTTCCCCCTAAAGTGAGGAAAATTGGCTTCTACCTCACAGGGTTTTTTTTGCCTTCCTCTGGATCAACTTGTAGGAAAACAGGCTGAACTGGATGGACAGATGTCTTTTTTCGGCCTTACAAACTATGTTACTATGTTACTATGTGTTATGTTATGAGAGAAAACAACTCCTGGGAGCGGCCATTTTGTGACTGGCAGCTGAGCGTGCTGTGTGCATACAAGCCCCGCCCCCACACTCCAGGCCTGTGAGCTGTGTGTCATAGCAGTTAGAGCCTCCTATCAGTGTCACCACTCATAGCTGACCCTGTATATAATCGCATGATAACTCAGATAGGCTTACATATACTGAATAAGTGGCCCTATCATGTGTAATATTGTGCTGCTAGTCTCCTGTATTTAAGGCAGGCGATTTATTCTGTGTATCTAAGCCTATAATGTATAATGCTATGCTTCAAAGGCAATGTATCTGCTACAGTATCACCCTCGACAGTCTTAGATACACGGGCTTATTAGCACAGCATCACACATTATAGGCCAAGACACTGGATGAAAATTACTGTCTCAAAAATCATGGGATCAGATACATTAGCACATTATCACTCACGATAGTTCTGGTGTATCTAAGCCTAGTATTTGTGCTTAGATTTTCTCCAAAATTAAAATAAGCATGTCTATCTTATTAAAATATAAAAAATATTTATCCCATACAGCAAACAGTGAAACGGAAAAAAAAGTCAAAATGGCGTTTCTATATTTTTTTGGTTGTTTCACCTATCACAAAACTTGAATAAAAAGTGATCAAAAAGTCAGACTCACCACAAATTGTACTGAAGGAAAGTACAGATCTCCCCACAAAAATGACCGCTCAGACAGCTACGTACACTTACAAATAAAAGTTATGGGGGTTAGAATATGGTGATGCAAAGAAAAAAATATTTTTCCCGAATTTTTTGTTTGTTTGTTTTTTAGTAATAAAATGTAAGAAAAACAAAAGTTATGGCTTTGGGAAGGCTGGAAGAGAAGAAAAAAAACAGAAAATCACCCAGTCGCGAAGCAGTTAAATAAAAAGGAAAAAAAATCTAATAAAAATATTCACATTTTTTCCCAAAAGGTTGTTCAATCAAAAAAATTGCAAAAATAAAATCCCCTCCACATATTTGGTATCACTGCGTCCATGACTACCCACACTACACAATGATGTTATTTGTACATGGTATATATACACTGTGACAACTCAGGGGTCACTTAGCTCTCCAGGATCACCGTCTTCTCACCTTAGATGGTTGGCACACCTCAAGAAACCACTCCAACACTGCAGATTCGGGTGCAAACTGGTCACTACCAGCTTTTATTGTCACTTTTACAGCAATCCAAATAACTCATAAACACAAATCCTCAGCCGTCTGGCCACTGACTACACAATATTGTCCCTCTCTATCGGTATCTGGGTCTACTACCCAGCTCCCCAAAACACACCACGGTGCTTACCCCACACAGGGTAGAGGGTCCCGGCTCCCACAGGCCTTCTCGCAATCTGAACCTTCCCAAGACTGGGAGCCCTGATTGAGGAGCTTAGACCACCTTTACCTGAGCTCCTCAGCTGGCTGATAATTACCTCTCATTAACAGCAAGGCTGATACACAAACTGAGGAAAAACACTATTTTCCCAGCCTTTCTTCTTCTCATCCAGCTTCCTCTGGGTAAGACACACCATTTTATGGCCCTCATATTGCCCTCTAGCAGCTGCACTGCCACAACACACACATGCATACACACATATACAGGGTGTATATACACATATACAGGGTATATATACACACACACATACCCATATACAGGGTATATATACACACATACACATATACAGGGTATATATACACACATACATACACATAAAGGGTATATACACACATATAGGGTATAGACACACACATACAGGGTATATATACACATATACAGGGTATATATACACACATACATACACAGGGTATATACACATACATACACATACAGGGTATATGCACACATACATACACATATACAGGGTATATATACACACATATACAGGGTATATATACACACATGCATACACATATACAGGGTATATACACACATACAGGGTATATATACACACATACCTACACATATACAGGGTATATGCACACGTACATACAACTATACAGGGTATACACACAAACCTTTATACACACAGTTATACATTAACATTAATACAGAAGATATGCATTATACACACAGGCACTCATATACATGTGAAGCAAATATTTATTACTCTTTTCTGCAAATTTACTTTTAGGTGCAGGGACTAATGGGTTGTGATGGAGGGAGCAGATATCTTCAGACATGAGGTGGGGAGGATCCTTATGCAGAGGTTGTCGGCATTTGCACAGTCAGGCTGTATCCTCTCCCAGAGATAGGATGTCTGCAGCTCTGCCCTGACACTGCTGGATCTTGCTGAGTAGTGAGGGCAGTGCAGGGAAAGAAACTGAAAGTAACTGGTGCTGTTACTCACACTGCATTGTACAGTGAAGCTCAGAGCAGGATCCCTGGGTGGATGAATTAGTCTGACAGTGCTCTGTATATCACTCATCCAGGGATCCTGCTCTAGACTTCAGTGTACACCAGTGTGGGGAGGATATGACGTCAGAGCACTGAGCATGCCGGGTGCTGCCTGGAGGCAACCCTTCCAGCAGAGTTGTCAGTTTACATGAAGAGCAGGTACCATAGGCAGTGCAATAGTATAGGACACTTTCTTTTTTTTATAATAATTGTATTTAGACATTTTATTATTTCATTAAAACATATATTTTCTTCAAATAAAGTCAATAAAAAAATTTGGTGACGGGGTCTCTTTAAAGGCTATAGACACTATTATGTTGATTTTTATTGCTTTACATTATTTGTTAAAACGTTTGTGTCACAAACCAGCGGGTGTGCACCCACTGTGTCAAATTTCCTGCCTCCTCTAAGGATGTTTTCTAAGTGAACCCCCCGTTCTTCGCATTACCTCAATTGTGGGGATAAACTTTCCGACGAGAATACCAGGTCGCTACCTCTGAAGTAGGATTTACACACAAGGCAGCTGGTCCAAATGGACTAGGGGGGACCAGTGCATGGTACCAGAGGTACAGATGGAGTCAACAGTCCTTAACCTGGAGTTGTAACCTGGAGAGACACTGCAGGATCAAAGTCTAACAAGCAACAGGTCAGGGCAGGTGGCAAAGGTACACGTCAGACAATCCGGGTCGGCAACAGGAGAGTCGAGGCAAGCAGACAGTGATCAAGCAGGTAGCGGAGTCCAGAAACACAAACACAGGTCTGGTAAACAGGAACACAAGCAGAGATAACAGCAACCTTTGCAGGACACAAGAACCTTGATGCTCAGGCACCTGGGAAGGTGGCTGAACCCCCTAAATAGGTACAGGAGGGCTAGGATTTGTCAGCACAATGACATGTGCTAAACCCATAAATCACAGGAAATGACGTGTGTCGCCCCTTAAGGAAGTGCTACAGGGAACAAGCTGAAAGTGTGCTGTGCCCAGGACTGGAAGGAAACCGTGGACGGACGATGCCTAGAAGGACAGAGTCCAGGCCTGCACAGGTGAATTGGGAAGCACCAACAGCAGATCACAACTGCAGTGGTAAACAGGGGAACATCGTCGGACAGCAACCGCTGTTAATGTTTGTAATCAGTTATTTAAATTTTACAGTTTATATTTGCATTCTGCATGTATTGCAATATATACATGTATCAACCTGGTTGATGATGTTAATGGTCAATTCCATAAGTTAGTAAACTCCTCTTCTGGACGCTCATCTAAACTGAACTCGGAGCAAATCAGGCCTGTAGAAGCACATAGTCGCACAACAGTCGCTGCCTATATAATACATTTTCATTGTGAGGATGACGGTTAAGAACAGGAAAACAAAGTGGATAAACAAAAATGCAAAAGGACCAATACATAAAATGACTAAAACAGGAAGATAGTGAATGATGAATAAATTATGTAAAAACAAATAAAATCAGTAAAGGGACAGAGAGGATCATTGCTAAACAGAGTATTCTGAAAAAGGACAGACTATTTATAATTTTAGTAGTAGATGCTATATACTGTAGTACCATTAGTATCATTTGATGACTAAGAGAAATCAAGGCTACATCTAAATACATTGTCTGAAGAAATAACAACATGATTGTAGCGCAACCAGTTCCTCAATGGTTAACCCATTTCATGTATACATAAAATCAATCCAGTCTTTTGTAGTTCATGAGCAGCAACAAGAGTGGAATACATAACAATCTGTATGTACGGTACAAAGACTACTTGCTGGGATGAAGGGAAGAAGTAAGAGTGACAAGTGAGGAACCACTGAATTTTCAACATTTCATTTTTTCTCAAATTGATCCAGTTGCTTCTTTTAAACTGGAATGCAATCAGAAAGCATTATCACCCTTTTGTGTATGACAGGCCAAATCAATAGGATTATATATCCCTGAATGTAGGTGAATGGATGTGTTAATTTGGGAAGGCCACAGCAATTTTCATCTACAACTTTAAAAGGCTTGTGTGATGTGCACACAGAATGGAAACCAATGTCCCCTTGGCAGTTGGTATAGTAGCTTGCTGATTTTTAGTAGAGTTTCCATGTAAATGAAAATTGTAAAGGAGCTTTACAGATTACCACTGCCATTTATATGTTCTCCATGGTCTATCTTGATTTGTGACATCTTATAAAATATGTATCACAACAAGCTTTAAATATCTGGAGAATAATCCAGTTGTCACGTACAAACATGAAGCAATAAAGGATTTTTATTTTTATTGCCGACAAGTTCATGATTGATCCATTGGGATGTTATTTCATATCACAGCTATAATGAACACATAGTACAGGTGCAATGCTTTCACTTGACACTTGCTGCAGTAAAGTATGAAATGTTAATAAGATTCTAATTGAAAACAATTGCAATTTAAAGAGAAACACTATGGCAGTGATTTATTATTACTCTTAAATTTAGACAGCTCAACCACATGAACTTGATTTTTTTTTTTTTTTTTGCGTTTTCGTTTCTTAATCTTTGCCTTCCAAAAGCCATAATATTTTTATGTTTCCATTAACATAAATGTATAAGGGTTTGCTTTTTTATGGGACAAGTTGTAGTTTTTAATGGTATCATTTAATATTGCATATATTGTGGTGGGAAGCTGGAAAAAAAATCCAAATGGGTTGGAAATGGAGGAAAAATGCAATTTAGCCAGAAGTTTATGGATTTCAGTTTTACAGCATTTCCTATGTGTAAAACTGACCTGTTACCTTAAATCTATGGGTCAGTACAATTACAGCGTTACTATATTTATATAGTTTTTCTTTTGTTTTAATACTTAAAAAAAATTTTTTTTTTTTTCTTTGCATTGCCATATTCTGATCCCCATATTTTGATTGTTTTATAGTAAAGTCAACAGAGCTGTGAGAGGGCTCATTTTTAATGGGGTGATTTGTGGTTTTTTCAATTTTTTTAAAAGGTGAAGAAAAAAAATGCAAATCAGTTGTTTTGATTTTTTTTATTTTCTGTTATAACGTTTGTAGAGATGAGCACGCATACTCGTCCGAGCTTGGTGCTCATTCGAGTATTAGGGTACTCGTAAGTGCTCGCTGTTTGGACGAGTATCTCGCCATGCTCGAGGAAATGGCATCTCCCGCATTTTGAATTTTTGGCGAATATAAACTCAGCCAATCACAAGCCAGGAGACTCTGCGGTACACCCAGCATCACATGGGGCCCTTACATATCGATAGCAGGGGTTGGCTGGCCTGATCAGGTGATCCTGGAATATACTAGTGACTGCCCGCGGTGCTCGGCTCAGTAGCTGCCTGGATGTCGTTAGGGAAAGATCTGCTGCTTTTCAGGGAGAGTGTTAGGGCCTGGATTTAGTTCTCTGTTAGGCAGGAGTGATCACTAAAGAACCCAACAGCCCTTCTAAGGGCTACAAGACATTTTTTTTGTCTCCTGGCTGGGCTGGCTGGCACTAGTAGTGCAGCTATCGCCATATATAACAATTTTTTTTTTTTATTGTTTTATCTCAGTGATACAAATCCATTTCATACACCTATGTGGAACCATTCTGTGTGTCACAGTTCAGCTGTCCAGTCACCAAAGCACAATCCGTATTTTCTGTCCAGGTGACCCATTCTGTACGTCACGTAATAAAAAAAGGTCTTTTGCTCTCACTTATACAGCTGCATTAGAAAAATCTCTGTGTGACATTTGTCTGGGTTGCACTTAATATAGCCACAGTCAGCAGGGGCTGTTTTCTCTCTGATATATTCTGCACGTCACGTTAAAAAAACAAAACAAAAAGTTTTTTTGTTGTTTTATCTCAGTGATACAAATCCATTTCATACAGCTGTGTGGAACCATTCTGTCTGTCACAGTTCAGCTGTCCAGTCACACCAAACCACAATCCGTATTTTCTGTCCAGGTGACCCATTCTGTACGTCACGTAATTAAAAAAGGTATTTTGCTCTCACTGATACAGCTACATTAGAAAAATCTCTGTGCAACATTTGTCTGGGTTGCACTTAAGCAGACCAAGTCTGCCTAATCTAATAGTTTCAGTGTAATTTCTCTATACTGCACGGTACGTAATAAAATACGTAATTTTGCTCTAACTTATCCACCTATATACAAAGCACAATACGTATTTTCTGTCCAGGTGACCCATTCTGTATGTCACGTAATTAAAAAAGGTCTTTTGCTCTGACTGATACAGCTACATTAGAAAAATCTGAGTACGACATTTTTCTGGGTTGCACTTAAGCCGATCAAGTCTGCCTAATCTAATAGTTTCAGTGTAATTGCTCCATACTGCACGGAACGTAATAACATACGTAATTTTGCTCTAACTTATCCACCTATATATTAACTTGTTCAGATTGAACAAGTTTGTGGGTTTCAGTACAGCAGGCCCATTTTTTTTTTTTTATATAATACACTTATCTACAGAAAATGTTGAACCCCAGGGCTAAGAGTCAAGGACTAGGGCGTGGGCATTCAATTACTGCAGGGGGAAGAGGCCATGGTCCTGGGCAGGGTGAGACAGTACCTGCTGATGAGGGAGCAGGGGAACGCCGCAGAGCTACACTCCCTAGCTTCATGTCTCAACTTACAGGGACACGTGGTAGAGGACTGTTGAAACCACAACAGTGCGGACAGGTGATGTCGTGGATTGCGGACAATGCTTCAAGTAATTTGTCCACCAGTCAGTCTTCCACGCAGTCCACCCACGTTACCCAAAGGAGCACTCCTCTGGCTCCTCCACCTCAACCTCCTTCCCCCCAGTCTGCCCCCTCCCAGGAAAATTTGGAATGCGATCCGGCATACTCTCAGGTTTTCTGGACCCTTCCCAGAGTCACAAACCACTTCTCAGGTTGCTGCTGACCTCTTTCCCGATGTCCAAGTTTTCCACCTGTCGCAGTCTGACGGTGATGGCATTGTTGACTTAGTGGAAGAAGTGTGTAAAAAGGTGTCGGACGCTGTGGAGACACAGTTGTAAGACAGTGGTTGTTGTCAGGGCAGGAAGTCCAAGAGGGGAGCAGACTGATAAATCGGAGGATGACGAGGTGACTGACCCAAGCTGGGTTGATAAGCCGAGTGAAGACAGTGCTTCTGAGGCGGAGGCGAGTGCTGCACTAGAACAGGTTGGAAGAGGCAGTGGTGTGGCCAGAGGGAGAAGCAGGGCCAGAGCTGGTGCATCAGCAGCAACTGTTTCACGTAGTGAAGCTCCCGTGGCGAGGTTTAGATGTTCGCAAGTCTGGAGGTTCTTTAAAGAAATTGAGGATGACCGACGGACTGTGGTGTGCAACCTGTGCCACACCAGGATCAGCAGGGGTGCCACCACTACTAGCCTAACCACCACCAGCATGCGCAGGCATATGAGTGCTAAACACCCCACTCAATGGAACCAAGGCTGTTCACCTCCTGCGGGTCACACTACTGCTCCTTCCTCTGTGACCCCGGCACGAGTGCCTCCCGCAGGAAAACCACACCTTCGCCTCCACGATCCTCCACAGCGTCCACCAATGTGTCCCAGCACAGCGTTCAGCTGTCTTTACAGCAGACGCTGGAGCGCAAGAGGAAATACAGTTCCACCCACCCACATGCCCAAGCCCTCAACGTCCACATCTCCAAATTGCTGAGCCTGGAGATGCTGCCCTATAGGCTGGTAGAGACTGAGGCCTTTCGCAACCTCATGGCGGTGGCTGCCCCTCGGTATTCGGTCCCCAGCCGCCACTATTTTTCCCGATGTGCCGTCCCAGCCCTACACCAGCACGTGTCACAGAACATCATCTGTGCCCTGACCAACGCTGTTTCTGAGAAGGTCCACCTAACCACGGACACGTGGACAAGTGCTGCCGGGCAGGGACACTATATATCACTGACGGCACATTGGGTTAACTTGGTGGAGGCTGGAACCGAGTCTGACCCTGGGGCCGCTCATGTACTGCCCACACCGAGGATTGCGGGGCCTACCTCGGTCACGGTCTCTAAGACGTACTATGCCTCCTACTCCGACCCCTCCTCCTCCACCTCCTCCTCCGAATTACCATCCATGGGCACGACGCCTTCAGTCGGTAACTCTAGGCGCAGCAGCAGTGCCGTGGCTAAGCGCCAGCAGGCGGTGCTAAAACTGCTGAGCTTAGGTGACAAAAGGCACACCGCCCAAGAGCTGCTACAGGGCATCAAGGCGCAGACTGATCTGTGGCTGGCACCGCTGAACCTCAAGCCAGGCATGGTTGTGTGTGACAACGGGCATAACTTGGTGGCGGCTCTGCAACTCGGCAGACTGACACAAGTGCCATGCCTGGCCCACGTGTTCAATCTCATAGTTCAGCGGTTCCTCAAGACATACCCTAATCTGTCTGATTTGCTTACCAAGGTGCGCCGCATCCATGCGCATTTCCGTAAGTCGACCACAGATGCTGCCACTCTCAGGGCAGCGCAGCGCCGCCTACAACTGCCCGCTCACTGACTGTTGTGCGACTTGCCCACAAGATGGAATTCGACATTAAACATGTTATCCAGAGTTTACCAGCAGCGCAGAGCGATTGTAGACTGCCAGATGTCAACTTCCACCAGAACTGGTAGTCAGGTCAGTCAGATTCCTCAAGTCTACAATGAGGAGTGGACGTGGATGTCTGATATATGCCAGGTGTTGAGCAACTTTGAGGAGTGAACACAGATGGTCAGCGGCGATGCCGCCATTATTAGCCTCACCATCCCGCTGCTTTGCCTGTTGAAAAACTCACTGCTCAGCATCAAGTCGGATGCTTTGCGCTTGTCACAAGAGACGGTGGAGGAAGATACGTCGCTAGATAGCCAGAGCACCCTCCGGTCTATTTCTCAGCGCATATCGGAGGAGGGGGATGAGGATGAGGAGGAAGAGGAGGAGAATGCCGGCGAGACAGAAGAGGGTACCAATGCTCAGTCCTTCTTAACTCTTGAGCGTGCATGGGCTGAAGAGGAGGAGGAGGAGGAAATGGAGAGTCAGACCAGTGAGGAGAGGGAATTCTTGCGTGTTGGGACTCTGGCGCACATGGCAGACTTCATGTTAGGCTGCCTATCCCGTGACCCTCGTGTTAGAAGCATTTTTTCAAACACAGATTACTGGGTGTTCACTCTCCTGGACCCACGGTACAAGCAGAACCTTTCCACTCTCATCCCTGTAGAGGAAAGGAGTATGAGAGTAAATCAATATCAACAGGCCCTGGTGCACAAGCTGAAACAATCCTTCCCATCTCACGCCGCTAGCGGCAGAGGGCGTGGTTCTGTGGGTCAAGTAGCTGGGGAGAGGAGGCGAGCAGGCAGCTTGTCCAGCACTGGCAGGGGAACTCTCTCCAAGGCCTTTGCCAGTTTTATGTCACCCCAGCAAGACACTGTCACCTTTCCCCATCTAGGCAGAGTAGGGGGGAGCTTTACAGAAAGATGGTGAGGGAGTACGTAGCTGACCATACCAACGTCCGGACCGATCACTCTGCTCCATACAACTACTGGGTTTCAAAGCTGGACACGTGGCCTGAACTGGCGCTGTACACCTTGGAGGTGCTGGCCTGCCCTGCCGCTAGCGTGTTGTCATAGCGGGTATTCAGTGCAGCTGGTGGCGTCATCACCGATAAGCGTACACGCTTGTCAACTGACAGCGCTGGCTGGCTGACGCTTATTAAAATGAACAAAGCCTGGATTTCATCGGAATTCAAATCTCCTCCGGGGGAAAGCAGCTAAAGATTAACATTACTTATGTATCCGATTCCTCTTCTCTACTCCTCCTACTCCTCCTCCTCCTTGTCATGTTTGCCTAACGCTGACCCAAAAAGTGCAATTTTTTTAGAGGGCCAACTGGCATTCTTTTACCACAGTTTTTCAGGAGGGCCCCCTACAGGCCCTCTCTCCAAACAATTTTTCCGGAGGTCCAGCTACAGGCCTTCTCTCTAAACAATTTTTCCTGAGGTCCACCTACAGGCCCTCTCTCTAAACAATTTTTCCGGAGGGCCCCCTACAGGCCCTCTCTCCAAACAATTTTTCCGGAAGTCCACCTACAGGCCCTCTCTCCAAACAATTTTTCCGGAGGGCTCCCTACAGGCCCTCTCTCCAAACAATTTTTCCGGAGGTCCACCTACTTGCCCTCTCTCTAAACAATTTTTCCGGAGAGCCACCTACAGGCCCTCTCTCCAAACAATTTTTCCGCAGTGTCAACTACAGGCAGTGTAAAACTATGTTTCAGGAGCGTCAAACAGACAGTCCAAAACAATTTTTCAGGAGGCACAAGTACCGACACTTAAAAATAAATTTTTTTGCTGAGGGTCGACTTTATGTACTCTAAAAAGAAAAAAATTTTTGGAGGCTCAACAAAAGCCATTTTACTGCATTCCCAGTCGGACAAAGTCATTGGTGGTGTAACCGCCATGTTGTGTCAGGCTAAACTTTTGGGTGCTTCACCAGCTACCGCATACTAACTCAGTCACTCTTTGTCACCGCCGCCATACAGGGCCACGAAAAATGTTTTTGTGGTTCGCCTGCTCCCGCAGTGTCACTCGCTCACTCTGTTGTCACCGCCATGCTGCGTCAGGCACAATTGTGATGCGGAACGAAATTTATTGGATCATTTAAACTTTTTTTGTAAGAATAAAACTGAAAATTATTTGGCCCCCTTGCATTAATACTTTGTTGCACCACCTTTTGCTGCGATTACAGCTGCAAGTCGCTTGGGGTATGTCTCTATCAGTTTTGCACATCTAGAGACTGAAATTCTTGCCCATTCTTTCTTGCAAAACAGCTCAAGCTCTTTGAGGTTGGATGGAGATCATTTATGAACAGCAGTTTTCAGCTCTTTCCACATATTCTCAATTTGATTGAGGTCTGGACTTTGACTTGGCCATTCTAAGACCTGGATACGTTTATTTTTGAACCATTCCATTGTAGATTTTGCTTTATGTTTGGGATCATTGTCTTGTTGGAAGATAAATCTCCATCCTAGTCTCAGGTCTTTTGCAGACTCCAACAGGTTTTCATCCAGAATGGTCCTGTATTTGGCTACATCCATCTTCCCTGTACCTGATGATGAAAAGCAGGCTCAAACCATGATGCTGCCACCACCATGTTTGACAGTGGGGATGCTGTGTTCAGGCTAATGAGCTGTGTTGCTTTTACCCCAAACATATAGTTTTGCATTGTTTCCAAAAAGTTTGATTTTGGTTTCATCTGACCAGAGCACCTTCTTCCACATGTTTGGTGTGTCTCCCAAGTGGCTTGTGGCAAACTGTAAACAAGACTTTTTATGTATATCTTTGAGAAATGGCTTTCTTCTTGCCACTCTTCCATAAAGGCCAGATTTGTGAAGTGTTCGACTGATTGCTGTCCTATGGACAGACTCTCCCACCTCAGCTGTAGATCTCTGCAGTTCATCCAGAGTGATCATGGGCCTCTTGGCTGCATCTCTGATCAGTCTGCTCCTTGTTTGAGATGAAAGTTTAGAGGGATGGCCAGGTCTTGGTACATTTGCAGTGGTCTGATACTCTTTCCATTTCAATATGATTGCTTGCACAGTGCTCCTTGGGATGTTTAAAGCTTGGGAAATCCTTTGGTATCCAAATCCGGTTTAAACTTCTCCACAACAGTATCACGGACCTGCCTGGTGTGTTCCCTGGTCTTCATGATGCTCTCTGTGCTTTAAAAAGAACCCTGAGACTATCACAGAGCAGGTGCATTTATATGGAGACTTGATTACACACAGGTGGATTCTATTTATCTTCATCAGTCATTGATGAAACATTGGATAATTCAAAGATCCTCAATGAACTTCTGGAGTGAGTTTTCAGAACTGAAAGTAAATGGGCCGAATAATTTTGCACGCCCCACTTTTCAGTTTTATTATTACAAAAAAAGTTTAAATGATCCAATAAATTTTGTTCCACTTCACAATTGTGACTCAAATGTTATATCTTTTTGTTTGAAGCCTGATATGTGGCAAAAGGTTGAAAAGTTCCAGGGGGCCGAATACTTTCGCAAGGCACTGTAGCTGTGGACAGCCACAGAGCCTTTAGCAGCCTTGATTCTACCACAGCAAATGAACAGCTCCATCAATCTCAGCGCTGAGAGCCATTTGGGTGCCCCACTGCTCGTAAAAGAAAAGCCTTTTAGAAGCCGTGGTCACAATTGACTATGCCATCTGAAGATGCTTTAAATTTATTACAGTTACTTATGCTGTGCGATAGATTTGGAGCATCTCAGAGGCGTAGCTAAAGGCTCATGGGCCCTGGTGCAAAAGTTCAGCACTCTACTTAGGGTCAGGTGCTGTGGTATCAGGATAATATCCCCAGACAAATATAGATTAACACGTTCCCGACCTAGGACGAGAATGCTCGTCCTAATATGGCGTTACTTAACGCCCTAGGACGAGCATTCTCTTCCTAGGGTTAACGTGCTGCTGCTGCCCCGCTGCCGCAATCTGCAGCAGGGGCCCGGCTGATACTAACAGCCGGGCCTCTGCTGTATCCGCCAGCACCGTTGATTACACAGATGCCGGCGGATTAACCCACAATTGCGGCAGCTTTTTAAAGCCATCGGGTCCCCGTGAGGCGGTGAAGGGGGCCCGATGGTTGAGATGGAACTCGGGACTCCCATCTATGGAAGCCCAGGAGACCCAGCCACAGCGCTTGGTCTCCTAGGCAACGGTCAGCGTTAACAGTTGAATGCAGCACAATACAGATGTATTGTGCTGCATTCAATCAGGGATCAGACCCTGAAATGTTAAAGTCCCTTATTGGGACATAAGTGAAATGTTAAAAAAAAAGTTAAATAAAAGTGTTTTAACAAAAATAAAATAAAAAAAATAATAAAGTTTCAATAAAAAAAGCCCCTTCCCCATAAAGAAACACATAAAAATAGAAAAAAAACACACTAAAACATGATTTTTTTTGTTTCAAAAAGGATATTATTGTGTAAAACTTAAATAAATAAAAATAAGTATACATGTTAGGTATCGCCACGGCCGTAAAAACCTGCTCTACAAAAATATAGCATGATCTCTCCCCTCAGGTGAACACTGTAAAAAATAAAAAATAAAAACTGTCTAAAAAAAGACATTTTTGTCACATTTCATCACAAAAAATGTAATACCAAGCGATCAAAAAAGTGTATGCCACCAAAAATAGTACTAATCGAATCATCATCTCATCCTGCAAAAAATGAGCCCCTACCTGAGACAATTGCCCCAAAAATAAAAAAAATTACAGCTCTCTGACTATGGAGACACTAAATGTGATTTCTTTTTGTGCTTCAAAAATATTGTGTAAAACTTAAATAAATAAAAAAAGTATACATATTAGATATTGCCGTGTCCGTAACGACCTGCTCTATAAAAATATCACACGATCTAACCTATCAGATGAATGTTGTAAATAACAAAAAATAAAACAATGCCAAAACTGCTAGTATTTGTTACCTTGCCTCACAAAAAGTGTAATATAGAGCTACCAAAAATTGTATGTACCCTAAAATAGCACTAACAAAACTGCCAACTTATCCCGTAGTTTCCAAAATGGTCAGTTTTTTGGAGTTTCCTACTCTAGGGGTGCATCAAATGTGACATGGCAACTTAAACTTTTTCCAGTGAAATCTGCCCTGGCGTTCCTTTCCTTCTGCACCCTGCCATGTGCCTGTACAGCAGTTTATGATGACAAATGGGGCATTTCTGTAAACTACAGAATCAGGGTAATAATTACATCATATGGAAAATCTGCCAAAAAAGTGAAATTCGGAAATTTGGCTACATTTTCCTTTAATTCTTGTGGAACACCTAAAGGGTTAATAACGTTTGTAAAATCAGTTTTGAATACCTTGAGGGGTGTAGTTTCTAAAATGGGGTCATTTTTGGGTGGTTTCTATGATGGAAGTCTCACAAAGTGACTTCAAACCTGAACTGGTCCTTAAAAAGTGGGTTTTGGAAATTTTGTGAAAAATTTCAAGATTTGCTTCTAAATTTCTAAGCCTTCTAATGTCCCAAAAAAATAAAATGTAATTTTCAAAGTGATCCAAACCTGAAGTAGACACATGGGGAATGTAAAGTCTTAACTATTTTTGGAGGTATTACTATGTATTTTAAAAGTAGAGAAATTGACATTTGGAAATTTGCTAATTTTTCTAAATTTTTGGTAAATTTGGTATTTTTTTTATAAATAAGAATGAAATATTTTGACTCAAATTTACCACTGTCATGAAGTACAATATGTGACGAGAAAACAATCTCAGAATGGCCTGGATAAGTAAAAGCGTTCTAAAGTTATCACCACATAAAGTGAGACATGTCAGATTTGCTAAAAATGGCCTGGTCCTTAAGGTGAAAAATGGCTGGGTCCTTAAGGTGTTAATCAAACCACACACTCATAAAGTCATATGCAAAAAGAAGCTTTTTATTGTGATACTTCATGCCAAAGGCAAAATTTATAGGTACAAAAACAAAAGGGGGAGAAAAAAGGAAAAATCCAAATAGGAAGAGTGATATCAACACTCAAAATGAATCTCCATATGTAGCATTTGAGATGAGATGTACTTCGAATTGCGATAACTGGGACGTTTCGGTCAGTATAGGACCTTTTTCAAAGTATCGCTTTTATGTTGTTTGGAGTAGGTTGGAGTACTGATCGAAACGTTCCAGTTATCGCAATTCGAAGTACATCTCAAATGCTATATATGGAGATTCATTTTGAGTGTTGATATCACTCTTCCTATTTGGATTTTTCCTTTTTTCTCCCCCTTTTGTTTTTGTACCTATAAATGTTGCCTTTGGCATGAAGTATCACAATAAAAAGCTTCTTTTTGCATATGACTTCATGAGTGCTTGTTTTCATAATCTATATTTGTCTTGGTAATAGTATTGGCAGTAGGCGTATTAGAAGTGGCAGTAGGGGAATTAGCAGCAGGGAATAGCAGCTGCGAATGTGGCAGCAGTGGCAGCAGCAGCAGCTATATGGTATGCAACATGAAGGTAGGCAGGCAGACAACATCAGCATACCTCACAACCGTCCCGGATCCAGTGGGATAGTCCCGGATTGCAGTGGCTGCCTGCTTCTTTCATCCTTCTTTCATCCTCCGAGTCCCCCCCTTGCCACCCTTCCCCCCCCGCAGCTCTCTCCGTACCTTCTGCCTCATCCCTGTACTGTGACATCACTGTGTTTAATATCCCTGTACTGTGACATCACTGTGTTTAATATGCCTGTACTGTGACATCACTGTGTTTAATATCCTTGTACTGTGACATCACTGTGTTTATTATCCCTGTACTGTGACATCACTGTGTTTATTATCCCTGTACTGTGACATCACTGTGTTTAATATCCTTGTACGGTGACATCGCTGTGTTTATTATCCCTGTACTGTGACATCGCTCTGTTTATTATCCCTGTACTGTGACACCGCTGTGTTTATTATCCCTGTACTGTGACATCGCTGTGTTTATTATCCCTGTACGGTGACATCGCTCTGTTTATTATCCCTGTACTGTGACATCGCTGTATTTATTATCCCTGTACGGTGACATCGCTGTGTTTATTATCCCTGTACGGTGACATCACTGTGTTTATTATCCCTGTACGCTGACATCGCTGTGTTTATTATCCCTGTACTCTGACATCGCCGTGTTTATTATCCCTGTACGCTGACATCACCGTGTTTATTATCCCTGTACGGTGACCTCGCTCTGTTTATTATCCCTGTACGGTGACCTCGCCGTGTTTATTATCCCTGTACGGTGACATCGCCGTATTTATTATCCCTGTACGGTGACATCGCTGTGTTTATTATCCCTATACGGTGACATCACTGTGTTTATTATCCCTGTATGGTGACATCACTGTGTTTATTATCCTTGTACGGTGACATCACTGTGTTTATTATCCCTGTACTGTGACATCACTGTGTTTATTATCCCTGTACGGTGACATCACTGTGTTTATTATCCCCGTACAGTAAGGGGACTGCGTGATTAGCTTATAGTGGGTGGAGTTAGGGGCGTAGCCTACTGCTAAAAAAATTTGCCGCGGCGCGCTATGCGCGCAATATGCGTACAGTATGTCCCTCTTTGTCTCTTTACAAAGTTGGGAAGTATGCATCAGTAGCATGATGGCAGAAGTGGTGGCAGCAGACATATAGTACAGAACATGATGGTAGGTAGATCAACAGTGGCAGTGACATTTTAGCAGCAGCATCAGCGAAACGGTACAGAACATGATAGAAATATAGTACAGAACATGATGGTGTCAGCAGTGGCAAGGGTAGATATATTCATCTGCCTTAGCAGGAGGAATGTGAAAACCCTCAACGATACATGCCTGGTTCATATTGATAAAAAATATGTTTGTATACTCTGTCAGTGTAGATGTTAGAGCAGGGGTGGCCAACCTTACAGACACAAAGAGCCAAGGAAAAAAACCCTATGACTACCAGGAGCCACAAGCTATACATTTGCACATGAAGCACCGTATTTTATACCCTATAAGATGCACCTAGTTTTTTAGTGGAGAAGAAATAAGAGAATTTTTTTTTCATCTGATCTGAGGTCTGATAAAAATATATCTGACCTAAAATATGATCCTCAACACAAATCAGACTCCCAGTGTCAGAACCTCAGTGCTCAGATCTCTTCCCATGCTCAGATTAGATCCCCCATGCTCAGACCAGACCCCTATGCTCAGATCAGGACCCCTCATGCTCAGATCTGAACCTCCTGTTCAGATCTGCCCCCCCATACTCGGATTAGAACCCCCATGCTCAGATCAGAACCCCCATGCTCAGATCAGAACCCCCATGCTCAGATCAGAACCCCCATGCTCAGATCAGATCCCCCATGCTCAGATCAGATCCCCCATGCGCAGATCAGAAGCTCCCATGCCTAGATCAGACCCTGATTCTCAGTTCTATAATTTAGAAAAATCTTCTACCTCCCCTGATTGGGCACCTGCTACATGCTTTCCAATGTGACCTGATGCGCACAATACCAGGCGATAGCGCGCGTCTCCACATACTATGTTCTGACACTGTGCGCATCAAGATGTAGTGAAGAGTGAGCTGGAGCTGCAGAGTAGCAACATGCTCAATCAGGAATAGAGATCTGAGCATGGGGTGGAGAGTAAGCCAGCCTAACTGCTTCCCGGCTCCACCAAAAGAGCCACACTTGAAGAGGCAAAGAGCCGCATGTGGCTCAAGAGCCACAGGTTGGCCACCTATGTGTTAGAGGATAACTGGCAGAGATCAACTTCACCTTTCTGGGTGTCAAAATGCCCTCTGCCACGCTTAGAATCCTCTCTGAGATGATACTGGAGACTGGACAAGAGAGAACAGAGAGAGCATATGTAGCCAGTTTGGCCCACTGTTCCAAGCTTCCAGTCCAGAAGTCCATAGAGTAAGATATGTGCTGGATAAAGGCCAGAGTCCAGAAAAGACTGAAATTGGGTGAAAGGGCAGTACGTCTCCATTTGCTGATTTGCATCAGCCTGCCACGGCACATGAAAAAGTTGTTCCATTATGTTGATGATACTGAATTGGATGCTGCTGTGAATTCTGCTGCTTGCGATGATGGTGGCAGGTGGGTGACTCTGTGGGCAGCAGATGTCTGGTTGCCGGAACCTGCAGCAAGCTGCACACATAGGGGCAGATATCTGGTCGCAGGAAGCTGCAGCAAACAGCACATATAGGGGCACACTTATTAAGACAAACGTTTTAGACAGCGGTCTTAATAAAGCCCCATAGCTGGCAGAGGATCCGCCAAAGTTATGAAGAGGCGCAGGCCTTGCAATAACTTCGGCGCACCCAGGGCCAGTTCTAAAAGTAAGACAGCTTCCTAGTTGTTCCTAAACCAGGCATAGAAAATGGTAAATGAGACGGGCCTGCAGGCCCATTCAATTCCCCAGTTGCACCAGCATCTGTGCCTGAAATACGCCTAATATAAGTGTATTTCAGTATAATAAATGATCACTATAGTGTTTTCTGGTAATAAACAGGAAACACTAAAACCATGGCTATCCAGTAATGAAAATTATCCTCATCATCATCAGCTGAGTCTTTCTCTTCCTCGACCACTAATTCCTCCTTTTCCAGTAGTAGCACCTCATCCTTCTTCTCCTCCATGGGAGTTTCCCAGTGTGGGTCCCCAACAGCTACAATGTGGTCAGCACCACCACTGTCCCTTGTTGCATCATTGTGAGCCTCTGTTCTAAGATAAATATCAGAAGATTACATTGTTGATGCCGCAGTTGTCCCTATTAACAAATCTGGTGGCCACTTCAAAGAGCCTGAGCACACAACAGGTGTCTCTGATCAGCTGCCACTGCCTAACCTTAAAACAACAAATGCTCTCTGCTGAAGTGCTCTGGTGCACAATAAAATTATTCACTGCTTTACACTGTTGGCACAGAGGCTCAAATGCTATGTAGAATTCCAGTAAGTAGGAATTCCATGGATCAAGTGGTACCATGGCAGACCATTATGTCTCTGCAAGCTCAGGAGGGCATTCCTGCCTACATAATAATGGCTGAAATGTGAAGACAGTTTCCTGTACAAGATTAGTGTACTTTTTGAAGCATGTATTATTTCCCCCAAATGCATTGCACCCACAATGATTTGGCTATTGTTGCTAACCACCTTGTCAAGTTTGATTTGGAGGGGAGATAGCCAGCAGGATATTGACCGATTGATAAGCTTGGCTGATGATGGAGCGGAGTAGGAGGTGTACTCTGAGAGAGCAAAGCAGAAAGTGAAGATGACGATGGCAAAGATACTGTACTACATGGGGATGTGACCTGGCTGCAGCAAAGAAGACCAGTAGGAATAGGACACTCATTTAGTTAGCTTTCAGACACTTCTGTTTTTCTACGGTATCTGGTGATACCACTTCATGTGGTTCAATAGAGCTATGGTGCCTATGTTTGAATGCCCATGGCTTAATCCTTCAGATCTTGCACACAGCATTGTTTTTTTCTTATGGCACTTTGGAGAAAAACTGTCAGATGGTAGATACCTGGCAGCTGAGCTTGGATTAAATCTGCCATGTTTTGTGCCCACAGTATCAGTGGCATCACCAGTTCCTGAGCTGACCACTGAGCTGACCACTGTCACTATCAAGTGTATTTTCTGGCAGCCTACTGTCAGCTCAGCTATTCACAACTAGTTCTACATTACAGATTCCTGCAAAAACAGGCATATTTTTTAAATAGTTTCTACACTTCCATGCAAATTACATTCTCGAAAGCACTGAACAATTCTTTGAAAAAAGTTTTCAATAACTTTACCACAATAATAATGTGGCAATAATAATGCCATTATCATAGCCATGTTAATGAATTTGTTGTAGATTGCCCCAAAATAAGAGGTCAATATAACAGCAGTATCGGAGTATAACCATGTTGGTGAAAGCATTATCGCAACTGTGTTAGTGAAGGCATTATTGCATCACAATGTCTAGCTCAAAAACTGCATTGTCACACATATGTTTTAGTGAAGGACCAATATTATTACATCAGATCATGTAGTTTGAACATATTTCACAGCAAAAATTGTATTATTGCCATTGTAAATTCTCAATACCAGTATGCAGTGTGTTCGTAGAAGGAGAGGGCTTTGGGACAAACCCGTGACTTTTCATTCATAGGCATCATAACAAAATGTCGGGAAAAATGGAAAAGTGCAAAATAAAAGATCTAAACCTCATCATCTGAGAGTCAGAATGTGTTTAGTAGCAGCACCAACCATCCAGCCAGTAGTAGTAGTGGCACTTGAAGCCATGATGGTGGAGGTGGAGACAGTAGTGGCTACAGTAGCAGTTGTGGCAAATACAGATCAGGGAATCAGGGGGGAGCCGATGATGACATATCACAGTCTGATAAAAGTGGCAGAGAGGGTGAGGGCTATGATGATGATTTATGTTGGACAGGGCCTGGGAGCCCTATTGGGGTGCAGAGGAGGAGGTGACATCAGAGGAGGAGGGTGGCAATATAGAGCAGAGGCAATGTATGGCCAAAACCTCCCTAAAAACTGATAGGACTAGATCTGCTTCTATTGTGGTCAGCTTGGGAACTGGTGATGCCACTGATACTGTAGGCGCAGGCTCAAAAGGTTCCAAACCTAGGCCAAGCTTTGCTGTCTCTAGCTCTGTGCGAGCAATTAATATATGGTGTTTTTTGCTCCACAAGGCCGGCACACAAAACCACAGCCATGTGCAATATCTGTGGGCTTTCAAACACAAACATAGGTACCAGAAGTCTATTGTTGCACATGAGACAGCATCACTGGATCCTATGGGAAAAGGTAACTGGCCAGTATTCTGAATCAATACAAGTCTGTCCTCCGCTTATTCTTCTATGTGGCAGCCAGCCTGCATCCCCAAGCAGTGGAGTGTCACTGTCATCATCATGAGCTGCTTCTTCTGCTCATACTCCTCCTCCTCCTTGTCTTCTTCTCTATCATGAGACATCTGTAATGGAATGTGTGGCCTTAAAGAGGACCTTTCACCACTACTGACATGCCTGTTTTAATAGCTTCATGCATTCCTCATGTAATAACAATTCTGGAGCATCTATTCATATGGCTGTATGTTGTACCATTCCTTTATTATTTCTACTAGAAGTTATGAATGAATTGCTAGCAGTCTAGAGTAAGGGTACAGAGGGGTTTTAACCAGTTGTAAGTGTGTATCTGCACAGTCTGACAATGGCAGCACTGATTGGATAGAGTGAGTCTGTGCAGGTACACACCCTCAACTGGTTACCACCCCTCCGTACCCTTACTGAAGGCTAATAACAATCCATTCATAACTTCTAGTGCAAAATAGCACATCATAGAGCCATAAGAATAGATGCACCAGAATTGTTATTACATGGGGAATGCATGAACCTATTAAATCAGGCATGTCAGGAGTGGTGAAAGGTCCTCTTTAAGAAAACTATTCATAACCAGCAATTAGCTTATATGCAAGCTGAACTCCCGCAAGGCCAAGTTGCTGGTGGTGCAGTTGCTGCCACATCACATACAGTAGTTGTGGTAAATGAGGCACACTTCTGCGCCTTTACCAAAATATCATTTTTTTTGGACTGTATTTTCCCACATGCTATCACTAGAACTTTTGGCCAAGCATGGGTAAGAATTGTCTCATTGTTCCGCTAATCTGCTAATTTAATTTTTCTGGTCTGTATTTTCCCACATAACGTCTCTAGGACTTTTGGCCCGACAACCATGAGTACATTTTTTTTACTGCTCTGAAAATGTGGAACACTTTTGTCCCTTCACCCAAATCTTAGTCACCACTTTCCAGCTGTCACTGCTACAAGTGTCAGAAGCCGCAGCAGCCAGTTTGGCTTGCTAGTTGTCACACGATGGAACAGTATTTTCCACTGCCACTCCACCTAACATATGGACATACAACTAGGTTCAGTCATACCTGGACAGTGCTATTTCTCAGCACATACTATTTTCCCTGACCCCATGGAATTTTGGCAGGCAGGTGTCTCATCGATATGGAAATGGGATGCTCTTCTGAACCTTTCCAAAAAAATGAAATTCTGATGTATGATATTCTTACCTCTGGCCAGCTGTCCAATTTTTTAATCAAATCATTTTTATAATTGTCTCGTTCTCTAAATTACAGTGCTGTGGCCTTTTCCCAGCACACACTATGTTCCCTGACCCCATAGACTTCTTGGGGAGAGTGGCCCAAACTAGCCCAGTATACTCTCTCTGTTCTCTCTTGCCAAGCCTCTAGTGTCATCTCAGAGAGGATTTTCAGTGTGGCAGCGGGCATGTTGACACCCAAACATATGAAGTTTTCCTCCACCATCACAAAACATCACATTTGTTAAAATTGATGAGGCATGGATTCATGAGGATTTTCACACTCCCCCGAGACTGATAAATAAATCTGTCCTAGCTGACAGGGCCACATCATGCCACTGACTGCCTATCATTATGCTCTGTACCACATGGCTTCTGCTGCCACAATTATGCCACTGTGATGTCTGACTGTCTACTATCATATTCTGTTCTGTGTGCCTGCCGCTGCCACCATCATGCCACTGTGCTGTCTGGCTACCTGCCATCATGTTCTATACTATATGGCTGCTACTGCCACCACCTGTACAGCTACTTCCTGCTGCCACTTCCATTACCTCTACTTTCACTTCCATCATTACAGCTACACAATCACCCCTACTACTGCTACACACATCTACTGCCTTGTATGTTCATGATCTGCTGCTACTTCTGCCACTACTATTGCCACTCTTTCGTCTGAAACACTTTTCGTCTTAACACTTGTGTGTGTATAAATATGGGCAGGCATTTTGCCCACATTAAGGGATACTTGTGCAGAACGAGCCACTCTTTCTTCTGATGTGTGCGTGTATATAAATAGGGGCAGGGAATCATAACTTTTGGATGTTTAGTCCCAACAAGCTACTGTTTTTTGTTTTTTTTCCCCCCATAACACTATGCGTGTCTAAACACCCTTAGCCCCTGATAAAGGAAAATTTTTGGAAGCCTTCTAATATAAAAAAAAAATAACACATGTCACATCATGTTTTTGAACACACTGTTAACACCGTCAAACATGCGTCTACCCATTGCCATGTATGTCAGTGTCACTCTGATATTATTTGCTATTGCTGTAATTGAGTTCAAGAGTCGTAGGATACTAGAAGATGGAACCACTTTGATTTGTGTAGAGTTGACTTGGAAAAAAATTGACCATTTTTAAAAATTGAAAAATGAATTCCATTATATTCTAGAAGTAATTTAAAAGAAACCTGTAATGTTAAACATGGTGCCTAAGCTAAAACCTTCATTTATAGGACAGAGCAAATTAATATACAGTTATGACTGGCAACCTTCCCTGTAGCTGTTAATCACTAATAGGACTGTATTTTTGACACTAAAGCCCAGAAAGAACAGACATTTCATATTCAGTTTTTTTGTCATTTGTAGGGTTTTTGTACACTTTCCATATCAGTGCAGCAAAGATGGTGAACAAGTTGGACCTTACTAAGTTGTAGATCATGAGGTTAGCCTCTGAAGTCCTACTTGTTTTAATAGCTATGTTCATCCAGAGTTACTCACATTGTGATTATTTTCCAGGTTTACTCTGGGGTTTAGTCTTAGCCTTTGGGAGGCACAGAGGGATGACATCCATCCTGGAGATTAGCATTATGGATTCATGGAGAATGCTGTTCATTGGCATGGCATCCAGAGTCTATGTTAGTTGTTTGTACTGTCCATTGTGGTAGATTTTAGTTGGAGGCCATGAAGGGAGGCCAAGTAATTATCCCTGGTAAAAAGGAAATGTAAACACGTTCTCATCCAGGATTAAAACTTGCCCCCCCTCACAGTGCCAAATATTGGATGGCTATGATTTAAGTCAAGATAAAGACACTTGGGGTGTACAGTACATGGTATTCATTAGTTAGACCTAGTGTAAGTGCCATAGCTTCAGAATAAATAGCACATAAACTGAAACATCAAATGAGAGATTCAAGTAAAGTTTGTGATAAGATATATACATAGGGCCATAAAATAGATGAACAAACAAATTTCTCCATAGTCCATGTTTTAGATGCCATACAATGAGTCTTGCTTCTTATAGATTAACGTGTTCTTTTTTGCAATGCCCATTCTAACAATGGCATGTTGTACATTCTTGCCCCTGTGTGAAACTACAAACGTGAAAAAAAAACATTTTTTTTTTTTTTTTTCAGAATATACAGAAAGAACAAACATAGATTAATTTGGAATCTCCAAGAAACACACTTGGAAACACCATCTCCATAGAAACACAACAGGTAAAGTAAATAGTAAGATCAAAAGACTAACGACCTCTACAGATTATATTTAGTAATGCAAATACAACAAATTTAATCTCATGGAACTGTGTTGTACTAGGCATTCATCTAAAGGATATTATGGAAACGAATATATATGTACAAAGCTGCTTCATATCACTTACCATTGTGCACATAGGATGGTCATTTCCCCTTTTCCTACAATCCACACAAGTTCTTTATTAGTGATGAGCGAATCGAAACGGCAATATTCGTGATTTGCACAAATATTGCCCGCTTCGGCTCGGCATCCCGAGGCAGCGCGGACTCATGATTATTCGTGCGTCACTGCAAGTTTGAAATGCCCGGTTTTTCAGTCAATCAGTGTTATAGGAAAATATGGTCCTTAGCCAGAACTTCAGCCCTAGACCACTCAAATATGATATAGCATCAGTGACATTCACCCATTGAGTGGCCAGAAGCCATTTGCCCTTGTTACCATATCAAAGGCAGGAAGGGCACATGGCTCTTGGCCAACAGATTGGGAAGAGATTTGGGTGGTTATGGGGTGGAGTCGATGGTGGGGGCTGGGACACAGGAAGATATATGCCTTGGAAAACTTGGGATCGCTCTCTTCCTTCCTGCCACCACCTGGAACAACAGCACTTCTGGAGCAAGCTTAAGGTATATGTGTGTATGTATATAAGTATAATATCCCAGTAGACTTTATATGTGTACATATAGATAGTGGTAGTCTGGAACTGTATTACCAGTAGATTATATATGCTGTTTATGCATGAGTCTCTATATGTACATGTACTAATGGTCAGGTACTGGATGTGAGTTGGGTAGCAGTATTGATCCAGTATACGGTATATTGGTGGACTCTGGATATACTGTATATACATACACATTATTAGCCACATTGCTTAGCATCCAGGGAGGGCAGGAACGAGGTGGCTGTGTGTGTGGTGGTGTCCTCTATGTATTGTGTTATTTGTAGTGTCTGTATCTTTGTATAATGTCCATTGCTTTGTCATACTTTATCAGTAAAGTATTTTTATATATAAGTATCTGCGAGGGTTGTATGTTACTCCTGGGGTGTATGAAGGACTAGAGGGGTGTATATAATACACTGCATAAACGGGTTATATAAGAAACATAGAAAACAGTCTAGGAACAGAATAAAAGGGAAGGAAGTGGAGATAAATATAAATCTCCAATTTCCAATAAGCATAAATCCCCCTTATCAATGTCATCTGCAGTGATAAAGGCACTGCAGGGGTCAGGAGTTTGGGGATAATTAGGGGTAACAGGGAGTTCCAGGGGTACTTAGCCAGTCTCTGTTTCTGGAGGGGCTGCTTGGCTTCCTTCCTCTGTGGTGATGAGTCCCCTCTGCTTGTGGAGGTCAAAGCTCCTCTGCTTAGTGGAGGTCAAAGCTCTTCTGCCTAGTCCCTAAAATGCTGGACTTTTTATCCCTCATGAGTAGTGGGGGGAAGGTGGCTTTCCATATGGCAGAGGTGTGGATGGCCCATGCTATAAAAACAGGTTTAGTAAGTCACCAACTGCTTGATTGGGGTCTCCACACAAAGAGTCTAGATACCGATCAGGTGTGATAAACCTTCACAATGCAAGCAATGGAGGCCAACACCCCTGTTCATAGCAAGCCTTGCTGTGAACAGCTGATACCAGAGGTGCGTGACAAAGGGTAGATGATCTTATCAATCCTCTGTCCTTTGATGTGCCCGAGACTGTCAGCAGGGCGGCACCTCCTGCAAGTGCGCTGGTATGTGCCTCCAGGGGGATGCAGGGTGGAGGGTCAGTTTATATGTATATAGATAAATGCATATAAAACTGGGGGATATATACATGTATCTGTATACATTAGGAGCAACTGGGGGCACAATATAATATATATAGGGGGCATCATATGCATCAGAGGGCACCACATATTGGGGCATATCTGGAGACCCACAGATACATATATAGAAGGCCCATATATAGATATACATGTATATGCATGCCTCATTAAGGGGGCATGCATGCATATACATATACACACATACATACCAGCACTTCCTTCTACAATCAGCATCAAAGGGAAGCCTGTGGGAACGCCTGCTGTGATGTAACAGCCCCTATACCTCCCCAGCAGTGATTGGCTGGCAGTGACATGTGACCTAAATTTACATAAGGTAGGGACCGTCACCTGCAGCATCAGCCTCATTGTGCTTTGGGAAGGAGAAGAGACAGACAGCGTTAGCTAGTGTAGTGTGTGCAGCAAGCAGTTAGTTAGGAGTTAGGTTAGGAAGCCCCAACAGTCCTTTTAAAGACTATACTCTGAAGAACAGTATACAGTATATGCTGTAAGCCTATATTCTGTGTAGGATAGGAAGCCCCAATAGTCTTTTTAAAGACTAATTGATTCTGTGAAGAAAACTATACAGTATATGCTGTAAGCCTGTATTCTGTGCAGGATAGGAAGCCCCAACAGTCTTTTAAAAACTAATTGATTCTGTGAGAAAAATTCAGTATATGCTGTAAGCCTGTATTCTGTGCAGAGCTGTGCCTGGTACACCTTGTCCAGCCACATAGCTCAAACTATACATCTGTAAACAGATATATTCCTGTGCATGACTGTGCAGTGACTAGGGAATACATTTCATCAGCCTGCTATATACCTCACAGTCTATAGATACCATATTGATCTGTAGATTCTAGTTTTATTTGCGCAAACTGCGTACATTTTTTTTTTTATAGGTCTGAAAATAATTTTACCTGCATATCTATCTATATTGTCCGTTGAATTTTACTGCTCTGTTATACACGGTGCAATGAGTTGGAAAAAAAAATTTCATCAGCCTGCTATATACCTCACAGTCTATAGATACCGTATAGATCTGTAGATTCCAGTTTTATTTGCGCAAACTGCGTACATTTTTTTTTTGGGGATAGGTGTGAAAAATAATATTACCTGCGTATCTATATTGTCCATTGAATTTCACTGATCTGTAATACACGGTGCAGTGAGTTGGGAAAAAAAATTTCATCAGCCTGCTATATACCTCACAGTCTATAGATACCGTATTGATCTGTAGATTCCAGTTTTATTTGCGCAAACTGCGTAAATTTTTTTTTGGGATAGGTGTGAAAAATAATATTACCTGCGTATCTATATTGTCCGTTGAATTTTACTGCTCTGTTATACACGGTGCAATGAGTTGGGAAAAAAAATGTCCTCAGCCTGCTATATACCTCACAGTCTATAGATACCGTATTAATCTGTAGATTCCAGTTTTATTTGCGCAAACTGCGTACATTTTTTTTTGGGATAGGTGTGAAAAATAATATTACCTGCGTATCTACAGATGTGTCCACACTTAACTGATCACTTATCTCAACATGTCCTGAGATGTGTGTCACGAAGTGACGTTATAACTAAATTGGATAAATTGTAATACAACTTTCAGACACCAGGTGGCGCATTACTAGCTAATACCTGAATTTAAGGTATTCACTTCTTACATTTAACCTAAATAGCAAAATATATTGTATACATTAAAGAAATCCCTCTGAAGGATTTTTTTTTAGTGTGCAATGATTAGCATATATTTTGCCCGCTGCCATTGTTTACCACAAGTCTATATGCCATATGCTATGAGTTAGGTACAGTACACTTGGTGTCAGTATACAGTGCTAGTCTAGTATTATATTAGTTATATGCAAAATAGCACACACCAACCACAGTATTATGCATAGATAATTATACAATTTTAACAGTCCCATTACATGTTACAAATGTACATAATACAATTCAGGGTGTCAGTATATACCTCAATTTTACCATGACATTTAATATTCCTTAATGATTATCCAATCTGTGTATCTAATTCTATCATGTGTGATACTGTCTGCTAAGCTGCGTATCTAATCCTATCATGTGTAATACTGTCTGCTAAGATGGGTATCTAATCCTATCATGTGTGATACTGTCTGCTAAGATGGGTATCTAATCCTATCATGTGTGATACTGTCTGCTGAGCTGTATATATAATCATATCATGTGTGATACTGTCTGCTAAAATGGGTATCTAATCCTATCTTGTGTGATACTGTCTTCTGAACTGTGTATCTAATCCTATTCTGGGTGACAGTGTCTGCTAAACTACGTATCTAATCCTATCATGTGTGATAATGTCTTCTGAGCTGTGTATCCAATCCTATCATGTGTGATACTGTCTGCTAAGATGGGTATCTAATCCTATCATGTGTGATACTGTTTGCTAAACTGTGTATCTAATCCTATTCTGGGTGACAGTGTCTGCTAAACTACGTATCTAATCCTATCATGTGTGAAACTGTCTGCTGAGCTGTGTATCTAATCCTATCATGTGTGATACTGTCTGCTAAAATGGGTATCTAATCCTATCATGTGTGAAACTGTCTGCTGAGCTGTGTATCTAATCCTATCATGTGTGATACTGTCTGCTAAAATGGGTATCTAATCCTATCACGTGTGAAACTGTCTGCTGAGCTGTGTATCTAATCCTATCATGTGTGATACTGTCTGCTAAGATGGGTATCTAATCCTATCATGTGTGATACTGTCTTCTGAACTGTGTATCTAATCCTATTCTGGGTGACAGTGTCTACTAAACTATGTATCTAATCCTATCATGTGTGAAACTGTCTGCTAAGATGGGTATCTAATCCTATCATGTGTGATACTGTCTGCTGAACTGTGTATCTAATCCTATTCTGAGTGACAGTGTCTGCTAAACTACGTATCTAATCCTATCATGTGTGATACTGTCTGCTAAGATGGGTATCTAATCCTATCATGTGTGATACTGTCTGCTGAACTGTGTATCTAATCCTATTCTGGGTGACAGTGTCTGCTAAACTACGTATCTAATCCTATCATGTGTGAAACTGTCTGCTGAGCTGTGTATCTAATCATATCATGTGTGATACTGTCTGCTAAGATGGGTATCTAATCCTATCATGTGTGATACTGTCTGCTAAGATGGGTATCTAATCCTATCATGTGTGATACTGTCTGCTAAGATGGGTATCTAATCCTATCATGTGTGATACTGTCTGCTGAACTGTGTGTCTAATCCTATCATGTGTGATACTGTCTGCTGAACTGTGTATCTAATCATATTCTGTGTGACAGTGTCTGCTAAACTACATATCTAATCCTATCATGTGTGAAACTGTCTGCTGAGCTGTGTATCTAATCCTATCATGTGTGATACTGTCTGCTAAAATGGGTATCTAATCCTATCATGTGTGAAACTGTCTGCAGAGCTGTGTATCTAATCCTATCATGCGTGATACTGTCTGCTGAGCTGTGTATCTAATCCTATCATGTGTGATACTGTCTGCTGAACTGTGTATCTAATCCTATTCTGGGTGACAGTGTCTACTAAACTATGTATCTAATCCTATCATGTGTAAAACTGTCTGCTGAGCTGTGTATCTAATCCTATTATGTGTGATACTGTCTTCTAAGATGGGTATCTAATCCTATCATGTGTGAAACAGTCTGCTGAGCTGTGTATCTAATCCTATTCTGGATGACAGCATCTGCTAAGTTGTGTATCTAATCCTATCATGTGTGATACTGCCTGCTGAACTGTGTATCTAATCCTACCTTGTGTGATACTGTCTTCTGAGCCACCGTATCTATCTAGTGATATGCTGAGCTGTGTATCTACTCCTATCATGTGTGATACTGTCTATGAAGCGATTAGATGTATGTGTATAGAGTGTGATACTGTCTGCTGAGCTGTGTATCTAATTCTATTAGGTGTGATACTGTCTGCTGAGCTGTGTATCTAATCCTACCTTGTGTGATAGATTTCTGCTGACCTGTGTATCTAATTCTATTAGGTGTGATACTGTCTTGAAGCTATTGTTGTATTTTTATAGAGTGTGATACAGATAGAGATAATGATTAGAGATGAGCGAGTAGTGTTCGATCGAGCCGGTATTCGATCGAATACTACGATATTCGGCATACTCGATTTCAATCGAGTATAACGCGATGGCGCACTTAGAATTCGTTTCCCCTCCCACCCTTCCCTGGCCTCTTTTTCCACAATCAACATGCAGGGGGGGTATGACAGGCACGCTGAGCACGCTGACAGCGCGAAAACAGCGTCTACATGGATTGGCTGGAAAAACCATGTGACCTCGAATCATAAAAACTCAGCTCTTCCTGCTCGTACGCATATGCTGCGTGAACTTAGTCAGGGACAGAGGCTGGAGAAGGGAGAGACAGATTTTAGCTGTTGGACAGGCAGGAGCGTGATTAAAGCCCTTATCAGGGCTACTACAGTGGACTTCAGTGATAGCTTTACTACAATATAGACTTTACAGAGAACGGCTGCTGTATCAGGGATAGCTGCTGGAGTAGGGACAGAGGAGGCATTAGTGGTGTATTAGGTGCTCTGCTACATACCAAAACTATATTTGGCACTACTGTTCAGCGTTCTTTTAGGCTGAAAAACCCTGTTATATAACTAGTGTGTATATGCACCATCTGATCTGGCAGTATACGGCTGTGAAATTTTATTTTATTTTTTTAAATACAGTTTATTTTGGCTCTAGTGTTCTGGGTTCTGTGTGCCTGCAATACCCTTTTTGTATACCAGTGTAAATACCCACCGTCTGTTCAGTTAGTACACGGCTGTACCTTGAAATATACAATATCTAGGCCATTTAATTGGCCACTGTACTGTGCGTTCTCTTGCTAAATTATCTCACATACCTGGTGTAAATACCCACTCGCTGTTCATACTACACGGCTTTGTACTTTTGAAATATACAATATCTAGGCCTTAATAGGGCCACTGTACTGTGCGTTCTCTTGCTTAAATTATCTCACATACTGGTGTAAATACCCACCGTCTGTTCTGTTACTAACGGCCTGTTACTATTTGAAATTACAATATCTAGGCCTTTAATAGGCCACTGTACTGTGCGTTCTCTTGTAAAATTTTTCACTACCTGGTGTAAATACCACCGTCTGTTCTGTTACTACCGGCTGTGTACTTGAAATATACAATATCTAGGCATTTAATTGGCCACTGTACTGTGCGTCTCTTTGCCTAAATTATCTCACATTCTGTGTAAAACCCACCCGTTGTTCAGTTACTACACGGCTGTGTACTTTGAAATATACAATATCTAGGCATTTTAATAGGCCACTGTACTGTGCGTTCTCTTGCTAAATTATCTCACATACCTGGTGTAAATACCCACCGTCTGTTCAGTTACTACACGGCTGTGTACTTTGAAATATACAATATCTAGGCATT
>ONZH01008491.1:0-29090 GCA_900303285.1 Rhinella marina
GTTTTTTTAATTGTTTTAGCTAGTGATACAAATCCATTTCCCAGCTGTAATGGAACCATTCTGTGTGTCACAGTTCAGCTGTCCACTCACTCCAATCCGTATTTTCTGTCCAGATGACACTTTCTTTACGTCACTCAATTAAACCAGACTGAACAAGTTTGTGGGTTTCAGTACAGCAGGCCCATTTATTTTTTATTTTTTTATTTAATACACTTATATAAAGAAAATGTTGAACCCCAGGGCTAGGGTCGAGGACGAGGGCGTGGGCATTCAATTACTGCAGGGGGAAGAGGCCGTGGTCCTGGGCAGGGTGAGACAGTACCTGCTTGAATGAGGCAGCAGGGGAACGCCGCAGAGCTACACTCCCTAGCTTCATGTCTCAACTTACAGGGACACGTGGTAGAGGACTGTTGAAACCACAACAGTGCGAACAGCTGATCTCGTGGATTGCGGACAATGCTTCAAGTAATTTGTCCACCAGTCAGTCTTCCACGCAGTCCACCCACGTTACCCAAGGGAGCACTCCTCTGGCTCCTCCACCTCAACCTCCTTCCCCCCAGTCTGCCCCCTCCCAGGAAAATTTGGAATGCGATCCGGCATACTCTCAGAACTGTTTTCTGGACCCTTCCCAGAGTCACAAACCACTTCTCAGGTTGCTGCTGACCTCGTTCCCGATGCCCAAGTTTTCCAACTGTCGCAGTCTGTGGGTGATGATGATGACAATGTTGAGTTAGTGGAAGATGTCTGTAAAGAGGTGTCGGATGATGAGGAGACACAGTTGTCAGACAGTGGTGAAGTTGTTGTAAGGGCAGGAAGTCCGAGGGGGGAGCAGACTGAGGAATCGGAGGATGACGAGGTGACTGACCCAAGCTGGGTTGATATGCTGAGTGAAGACAGTGCTTCTGAGGCGGAGGCGAGTGCTGCACCAGAACAGGTTGGAAGAGGCAGTGGTGTGGCCAGAGGGAGAAGCAGGGCCAGAGCTGGTGCATCAGCAGTAACTGTTTCACGTAGTGAAGCTCCCGTGGCGAGGCCTAGATGTTCGCAAGTCTGGAGGTTCTTTAAAGAAAGTGAGGATGACCGACGGACTGTGGTGTGCAACCTGTGCCACACCAGGATCAGCAGGGGTGCCACCACTACTAGCCTAACCACCACCAGCATGCGCAGGCATATGAGTGCTAAACACCCCACTCAATGGAACCAAGGCCGTTCACCACCTCCTGCAGGTCACACCACTGCTCCTTCCCCTGTGTCACTCGCTGCCTCTGCTAGTCTCACAATCTCATGGCGGTGGCTGCCCCTCGGTATTCAGTCCCCAGCCGCCACTATTTTTCCCGATGTGCCATCCCAGCCCTATACCAGCAGGTGTCACAGAACATCATCCGTGCCCTGACCAACGCTGTTTCTGAGAAGGTCCACCTAACCATGGACACGTGGACAAGTGCTGCCGGGCAGGGACACTATATCTCACTGACGGCACATTGGGTTAACTTGGTGGAGGCTGGGACCGAAAATGACCCTGGGGCTGCTCATGTACTGCCCACACCGAGGATTGCGGGGCCTACCTCGGTCACGGTCTCTCAGACGTAATATGCCTCCTCCGACCCCTCCTCCTCCTCCTCCACCGAATTACCATCCGTGGGCACGGCGCCTTCAGTCGGTAGCTCTAGGTGCAGCAGCAGTGCCATGGGTAAGCGCCAGCAGGCAGTGCTCAAACTGCTGAGCTTAGGTGACAAAAGGCACACTGCCCAAGAGCTGTTACAGGGCATCACGGCGCAGACCGATGAGTGGCTGGCACTGCTGAACCTCAAGCCAGGCATGGTTGTGTGTGACAACGGGCGTAACCTGGTGGCGGCTCTGCAACTCGGCAGACTGACACATGTGCCATGCCTGGCCCATGTGTTCAATCTCATAGTTCAGCGGTTCCTCAAAACATACCCCAATCTGTCTGATTTGCTCACCAAGGTGCGCCACATCTGTGCGCATTTCCGCAAGTCCAACACAGATGCTGCCACTCTCAGGGTAGCGCAGCGCCACCTACAACTTCCCGCTCACCGACTGTTGTGCGACGTGCCCACGAGATGGAATTCGACATTAAACATGTTATCCAGAGTTTACCAGCAGCACAGAGCGATTGTAGACTGCCAGATGTCAACTTCCACCAGAACTGGTAGTCAGGTCAGTCAGATTCCTCAAGTCTACAATGAGGAGTGGACGTGGATGTCTGATATCTGCCAGGTGTTGAGCAACTTTGAGGAGTCAACACAGATGGTCAGCGGAGATGCCGCCATTATCAGCCTCACCATCCCGCTGCTTTGCCTGTTGAAAAACTCACTGCTCAGCATCAAGTCGGATGCTTTGAGCTTGTCACAAGAGACGGTGGAGGAAGATACGTCGCTTGATAGCCAGAGCACCCTCCGGTCTGTTTCTCAGCGCGTATCGGAGGAGGGGGATGAGGATGAGGAGGAAGAGGAGGAGAATGTCTGCGAGACAGTAGAGGGTACCAGTGCTCAGTCCTTAACTCTTGAGCATGTATGGGCTGAAGAGGAGGACTTGGAGGAGGAGGAGGAGGAGGAGGAGGAAATTGAGAGTCAGGCCAGTGAGGAGATGGAATTCTTGCGTGTTGGGACTCTGGCTCACATGGCAGACTTCATGTTAGGCTGCCTATCCCGTGACCCTCGCGTTAGAAGAATTTTTTCAAACACCGATTACTGGGTGTTCTCTCTCCTGGACCCACGGTACAAACAGAACCTTTCCACTCTCATCCCTGTAGAGGAAAGGAGTATGAGAGTGATTAGATATCAACAGGCCCTGGTGCACAAGCTGAAACAATCCTTCCCATCTGACGCCGCTAGCGGCAGAGGGCATGGTTCTTTGGGCCAAGTAGCGGGGAGAGGAGCCGAGCAGGCAGCTTGTCCAGCACTGGCAGAGGAACGCTCTCCAAGGCCTTTGCCAGTTTTATGTCACCCCAGCAAGACACTGTCACCTGTCCCCAGTCTAGGCAGAGTAGGGGGGAGCTGTACAGAAAGATGGTGAGGGAGTACCTAGCTGACCATACCAACGTCCGTAGCGATCACTCTGCTCCATACAACTACTGGGTTTCAAAGCTGGACACGTGGCCTGAACTGGCGCTGTACGCCTTGGAGGTGCTGGCCTGCCCTGCCGCTAGCGTGCTGTCAGAGCGGGTATTCAGTGCAGCTGGTGGCGTCATCACCGATAAGCGTACACGCCTGTCAACTGACAGCGCTGACAGGCTGACGATTATTAAAATTAACAAAGCCTGGATTTCACCGGAATTCAAATCTCCTCCGGGGGAAAGCAGCTAAAGATTAACATTACTTATGTATCCGATTCCTCTTCTCTACTCCTCCTACTCCTCCTCCTCCATGTCGTCTTTGCCTAACGCTGACTAAAAAAACGCCATTTTTTAGAGGTCCAACTGGCACACTTTTACCACAATTTTTCAGGAGGGCCCCCTACAGGCCCTGTCTTCAAACGATTTTTCCGGAGGTCCACCTACAGGCCCTCTCTTCAAACAATTTTTCCGGAGGTCCACCTACAGGCCCTCTCTCCAAACAATTTTTCCGGAGGTCCACCTACAGGCCCTCTCTCCAAACAATTTTTCCGGAGGTCCACCTACAGGCCCTCTCTCCAGTTCCAGTTTCCAGTTTTATTTGCGCAAACTGCGTAAATTTTTTTCTTGGGATAGGTGTGAAAAATAATATTACCTGCGTATCTATATTGCCCAACATTGGGTACGGTAGCAACAAGAAGAACAAACACATGCTGCCCACAGGGTTCCGCAAATTCCTGGTCCACAATGTCAAGGAGCTCGAGGTTCTATTGATGAGCAACAAGTCCTTCTGTGCAGAAATCGCCCACAATGTCTCCTCAAAGAACCTAAAGACCATTGTGGAGAGAGCGGCACAGCTCGCCATCAAAGTGACGAACCCCAACGCCAGACTGCGCAGCGAAGAGAACGAATAAATATCTCTGTGGTTATTTGTGCTAAATAAAAGTTAAATAAACACACAAAAAAAAAAAAACATTGATCTGTTCCTGTGCCTGATCCACCCAAGTTGAATCTGTCCCATCATGAGAAAGTCCCCCCAAGGAGTCCCCAATGTAACTTGCTTCACTTTCAACTTCCTCACCCCCCGACACCTGTGTCTCGCCATTGTCCACCACCTCCTCAGACAACACTGGTAAATCCCCACTGTCAGCACACGGAGACAGCAAAAGGTCTTGCGAATTGGGGCAGAGAATGTTCTGGGGTAGCACATCAGAGAAGGGGTGACTACGGGGTTCCAGGGAGTACGTGACCACATGCAATCTCCATCCAAAAAGTCATACTGAGGCTCACCACCATGCTTTACACTGCAATCTTATTGAAAGACAGACAATCAGGGGTTAACCGCCAGGTTGTCAGGCAGCATTTTTAAGTGGGTCACCATTACCGTGTCCCTGAAAATTGCCTTGGGGTCATCGCCAGACTATTTTTTATGAAAGGTCATGGGGTTCTATACACACAGTGCTGACAGAAGCCCATCAGCCTTTCTAAACACAATTGAATCTGTCCCATCATGAGAAAGTCCCCCCAAGTAGTCCCCACTGTAACTTGCTTCCCATACAACTACCTCACCCCCCGACACCTGTGTCTCGCCATTGTCCACCACCTCTCAGACAACACTGGTAAATCCCCACTGTCAGCACACTGAGACTGCAAAAGGTCTTGCGAATTGGGGCAGAGAATGTTCTGGGGTAGCACATCAGAGAAGGGGTGACTATGGGGTTCCAGGGAGTACGTGACCACATGCAATCTCCATCTAAAAAGTCATGCCACACTTGATCGAGCTCATAATTGACAATTGTACCGTTGATGCTAAATTTTTAAGTTGGGGTTCTGCGTCGTCATTCTAACTACATCCGGCTGTTGTCACCACCACACACGCTAGCCCTGGGGGCAATCCTCTGGCTCTTCCAACTCAACCTCCTTCCCCCCAGCCTGCCCCCCCACCTACAGGCCCTCTCTCCAAACAATTTACGTCTTTTTCCTATCTTTCTCTCTCTCCAAACTATTTTTACGGATAGCTGCCATATACGGTATTAAACTGAGTAGTATACATAGAACACATACCACACTTGATCTATACCAGGGGTGCACAACCTGCGGCCCGGGGGCCACATGCAGCCCTTGATACCATTCTGTGTGGCCCCATCCATCTGGTAACAGACATGTATGTCCATGTTGTGTGGCTGCTCACATGCATTTTTCATGTATTTCTCCCATTAGATGGGACTCCTGGAACTGTAACTAGACATTAATGGTATACACTGTGTGTTCAATCTGCCATAAATACAGAATTTCAGTTGTTAATACCCCTTTAAATTTTATTTTCGGCCCTTGATGTTGGTTCAGTCGGACAATGTGGCCCCCACCCAGAAAACGTTGTGCACCCCTGATCTATACTGAACGTCACTTTTAAAAATACGTCATTTTCCTCTCTTTCTCTCATTTGTCTGGGTTGCAATTAAGCAGACCAAGTCTGCCTAATCTAATAGTTTCCGTGTAATTGCTCCATACTGCACGTATTTTTCCTCTCTTTCTCTCTCTCCAAACTATTTTTCCGGATAGGTGCCGTATACGGTATTAAACTCAAAAGAATACATACCGTACCGGTTGATGCTACAGTTTTTCCAAATCCATCTGGCTGTTGTCACCACCACACACGCTAGCCCAGGGGGCACTCCTCTGGCTCTTCCAGCTCAACCTCCTTCCCCCCAGCCTGCCCCCCACCTACAGGCCCTTTCTCCAAACAATTTACCCGGATAGGGGACGTATTAGATATTATACTGATTTTTGTTTGTTCCTCTTTTAATTGCCTCCTGACCTGTGTTAGGCAGAGCATGGACACGTCCCCTTAGCTGCAGTAGAAAAGACACTCCCCTGGCCAGAGCAAGCTCTTTTTCCTTTTCCGTGTTCGAAAAATCCATGAAATATATGGTCCCAAGATAGGGGACGTATACGATTTTAAACTGAGAAGAATCGATACCACACATGCCCCACTAGGAGAATTTGGGGTAATGGTGGGATTAGGCAGCCTCAGAGGCATCCATGCATGCTGCCCCTGCTGTTTCCTGTCCATTTCCGTGGTGTTTCCATCATTTTCTGAGGTTCCAGGTTTTCACCCAGCCTTCCCTAGGCAGAGCCTTGGTCCCCTGCAAAAAATGCTCGAGTCTCCCATTGACTTCAATGGGGTTCGTTATTCGAAACGAGCACCCGAGCATCGGGAAAAGTTCGACTCGAATAACGAGCACCCGAGCATTTTAGTGCTCGCTCTTCTCTAATCTTCATGCATCTGAGTACAAACAATACAAATATGGAATAAACAATTCTAGTTTGTTACTAAATCTGTCAGCCGGTCAGATGATTTTTTAATAATCATTTTAAATGGGAAAATTGATCCAGTGTGGATTAGGTACACATACGCAGATGGAAATTCACCAAAACTGCATAAATGCAATACCTGGTTTTTAAAAGAACAAAATAATCAAAAGGGTAACAAAAATTAACCCTTTCATGCCCGGAGGTTTTTTCGGTTATGCATTTTCGTTTGCGCTCCCTGCCTTCAAACAGCCATAACTCTTTTATTTTTCTGTTCACATAGCTGTATGAGGGCTTGTTTTTTGCGGGACAAGTTGTACTTTCCAACGCCACCATTTAATATTGCATATGGTGTAGTGGGAAGCGGGAAAAAATTTCCAAACCGGGTGAAATTGCAAAGAAAACGCTATTCCGCTACAGTTCTACGGGTTTCTTATTTACAGTGTTCGATGTGCATTAAAACTGATCCATTACTTTCATTCTACTGGTCAGTACAAATCCGGCAATACCTAATATGTATAGTTTTTCCTGCGTTTTCATAGTGATGAAATAATTAGAAAGTTGCCCTTTTTTTTTTTTTTTCCTTGTCAAATCTTGACCCCTATAACATTTTGGTATTTATGTGTACAGAGCTGTATGGGGGCTAATTTTTTGCGGGACGATCTTAAGTTTTTATTGATACCATTCTGGGGTGTGTATGACTTTTTGATCACTTTTTATTTAATTTTTTTTAGAAAAAAAAGCGACAAAAAACGGCAAATCGCCATTTGGACGCTTTTTTCCGCCACACAATTCGCCGTTTTGGAATTTTTTTTTTTATATTTTAAAAATACGGGTGTTTTCGGTCACGGTGATACCCATGATGTCTATATTTATTGTTATTTAGGTATTTATTTTTTAATTATACGGAAAGGGGGGTGATTTGAACTTTTATATCTTTTTTATTTTTTATATATTTTTTAACATTTTTTTAAATTTTTTTTTACTATTTGAAAGCTCAAATATGGGCTTATATATTGTGGCTTTTTTTTTTTCTTTATAAGCAATCAGGGATTTTATAGACTCAGAAATCCAAGAATTGCTCATTTCTTATCCTGGCCTGCCATCTAGTGGCCAGAATAAGAATTGCACTTTGAAAACTGTAATCCTCACCAGCGAGGATTACAGTTTTCATATGGTGTACAGACACCCCGATTGGCCACACGGGCTGTCTGTACACCACCCGGAAGATCACGGCATCTAAACTCCCAGGAAGACGCCGCCGATGGCGGTAAGTAGCGGCAAGTCTCTGCTGTTAGAAACAGCAGAGACTTGCCGGCCATGACGCCTGCCGCACTTGCTTGATATGTTAAAGGTTTATCCCATGATTAATGTAAAAAAATGAAAATCAGACATCATATAGCGTACGTAGCAATATCCTTCTAATAAAGATAGAACCAGCCCTGTACCTGACATGGATCCAAAGCTGGTTTTGGGGGACATGCCTTTTTTCATGGGCTATGTCCTGTGATTGCCCTGGCGTTTCAAAGAAGATATGGATGGTGGCAGTTGAGGATTGGAAATGAAAAATGAGAAATAAGGAAAAGAACAAACAACAGTCGACACTATACAGATATGTTTTATTGAACAAGTCAGTGGCTATATTACATTTAAATTCCATGAGATTACAAAAGTATTCAGATTTAGGTGCTGGTTTGAAAAATGTAAAAATATTTTTCCGAGGACAACCCCTTTATAAAGATTGTAAAATTACTCTTCAGTGTTTTTATTAACAATGTATTTCATTCAACTTTGCATTACACAGTAATTTTTTGCAAAAAAAATCCTACTTAGGTGTAAAACTTCTCCATCAAGCAGATATGGACACATTTGGAGGCATTTTATATTGATTTTCATTGGTCTAATAGGTAAAATTTTGCCTTTAGTTCCTTCTCATGCAGCTTCATAACTGTCATTGGAAGCCGAGCCTTAGGCTATGTTTTCACATGCTGAAATTTACTTTGGAACACAGTGGAGGAACAGTGCCTTGCAAAAGTATTCGTCCCCCTGGAACTTTTCAACCTTTTGCCACATTTCAGGCTTCAAACAAAAAGATATAACATTTAAAATTTTTGGTGAAGAATCAACAACAAGTGGGTCACAATTGTGAAGTGGAACGAAATTTATTGGATCATTTAAACTTTTTTTTGCAATAATAAAACTGAAAAGTGGGGCGTGCAAAATTATTCGTCCCATTTACTTTCAGTTCAGAAAACTCACTCCAGAAGTTCATTGAGGATCTCTGAATGATCCAATGTTGTCCTAAATGACTGATGAAGATAAATAGAATACACCTGTGTGTAATCAAGTCTCCATATAAATGCACCTGCTCTGTGATAGTCTCAGGGTTCTGTTTAAAGCACAGAGAGCATCATGAAGACCAAGGAACACACCAGGCAGGTCCGTGATACTGTTGTGGAGAAGTTTAAAGCCGGATTTGGATACCAAAAGATTTCCCAAGCTTTTAACATCCCAAGGAGCACTGTGCAAGCGATCATATTGAAATGGAAGGAGTATCAGACCACTGCAAATCTACCAAGACCCGGCCATCCCTCTAAACTTTCATCTCAAACAAGGAGAAGACTGATCAGAGATGCAACCAAGAGTCCCATGATCACTCTGGATGAACTGCAGAGATCTACAGCTGAGGTGGGAGAGTCTGTCCATAGGACAACAATCAGTCGAACATTTCACAAATCTGGCCTTTATGGAAGAGTGGCAAGAAGAAAGCCATTTCTCAAAGATGTCCATAAAAAGTGGTCAGATGAAACCAAAATCCAACTTTTTGGAAACAATGCAAAACGATATGTTTGGCGTAAAAGCAACACAGCTCATCACCCTGAACACACCATCCCCACTGTCAAACATGGTGGTGGCAGCATCATGGTTTGGGCCTGCTTTTCATAAGCAGGGACAGGGAAGATGGTTAAAATTGATGGGAAGATGGATGGAGCCAAATACAGGACCATTCTGGATGAAAACCTGTTGGAGTCTGCAAAAGACCTGAAACTAGGACGGAGATTTATCTTCCAACAAGACAATGATCCCAAACATAAAGCAAAATCAACAATGGAATGGTTCAAAAATAAACGTATCCAGGTCTTAGAATGACCAAATCATAGTCCAGACCTGAATCCAATTGAGAATATGTGGAAAGAGTTGAAAACTGCTGTTCACAAACGCTCTCCATCCAACCTCAAAGAGCTCGAGCTGTTTTGCAAGGAAGAATGGGCAAAAATTTCAGTCTCTATATGTGCAAAACTGATAGAGACATACCCGCAAGCGACTTGCAGCTGTAATCGCAGCAAAAGGTGGCGCAACAAACTATTAATGCAAGGGGGCCGAAATAATTTTGCACGCCCCACTTTTCAGTTTTATTATTACAAAAAAGCTTAAATGATCCAATAAATTTAGTTCTACTTCACAATTGTGACCCACTTGTTGTTGATTCTTCACCAAAAATTTTAAATGTTTTTGTTTGAAGCCTGAAATATGGCAAAAGGTTGAAAAGTTCCAGGGGGCCGAATACTTTAGCAAGGCACTGTAAGTGACTCTATTCTCAACTAATTGAATTAATCTCAAATCTCCCAAAAATTTGGATTCCACAAATCTTTCAAAGTGGTATCCACGATTTTTCAGGTTAAAAGACATCTGCCACCAAAAAAGGATAATTTTGGGACGTGTTTTAATTAAAAAAAAAAAAAAAAAAAAAAGAGCAGTGTGTTGTTAAACTGATGTGTTGTTACTGATGTCTTGGCATTAAACAGCTTGAAAAGGGTGACATATAGTCCTAGGAGAACGAGATCTGAGAACTTTTAAATAATTTTGAATTTATTTGTACCCGAATTGAATCTGCTGACCAATTCATTACAATCAGACCCAGATTAAATTTCAGGAAATTCGCTCATCTCTAGAACACAGCCTTAACACACCCCCAGGGATGATTTGAGATTATGTGTATGAGAATATATCTTATATATGACCCTACAGCTGCCTGTCCATTTTGTATACAATAACGCTATGAATATAGAGGTATTCTATTGCATATTCTATTGCATTTTCAAAATTTGAAGTAAAAGTAAATACATTCATTAAATATGAAATTATACACTCTGGGGAACTACAGAACTTCCTATACTAATACATTTGTGGGGAACTACAGAACTTCCTACACTAATAAATTTGTTGACATCCTATAAATTGAAGCACACTACAATTTTGCTGAAAGAGGTATTGTACCTAAATGCATTAGAAGAGTCGTTTATTGTATATCTAATATATAAAGCTGAGTTTATGTGTGTATGTATGTATGTCCACTAAAGGAATCCGCACCGTCGCAGCTACAATCACGAAATTTGGCACACAGGTACATCAGGTGTCCAGGAAGGTTTTAGAACGGGTCTCAGCTCTCCAGGATGTACCGTTCCTGAGATATTCCCAAAAAAAATGCATTAGCCAATAGAAGCCTGTCACATGACCCTTATCAGCCAATAGAAGCTCACAGGCAGTTAGTCTCCACACACAGAAGGTTTCCATAACAATCTAGCCAGTTCACTGCTGTAGGTCTGCTTTAAAGGGGCAGAGCGCTGTGGATGACACTGTTAGAGGGGTATTCTGGTTACCACAACTATAACTTATGTTTTAGACTAATTCATCATCAATCATTACCTCATATAATGTAAATTTCACATATTTACAGTTCAGTTTGATGTTTTCTTCCACTGCTACCCACTGTGTTTCCTCCTAAATTACTATGGCATCGACCTGTAATTCAGGCCCCCCTCAAAAGGAGGACTTAAAAGCCCCACCCCCAGGGCCCAATAAGTCACGCCCCCGACTCAGTCATGCCACACCCCTTCCACTCCGCATCCGACCGGGATTGAAAAAATTAAGGTAAAAATCAACTTCTGTCAGCTGCAGGGGAGGGGGGGTGACTTTCTCTCTGCAGCTCATGCTCAGACTGTACAGTGCTGCTGTCTGAGAGTGAGCTGTTCAAAAAGACATCCCTGTGTCCATCCAGGCTCTTTGCATGACAGAGGACAGGGAGTCTGAAAGCCAGACTGTCCAGCCTCCCCCAACATGAAGCCATGCCACCGGTCCCCATGAAGCCACACCCCTAAACATGAGGCCAGGCCCCCTGGTTCCATGAAGACACGGAGGAGAAGCTATATGAGCGTGAGCTATTGAAAGGGTGGACATCCCTGTGTCTTTCCAGGCACTGCGCTGGACGGTGGACAGGGAGGCTGAAAGCCAGACTGTCCAGCCTAAAACCGGACCTCTGGTCACCCTAGGGGCAGGCTGATGTTAGGATGGCCAGATGTCCGGCTTTAGGCTGGACAGTCCGGTTTTCTGGCTCCCTGTTCTCTGTCCGGTGCAGTGCCTGGACGGACGCAGGGATGTCCACCCTTTCAGTAGCTCACACTCAGACAGCTTATCCTCCGTGTCTTTACAGAGCCAGGGGGAGTGGCCTCATGTTTAGTGGTGTGGCTTCATGGGGACCGGGGGCGCTGCTTCACGTTTGGGGGAATGGCCGGTGAGGACCAGCTTTCTGGGGCCACCCTAGCTGCTGTGGAGGTCACAGTTAAAGGGGAGGGCACTGTGGATGTTTCTGTTAAGGGGCGGGCACTGTAGAGGTCACTCTCGATATCTTTTAACGACACACACACAAACATTAAGTGAAATAGATTAAATATACCCGTGCGAAGCCGGGTCCTTCAGCTAGTATTATATATGTATAACACATACACAGTTTCTGTTATCACATTGAATGATACATCATTATTGACTGCCAATACAGCACAAATATATATAGTAAACTTTATACATCATGAGTAAGGAATTTTGTTGGGACCATTAATCAGAAATATATTCATCATCTCCCTCTCTGTAGAGGCAACCCTATGGGTTTTATTTTTAATACATCATCACATTTATTGTGGAGCCACAAAACCACTTTCGGTGCATACAATTAAATTGCTGAGGTTCGTGCATTGCTGCCATAATGCAAAGTGAAAAAGATGTAATTACTTTAAAATTAAATTTGAGGTTGACATACAGAAGGAGCAGAAGTGTTAGGTACATAAATGCAAACAAGGTGCTTGCCAGATGCACATTTTTCATTTTGAAGGAAGTCCTCTTAGATCTGCACAGCTAGGCAAAAAATAAGTGATACTTCCATGAAATTTCATTGAATAGTCTCATATTCAGACGCTTAGGTTTATTCACAATAAATCACTTAAACCATACAAATAGTATTTGATTTTTTTGCACATATTGTCAGCTGAGCAGCTGCATCTTGCTGCAAATCTTGAAATCTGTGAATACTTACATTCATGAAACACCTGCGTGTCTATCTTCACTGAAATGCTGAGCCTAAAGATGCTGCACGTTAGTATACATTTCGAAAAATGTGTTTGCATATATGCTATTTGCCAAAGTAACTAAGTGCTGGTTAAAAAGGACCATGAGAACCAAATTTACACTGTTTGCAGTAAGGACCTTTAGTTGTATTTTTTAGGAGCACTTTTGGGGGTATAAGGGCATATACCAACTCCACAGTTTGATAGGAATCTAACATTATAGTAGACATAGTAAGATAGTGATTTAGAACAGAGATCTTTCCCCTCATTACACCTTGTCAGATCAGGTACATTGTGCTAGCATGGTGAAGGGAACCTTATTGATTTATATTATTCTAATACAGCGCAGTCTGCAAATTTGCTAGCAATGGCTTATGTGCAAGGGCAATTTAAGACTTTCTGCTGCCTGAGACAAAAATTAAAATGAAGCCTCCCCCATGCCAAATTCTCAATCCAACCTCTCTGTACAGGCCTACTGGTAAATACATATTTGGATGGACATTACATCCTGCGCTACAAAACATACAGGGTAATACAGCACTGCATACCTACATACCAGTGATGTAGATGTTCCTCATTTTCTCCATTTAGAGATCAGACTGCCCTGATAATTTCTTTCAGCTCTGTCTGGTCTATGCAGAGTTTGGCAACCCGACATCTTAGATTCCTTACTTTTTCATCAACCACCCCCTCCTAGAACTCAAACTGTGCTCCCCAATTCCCTCAACTACTATACTGCAGAAATATTAGTGCCATACAGATAGTCCCCCTATGGTAATAGTGCTCCCAGACTGCTCTCAATAGTAATAGTGCACCCTACAGTACCCCTAATAGCAACCCCATTAGTAGTAGTGTCCTCCATATTGTTCCCGATAATAATGCCCTCACAGTACCCCCTATATTAATAATGGCCCCATAGGCTCCCCAGTAGAAATAGCCCCCCTATGGTGCCCCCAGCAGTAATAAGGTAACTCTAACAGGCACCTTTATAGAGCCCACGGTAGTAATAAAGTCCCCACTAGTTATAATGCCCACTATAGTGGCCCCAGTATTTACAATACCCCTTATAGTAGCCCCAGTATTTATATAGCCCCACTGCAGTGTCCCCTGTAGTTATAATGTCTCCTATAGTGCCACTATATATAATGTCCCCCGTAGTGCCCATATGTATAATTCCCCTGTAGTGCTAGCATGTATAATGCTCTCACCTCCTTCCTGTAGTATAATGCACCCTATAGTGGTAGTATATATGAATCTCTTCCCCATTCCTGTAGTGATCCCAGTATTATAATGCCCCTCTGGATTTGTAGTAAATACAATGTCCCTTCTGTATTGATAGCACATACAATGCCCCCCTGTGATGTATAATGGCCCCCTCTGTATTAGTAGTATATATAATAGCCCCCTCTGTAGTATATATAATGCCCCCTCCGTAGTATACATAATGGCCCTCTCTGTATTGATAGTATACTGTATATAATGCCCCCTCTGTATCATATATCATGGCCCCTATGTTTTGTAGTATATTGGTAGTATATACTGTATAATAGCCCTCTCTGTATTGATAGAATATATAGTTGCCCATAAAAGAATCTTACTATTGTCTATTAGATTGCAGGTAAAGGACTAAGCTAATGAATTTCATACTGTATTTCATCATTACTGGTAAACTGCTAGAGAGACTTAAAGGGAACCTGTCATCTCCGAAACACCCCCTGAACTAGAGTAAGCGTTGTATAGTGTAAGTGATGCTGAATCCGAATATGTAATTTTTAACTTCATACTCACTTCCATTCCGACGCTGTGCCCCCACAAACCAGCAGTAAAATGCATTGAGAGGACTCCTTTTTGAGTCCTCTCCATTATGTGAGTGAGCACTGGAGTCCACTGAGTGCATTTTACTGCAGGTTTGTGGGAGCACAGTCAGAATGGAAGTGAGTATGAAGATAAAAATTACATAACCAGACTCCACATCATTTACACTATACACCGCTTACTCTAGTTCAGGGGGTGTTTCGGAGATGACAGGTTCCCTTTAATGATAAATTATCTCAATGATAAATTATTTTAGAGCAAGGTGCACATATACTGTTGCACAGGGACTCTTAAATGTGTCTTCCCTGTTGAAATTATTTCATTTCCAAATATGGCATGTACTTACTGTAAGGTGCGGGCACCGACGCCGTGCACGCGCTTGCAGCCTAATTACGACACTGTCGCTTTAAGACACTGTGTTTTGGTTCAGACACAGGAAGTGGTCATAAGCTCTGACCTTGATCCTGCCTGTGATGTCACTTCCGCCAGGAAGTGATCATGTGCCCATACTTCGAGGCTACAGGTGAGGTCACATCCGCCAGTCCTGCACAGGAAGCACCGCCCTGTTAATTGGTTTGCTTCACTATAAAAACCCCTCAGTATTGGCAGCAGGTGCCGGTGCCTTGTTGTTGCTTTGCTAAGCTAGAGACCCGGTCGCTCTGCTTCGTGACTAGGACCTTGGTTGCACACTAGGTGTAGTCTGTGGTCTAGGCAGGAGTTGTGTGGGTTCCAGTCTTTGTTCCACTATCCTAGTGTACGCCAGTGTGTGTGTTTGGAGGCCACATTGTGTGTTGGGCTGCAACCTCCTTCGGGAGGCGCGGAACTCGGCACACGTGGTCCGATTGAGAGCTGGGTATCCTGCGCTCAGGTCCCAGACTCGAGCGCATCGAGTGCTTGTGCACACGTGCCCTTCGGGCATTGGGGCTCATCCCCTGTCCTCCTTCGGGAGCTTGCCTTTCCGGCTGCTTGGTTCCTGGGTTGCCCTGCTCGGGTGACTCAGGATCCGGGTCCAGTGATCCCCGGTGGCTCTGCCTTAGGGCAGAGTCACTTTATTATTTAAAAGGGGCTCCTTGGCCTAACACTTACAGTGCCCTTGTCACTCAACTTTTTGAGGACTCTGAATGGCTTCCTAATGCAATTTCCCTCCTTGTTTTTTCTCTAGTGATGTCGGTCAACAACATTGTATTTGTAGCATAATATTCATAAAACATAAAGCTTATGATTATGATAAGCATTACTATAGGTCCCTTGCTAATGTGGGAAACTAGAGTGTGTGGAATGAGGGTGGGGGTGGTTTTAATGTTAGGCTGAAAGTTTGATTAATACACAATATTCATCAATACAGCTAATCTGGATATTTTGGTGTTATATCTTTAAAATACGTATTTTGTTTAATATTCACAATTTTCAACTAGGTCAAAGTACATCGCAATATGTTGTATTTCAATTCTGAGTTTGTGATCAACACAAGATACATTCAGCCTGAAGTCTCTGCCTACAGTATATGTTTCTAGATAATTGTAACACTGCTGTTTTTTTATTTTATTTTCTTGTAATTCTCATGTAAAATGCTACATCAAGAGGAGCACTCTTTGAAGTTGTTGACATAGAACTATTGGCACCACTGGAAACTTATTACAATACACTATTTTGTCACAAGCACTTGCTCTCTGAAAAGCTTTTCATGTTACAAGAGATAAGGTTAACCGAGGATTCCATTTAAACTCGATTCAAGAACAAATCCCAAAAAATAAGTACATGACACTCGGAAAGACCAAATGCATGTACTGCAAAATCATTTCATTTGACAAAAAATAGAAACATCACCACAGAAGCCTCAAAGATGAAACTAAATCCAACAGAAGATTTTAGTTATTAAAGAGGTTTTTAAAAAGTTATAAAAAACTTGTCATTATAAATTCTTAAGTAACTTTAATTAGCAAAACATGCTGGTTTTATCCAAGGGTAATCACTGTAGCATGTTCATTGTCCTGTTTAATAGAACTAGTACTAGAATTTAAAGGGTTTGTTCCAAGTTTTTACATTATCCCCCACCCACAGGATAGTGGATAATAAGTGATCACTGGGGGTCTCGTTCCCCTGTTCTGATGGAGTTGACGGTCATGCATGTGCACTGCCATTTCATTCATTCTCTATGGGAGATAGCTGATTACAGTGCTTGGCTATCTCCAGTGCTCCCACAGAGAATGAATGGAGCAGTAGGCCACATTCATGACCTTTTGAGCCATTAGAATGGGGGAATGGGACTCCTGTTCTTGTGACCATGGAGGTCCCACTGGTCAGAACACCAACAATCAGCTAGTTATCCCCCAGCCCCAATCAACAGTGCAGGAGGGGAGATTAACAAAACACTGCTCCTAGTCAAGCTGATTGGGCATGAACTTTATGCTCAGTCTGACCTTGAAGGCACAGACCATGGCTGTAACATCAGGTAGCTGACTTTGGAACAACCATGGAGGGATTTAGTGCTGTTCCACAATCAGTTATTGAGCGGTGATCAGTGTGGTTGTGTTGTTGAGTCTTCACTGATTTGAAGACAAATCAACATACGTGTTCTCCTAAGTAATATGCTTCTCATTTGTTTTCAGTTGTGTTAAGCTCTCTGGGCAGTCCAGACTACTTTAGAAATAAAGAGGGACTGGCTGGGGTAAGGGATGAGATAACTTGTGTATTCAAGTTTGGCGTACAAGGTCCGGGTTATCTAAGAGTTCCGTTAACTTATGGTCCATGGTAGCGGAATCCATAACGGAATTCTTAGATAACCCCAACCCGAATCTTGTATGATGAACTAGAAATCACAAGTTCGCTCATCCCTAGTTAGGGTCTATCAAAACTCCTGACATGTCAATATGATGTTTTTTTAAAATGATATCCTTTAAGAGCTCATACAGTGCAGAATAATCAGCCTATTTAGATTAGGAAAAAACTATTGATATTCAAGGTTAAGCATAGAACATATGTCTTAATATATTAATGTACTGTATGTTGACAACAGATAACCCCCTCTAAACTCCCATTAGTTATTGTTACTGATCTCTACTATAGCACCTTATAGACGTCAATCTATTTTATAAAATAAAATAAGTGTAGTACTAGAAGATCTAGAATGAAAGCAAAGTACTAGCAAATGGTACAATGTTGGAAAGTGCAACAATAGAGAAAGAATGAATGTCTTATGTGGTGTTCAATGCATTTGTCAAGGTATACACTCTAGTAAAAATGAAGTAGATTGCCCAGGATTTATTGGATTATAAGCAACATAAGTTATAATGTTTTCCAATGCCGGTGCATCAATAAGCAGCAAAAGTAGAGAGGAGTAATTGTACATTTACAGAAGCATCATGTAAAAAGGTCTTTCATAGAATGCTCTTTGTGTTTTGCTCAAGTAGATGAGAAAAGCTTTGCAAAATGATTTATGGAACTTCTATGCCATTATGGTTTTATAGATGACAGTGTTTTAAAATTAGCAGATTTTCAGACACATTTCATGATATAAATAGACTTCATTTCAATGTATTGTACTTATCAACAATATACAGGGAGCAAACAAAGACAAAATCAATAGATGCAGTCACTTTCGCTAAGAAGTGACTGCCTTATTTATTGCATTCTTTATTATCAGATTTATCATTTCAGCTCTGTTCTGCCTTTTATGTTATAGTGTGCAGTATTTTCTGTTTCTCCATAAACTTACTTCAATATGCTGCGTTAATTATTCATGGAGTGAATGACATTCTGCTCTAGACAATTTTACCGACTTTCAACATGCAATATATAATCTTGCATTTTTAATAGTCGTCTTTTATATTGAGTACAGAGAAAACAAGCTTAGCCCATAAACTGCCAAGTTGGACAAAGAGCCAATATTCTCTTAATTATATTGTTTTACCTACTCCCAACAGTACAGTATGTCTCTATTTATGGGTACCATGATACCATGATAGCTGAAATGAGTAGGAACCATATACTTAAAGGGGTAGTCCCATCTTAGCCACTTATGGCTGAGATCAAAGTATCTTTCTTATGGCAGGAATTACAGAATGAGCTTCTCTGGCTGTGCTAAACTGTTTCTATAACACCCATAAATGTGAATCGTAAGATTCACATTTCGTAAGAAACGGGTAAGAAACGGTGCAGCAAACTCATGAAAGGCTGAAATCGAAATGAGATTAGAAAAAGGGTTCTGCTTTATTTTCCCCAAAAAGCACCACTCTCTAGTCCATTGGATGTGTTAGGTATAGTGTTGAATGAATCAAAGTTAACAAAGTGGAATTTGATCCAACTTTCAGGAAAAATTTGACTCGTCACAAAGCTGAATTTCCTGCCACTTCATGGAACTAATTAATTTGTCCTGAAATGGCGGTTAAAAAAAAACTTATTAACCTCATCCATTTGTTGTCATCACGCTGGCGTGCACAGTCGTCACATCAGCGCGCAACACAATTGAGGTATTTTCTTCAATCAAGATAACACCATGCCTGTGTACACTTGAAGACAGAAAAAACTGAGATTTAAAGGTATAAATTACAAGTTTTGCTGAATCTTTTCAATCTGCTCTATAACATGAAGCCTGCAGACTGCACTGCATACTGTGATGACAAGTCCTCTTTTAAGGTTACATCCAGAGATACGGTGAATGAAAACTTCACGGTTGTCTTAAATCCTCATGCACTTTATATTACCTTTTGTAAAGCCTTTCCTTTCAATGCTAAGCCATTTGTGTTTCACATCTTTTATTCCTAATTCACTAATGAGAAGTAGTTATCCCTATTTATCACGTTACAGGGGCTGTGGAGCTACAGCCCAGTAACAGTCATTGTTTCTAAAAGACAACTAGCTCCCATTACATTGCCTCCTCCTCCCCCACCCCCATCAGTACCAGTATTCTTCTGATTACAAGACTTGTATCATTCCTTTTTGGGTAATAAAATACAATTTTAGCTACTCTAAATATCCATGTATTTCACTAGCTAGGGAGGAAATATATGACTGCAGTAATTCAAGCCTCCTCCTACTCTGACCCATACGGAAATGAACAGAGTTTGCAAGTTTATGAGTAAACAGCATAGGGCACTATTACAAATTTACACACTGGAGAAATGCTTTTCACACCGCACTTCTGCACATATGGTTATCTAGTCCCATGACAGTGTTTCTTCACACAGCTGCAGTCTTGTCATGTCATTTAAACACATGACTATGACAGGGTCACTGACCACAGCAGTGACATGGTGACTTTAAAATGTTTTCAGAGGTTTTTTTTTAAACACATATATGGTTTATGTGCACAATTTTACAGGGTTGGATATCTCCTGTAAAGGCTGATAAGAATGTACTATGTTAGATATTAAATGGGTATGGGCAAGAAGTGGTTAAAACAAAAATTATATAATATATTAAAGTATGTTTTCTCATATCTTTGCTTGATAAAGGCTGCACGTGGCTGAAACGTTGAACATTGAAGATTTTATTGGAGTTTCTAGTGCCATGCATTTTACCAACTGAGGTTAATTTTTATGTTCTATTTGAAGGCTTGAAAATTTAGAAAGTGTCAGCATAAAATTTACTGTTAATCCAGTGCCTCGTATAGATAGCGCATCTAAATTTATTGATACTTTTCACTTAAGGGCCCTTTACCAAGGCCGAGAATTGAACAGATCATCGCTAACGAGCGTTCATAGTTACATAGTTAAATAGTTAATACAGTTGAAAAAAAGACATGTTTCATCAAGTTCAACCAAGGGATAGGTGGGGACGCAAATCCCAGTAGGAAATGAGACTCAGATTTGTACACATTTACACAAACATTAATGTCATTCACTTTTAAGAATTCATCTAAGCCCATTTTAAAATTGTCCACTGTTCCTGCTCTGACCAAGTCCTAAGGAAATCTATTCCACAGATTTACAGTTCTTACAGTAAAGAAGATTTGACGCTTCTGGAGACTGAACTTTTTCTTCTCCAGTCAGAGGCAGTGCCCCCTCGTCTTTTGAGGGCATTTTACATGGAACAGTTTTTTACCATATTTTTTGTATGGTCTATATATATATATATATATATATATATATATATATATATATAGTAGCACTCATTAGCGATGATTGACCGGTGTAAATCCAACGCCAATTACCTGTTGAAGGAGCAAAACATAATTGGATCGTTAGTGCAGCACAGTGGCAGATCTTGCTGTTTCCCAGTGGCAGATCTTGCTGTGTAGATACGAACTGCAGTAGGGAAACAATGAGACAGTATGGGGAAGTGAGATGTCATTAGCGATCACTCCTCCCCATACTTTGGAGGAACTGGAGGAGATTGCTGCATGTAAATGCACTGGTCTCCTCTGCAAATGATCAGCGGATTGTTGGGAAGGAATGCTTCCTTCCCAACAATCTGCTTGTTAATTGTCCCGTGTAAGAGGGCCTTTAGCCATCCTTTGCTTCAGTTTATAAATAAGGTGCTTGTTATCAGAAAAAAAAACAAGGCCAGGCTAGATGTCAATAGAGGAACCTGGACCTGTCAATCAAGAAAACGAGGGAGGGGCTGGCAGAGGAAGCAAGAGGAGAAAGGGTTCACTGAGTACCTTCAGACCATCCTTAGTATACTAGGCTGATCATTTGCATATGGAATAAAATAACTTTTTCTCCAGAATGAAGCAATGGATCGCTAAGTGACAGGTATCATTACATTTCCTGGTAAAAGGATCCCTTTAACGGAGGATGTGAAAAGAGTATAATAGAAGAGAAGCTGGCAAAGGTGTGATTGATATATTGGAAGAGAAGAATGAGTACAGCAGTGAAGTTGAGCAAAAACTGGATGGGTACTAGTCAGCAAGTTAGTATTCAATATATATGTATGTGTATATATATATATATATATATATATATATATATATATATATATATATAGTCCAGTAGTCCTCCTGGCTCTGACTGTGTGACCCTCTATCCATAGGCGTCGCTGCCCCCCCCCCCCAAATTTCCAGCTATACAAAGCCTTGTGGCAGCTCAGCCCTCCTGGCTGAGACCACACAGAGCCTCTGCTGGCTCCCTTCCATAATTCACTCTCTCAAAGGCTTCCGCAGTCTTGTGGCCCCCAGCCGTCCCTGGCTGGGACCACATGGGCCCTCTCCAGGTCTGTTCCCTGGGGCCCTCTCTCTCTCTAACTCTCAAACACAGAGGGACATTTTATCCCTCCGTGATTACACTAGCCGGCCTCACCTGCAATCTCCTCAGCTAACCGCAATACCTGTAGTAGAAGGGTGTGGACTGGCAGATCCCACTTCCAAAACCTATCCACCAGTCCAGACCACTGCAGCTTTCTGAATTTCAGTTATCTCACCCAGCTGAGGTATCCAGCACTTATACTGTACACATCACCACTATATATTATATATACAGTACAGACCAAAAGTTTGGACACACCTTCTCATTCAAAGAGTTTTCTGTATTTGCATGACTATGAAAATTGTAGATTCACACTGAAAGCATCAAAACTATGAATTAACACATGTGGAATTATATACTTAACAAAAAAGTGTGAAACAACTGAAAATATGTCTTATATTCTAGGTTCTTCAAAGTAGCCACCTTTTGCTTTGATTACTGCTTTGCACACTCTTGGCATTCTCTTCATGAGCTTCAAGAGGTAGTCACCTGAAATGGTATTCCAACAGTCTTGAAGGAGTTCCCAGAGATGCTTAGCACTTGTTGGCCCTTTTGCCTTTACTCACCCCAAACCATCTCGATTGGGTTCAGGTCTGGTGACTGTGGAGGCCAGGTCATCTGGCGTAGCACCCCATCACTCTCCTTCTTGGTCAAATAGCCCTTACACAGCCTGGAGGTGTGTTTGGGGTCACTGTCCTGTTGATAAATAAATGATGGTCCAACTAAACGCAAAACGGATGGAAAAGCATGCCGCTGCAAGATGCTGTGGTAGCCATGCTGGTTCAGTATGCCTTCAATTTTGAATAAATCCCCAACAGTGTCACCAGCAAAGCACCCCCACACCACCACACCTCCTCCTCCATGCTTCACGGTGGGAACCAGGCATGTAGAGTTCATCCGTTCACCTTTTCTGCGTCGCACAAAGACACGGTGGTTGGAACCAAAGATCTCAAATTTGGACTCATCAGACCAAAGCACAGATTTCCACTGGTATAATGTCCATTCCTTGTGTTCTTTAGCCCAAACAAGTCTCTTCTGCTTGTTGCCTGTCCTTAGCAGTGGTTTCAGAGCAGCTATTTTACCATGAAGGCCTGCTGCACACAGTCTCCTCTTAAAAGTTGTTGTAGAGATGTGTTTGCTGCTAGAACTCTGTGTGGTATTGAACTGGTCTCTAATCTGAGCTGCTATTAACCTGCGATTTCTGAGGCTGGTGACTCGGATGAACTTATCCTCCGCAGCAGAGGTGACTCTTGGTCTTCCTTTCCTGGGGAGGTCCTCATGTGAGCCAGTTTCTTCGTAGCGCTTGATGGTTTTTGTGACTGCACTTGGGGACACTTTCAAAGTTGACTGACCTTCATTTCTTAAAGTAATGATGGCCACTCGTTTTTCTTTACTTAGCTGCTTTTTTTCCTGCCATAATACAAATTCTAACAGTCTATTCAGTAGACTATCAGCTGTGTATCCACCTGACTTCTGCCCAACACAACTCATGGTCCCAACCCAATTTATAAGGCAAGAAACCACACTTATTAAACCTGACAGGGCACAGCTGTGAAGTGAAAACCATTTCAGGTGACTACCTCTTGAAGCTCATCAAGAGAATGCCAAGAGTGTGCAAAGCAGTAATCAAAGCAAAAGGTAGCTACTTTGAAGAACCTAGAATATAAGACATATTTTCAGTTGTTTCACACGTTTTTGTTAATTCATAGTTTTGATGCCTTCGGTATGAATCTACAATTTTCATAGTCATGAAAATACAGAAAACTCTTTGAATGAGAAGGTGTGTCCAAACTTTTGGTCTGTACTGTATAATATATATATATATATATATATATATATATATATATAAGCAAGTGTTTTATTTGCTTTTTGCTGACTGAGCAAACAACTAAGTAACTTTCAGCATCTTGGACCCCTATTCTTTTACAATTACTTACATACCATAAAACATAATTATTTTATTGTCGGTGTCATTAGGTTTTTGTTATCAGTACCAATTAAACTCAAAGTGAGGGTACCACTTCTGGATGCATATGCTAATAGCATTGGGAATTAAGTTATAATTTCCACCAGCATAAATTAAAAAAAGCACATTAAAACAGAATTTATCTTGTCAGCTCACATATAAATGGCAAATTAGTATAGCCTGGGATTTGGTGGCACATCCCAATTTCAAATTAAATCCAGACAATAAAAAGTAAATACATTGAAATGGGCTGCATTATTTAAAGCCTTTTAATTAAAATATCTGGAACTTGGAAATTACATTCCAAAAGACACTGAATCATAATTCAGTTACTAGAAGTAGCACAAAGGAAACCATGAAATCTGCTCGTCAAGTATCACAGCATTGTTATGTCCCTAGTGCTACAAAACAACTTTAGTGGCACAACTCTGCACCACAGAAACGTCCACAGAAATGAATGGTGTCGCCCTAACTACAAACTTTTTTAAGTTGATGCAACTTTAGTGAATAATGTAACACTTGCACAACTGATGCTCTTGAAGTGAATAGCAAATGAAATGTGCAACTTTTCCTTATTTACTTTTATTGGAGCAGAAATAAAATTATGTAACTTGGCAATTGCAGCAGTTGCATTAAGCATCATGTTGCACAACCTGCTATAGCCCTAGCTTAAAGGAGTTGTCTAGGATACAACCCATGGACAGCTCCACAACTGTCCATGGGTTGTGTCTGGTATTGCATCTCAGCTCCATTGAAGTGAATGGTACTGAGCTGTAATACCACACACAGAACCTGTGGACAGGCGTGATGCTATTTTTGGAAGAAAGCAGACATCCTTTTTTCTAGACATCCCCTTTAACAGAAAGGGTGGTGAAGAATTCTTATATCAATGCAACACAGAAGAGTTGTCATTTAAGACAATTGTAGCTTTTCATAACACTGTAGGTAGACCTAGTATGATACTACAGTAAAAGCGTCAAGAGGAAAAGAAGCTCCTGACTGGTGTTGGGGGCAGCTGAGAGGGAGGACAGAGAAAACATCTTTACAGGATTTCCTTTCACTGGTAAGTATTTATTGGTAAATGGCATAGCACATTTCAAATATCCTACTGGGATCTCCTTCAGGGATTTGCCTTCAGAGATTGATTAATTCCATTTGGCGCAGAAGATACTATGCTTCATAAAGGCAACTCTGAAGGCAATTATGGAGAATGATCCATTAATTCCCAAAAACTTTCTGCGCGTAATCATCTCTGCATGGGGACGAGTGATCGCTGCAGTGATCACTCATCCCTGCACAGAATAATTGTTTCTGGGCAGCAGATCACTATTTACACAGGATGATCTGCTGCCCAGAAATGATGACTTTGTTTGCATCAGTAATGCTTTCATTTGGTGGACAAGTGTTTGCTTGTTTATTGGGTGATCAGTGGCACCTTTACACAGGCCGATTCCTAGGAACACTTCTTCATGATAATTACCCTGATCATCAGCCTGTGTAAAGGGGACTTTAGTAGTTTCTATAACTGATCATTTTCTGCTTTTGGTTAAACCACTTTAATGGTAAAAAAGCTTATTTATCTATCTATCTATCTATCTATCTATCTATCTATCTATCTATCTATCACATATCTGAGGGAGAGAGGATGAAAGAGTTTGAGGGTGTGGACCTCAGAAGATGGGAATGAGAGTCATGGTACTGGGTGAATGGCCTGATTAGTACATTGTAAGCCTACTCCACCGCCATGTCTGTTGTCAGGTCTGGAGGTATGTGAAAAGTGTAGGCCACGTAAGAGAGCGCAGAAGGAGGAGTAGTGTCAGAAAGCTGAATTCAGGTTTCATTGAGAGCCAGCAGATTAAGAGAATTAGTAAGAAAGAAGTCTTGAATGTATGGCAGCTTGTTACACACTGACTGTGGGTTCCAGTGTGAACAGTTAAAGAGAGGAGAGAGGACAAACAATGGATGTTTATGATATTAGCAGGGTTTCTGTGGGAGATGGAGAAAGGGTTAAAACTAGCGTTGAGCTAATCCTAAAAGATTCGTGGATTCGGCCCGAATTTTCCACGGGATTCGTGGATTCGGGCCGAATCCCGAATCCCATTAAAGTCTATGGGAGACCCGAATTATTTTGCAGGGGCCAAAGGTTTGGCCGTATCTATCCGCAAAATTGCGGATAGATACGCCGCGGCTCCTATGAAGAAGCTCTATAGTTGTCCCGTGCGTACGGACAACTATAAGCATTTTCAATGGGGCCGCCCGGCGTGTGTTCCGTGCGTACGGAACACACGCAGGGCGGCCCCATTGAAAATGCCTATAGTTGTCCGTACGCACGGACAACTATAGGGATTCTTCATAGGAGCCGAGAAGACCAAGGCCCAGCCCCCTCCAGCGTCAGGACAAGTAAGTTTTTATGTTTTATGTGTGTGTATATGTAAGTGTGTGTATATGTATGTGTGTGTGTGTAGTATGTGTGTATGTATATGTGTGTGTATGTATATGTGTGTGTATGTATGTATGTGTGTGTGTGTGTGTAGTATGTGTGTATGTATATATGTGTGTGTGGGTATATGCATACACTGTACATACTGTATATTGTACAGCGTGGCGCAGGGGTTATATTGTACGGCATGGTGTAACCGCCACGCATTTGTTGTACAGTAAATATTATTATCCCTGTACCATGCTATACAATGTACAGTATGATTCATACACCATACTGTATAATACACAGTATGATCCGTACACCATACTGTATAGTCATACAGTATAATCCGTACACCATGCTGTATAATACACAGTATAATCCGTACACCATGCTGTATAGTATACAGTATAATCCCTACACCATGCTGTATAGTATAATTTATAGTCCGTACACCATGCTGTATAATACACAGTATAATCCGTACACCATGCTGTATAGTATACAGTATAATCCCTACACCATGCTGTATAGTATACAGTATAGTCCGTACACCATGCTGTATAATACACACAGTATAATCCGTACACCATGCTGTATAGTATACAGTATAATCCGTACACCATGCTGTATATAGTATACAGTATAATCCGTACACCATGCTGTATAGTATACAGTATAATCCCTACACCATGCTGTATAGTATACAGTATAATCCGTACACCATGCTGTATATATACAGTATAATCCGTACACCATGCTGTATAGTATACAGTATAATCCGTACACCATGCTGTATAATATACAGTATAATCCGTACACCATGCTGTATAATATACAGTATAATCTGTACACCATGCTGTATAATATACAGTATAATCTATCCTTGTTGCTGCTCCCATTCAGTATAACGTCTCCTTAGTTTAAAAAAAAAAAAATCGATAGCTCAGGTATACATTTCTTTATTGGCAAATGGGGCGTGGCATGGGAGGAGCCAGGGTAGCATGTGGGATGGGCCGGGGTAGTGGGTGGGGTTAGGGGCCCATTCAGATTCTTGCTATGGGTCCCAATGATTTCTATGTACGCCCCTGGCTGTATCTATCTGCAATTTTGCGGATAGATATGGCCCCCCATTCATACAGTCATGTGAATGGGGCCTAAAAGTTTGCCCCAACATGTGAAAACCTCAGAAAATGATGGAAACACCTTGGAAATGCATAGGAAACACCAGGGGCAGCATGTAGGGATGCCTCTGAGGCTCCTAATTGCACCATTTTTTCTAAATCTGGCCAATAGTCTGGGGATGACCCCAAGGGCAATTTTCAGGGACACGGTAATGGTGACCCACTTAAAAATGCTGCCTGACAACCTGGCGGTGAACCCCTGATTGTCTGTCTTTCAATAAGATTGCAGTGTAAAGCATGGTGGTGAGCCTCAGTATGACTTTTAGGATGGAGATTGCATGTGGACACGTACTCCCTGGAACAGGGCTGCCATCAGGAATTTCGGGGCCCCCTACAGGCAAATTTCGCGGGCCCCCCCCTTTCGGGTAAACTTTACAGATTGCAAAATGGCTAACTTTTTTTTCTTAACAAGTCGCATCATTGTGTTTATTATCCCTGTACAGTGACATCACTGTGTTTGTTATCCCTGTACTGTGACATCACTGTTTATTATCCCTGTACGGTGACATCTCTGTGTTTATTATCCCTGTACAGTGACATCGCTGTGTGTATTATCCCACTGCAGGAAGAGGTAAGTGGTCTGTGCTTGTGTGTTTGTTTCTATTTTTCAGGGTCGTGAAATGCAGAGGACAACTTCGGATTCGCTGGACTACGTCGGACCAGCTTTTTTTTTTTTTTTTTTTTAATAAAATGGTCAAACAGGGGTCTGGGGGAGTGTTTATTTCAATAAAATGTTTTATACTGGTGTGTGTGTATTTTTTTTTTACAATACTACAGTTTTAGTAATTAAGGCTATCTACAGACGGCCCTGATTACTAATACTGGGCTTAGTGCTTACCGGTATGGCAGGCCAGCACTAACCCCAACATCTATTACCTCGGCACCCACCGCCACCAGGGGTGCGGGAAGAGCCGGGTACCCGCAGGACCGGACCTTCTAAATTGAGGGTCTGGCTCTGGGGCGGCTGCAGGCTGGTACCATTAGGCTGGGAAGGGCCAATAACCGTGTCCCTTCCCACCCTGGTAGTGCCAGGCTGCAGCTGCTGGTTGTATCTGGCTGGTGAAGGAAAAAAGGGGGGGACCCCACGCCATTTTTTTTTTCAAAAATTTCATTATTTTTTAAAAATAAATGCGTCAGGTCATAGTGCGCGCCGGCAGGGAAGACAGTGGAGCGGGGAGCCAGAGGACAGCGGCGGCCAGAACAGGTAAGTCTGCTTTTTTAAAGGGGGGCCGGGCGGCACGGATCATCACGAGTCCGCGCTGGCTCGTGATGCCGTGCCGAGCCGAAGCAGCATATATTCGAGCGAATCCCGAATATTGCCGCTTCGGCTCGCTCATCACTAGTTAAAATGTAAAAAAAAAAAATGTGGGCTTGAGTTAGGAGATATATCCCCTGAATTTTGCAGCAAAAGTATGAAGAGAAAGAACAAATGGTTGTGTGATTTGTAAAAGAGCTTATTGTGCTGCCTCCCTGGGACATGATGGGATGAGGTGAATCAGGAAGGTGAATACTGTGAGCTATACACGTGGGAGAGAAAGATAAAGAGGCTGATGTGGAGAGAGTGAAATGGAGGGGTAGCAGGGAGGTGGGTGTATAGAAAAGGAGCGCATTATAAAATGGACAGAGAGACAAGGAACAAAACTGCGGAAAGGGATGGCACTTTGAAAACGATAAACATGTCAACTCACACTAACTAATCTATCTATCTACCCTCATGTAAATTCCTGATACCATATGGG
>ONZH01008492.1:0-97883 GCA_900303285.1 Rhinella marina
GCACTGTGGCCTAATAGCTCTATGTTATGCCCCTGATTATGAATCTATAAAAAATATGTACTAGTAAAAGTAAAAGTCCATTTACATGGTGCTCTAATCACTCTAGAAAGAATGATTTTGACAAACAAATATTGCTTCATGTAACCTAACAAAATAATCGACAATCACCAAAAAAGTGCTTCCTGTTTTTTCATATATACTTGTCAATCCCTTTTTGGTTACTGCGACACATTAATAGGCCAGTATTAAGACCTGTAATAGCCAACCTGTATGAAGTTACAGATACGTATGATACTGCTGACAATTCTGCAGAGAAAGTGGTCACACAATCACCTTCTGCCCATCATTTCTGCACTCCCACCATAGGCAGAGATCGTAGAGCAGAGGCAGCATGGACCTCTGACCCCATTTGGAACTAATGTATCTCCTAACCGCGTTAGGCAGGAATTAAATTAGCAATTTGCCAGTTAGTGGCCGTCTGAAGATTTCAAGACATAGCGAGTGTGACAGGCTAAAGAGCCCCTGTCAGCTGTGATTGATCGCAGGGCTAATATGTCCGGGCGGCAGAACTTTCATAACACAATAACACATCTTCCGATACTGACACCATCATAAGCTTTTAACCTGGCAATAACTCAGCACCCCTCGCTGAAGGTGTCATCTAGTAGTCGAGATACAAAACCATCTGGGTCCCCTGGGAGGGCTAAGACCTGTCCTAAGAAGCCAGACGCCAGATAATTTGTCACTGTCCCATTGTTCTTATGAGCTAGATATTAGAGGGTATCACCTTTAACGTGTGATCACTACAAGCAGGCTTTTGGCAGAACAAATGAAGATGAAAGAAGACACAATCACTTTCCTTTTTCAACACAAAACTACATACCTGAAGTGGGTGAAAAATAAAAGTCAAAGAAAAATAAAATCCAGACTTTATTGTCCAGATTTAAATAAACCCAAAAAGTTTCACCTACCATTCCTATTTTTTGTACATTAACTCATTTTTTAAAGAGGATTTTCCACTAATAATTTTAAAAGGGTCTTTAACCCCTTCATCAACAAGTCATTTTTAACCCCTTATAGACCCACCCATCCTTTACCTTAAGGACCAGGCTGTTTTTTGCAAATCCGACATGTGTCACTTTATGTTGTAATAACTGTGGAACACTTTTACTTATCCAAGATATTCTGAGATTGTTTTCTCGTGACACATTGTACTTCATGACAGTGGTAAATTTGAGTCGATATGTTTCATCTTTTTTTTTTTTTTTTTTTTTTAATCCAAAATTTACAGAAATTTTGAAACATTTAGGGATATAGGGATACCTCATACTTAACATTTCCCATATGTCTACTTTATGTTGGCATCATTTTGTGAATGTTATTTTATTTATTTTTTTAGAACGTAAGAAGGCTTTGAATTTTAGAACTAATTTAAAATTTCCTGAATATTTCAAAAACCCACTTTTTTAAGGACTAATTCAGTTTAGAAGTTAATTTTGTGGGACTTATGTAGTAGAAAACACCCATAAATGACCATATTATAAACTACACCCCTCAAGGTATTCAAAACTTGTTTTACAAACTTTTTTAACCATTTACATGTTTCACAAGATTTAAAGGAAAATGGAGGCGAAATTTCACTTTTTTTCCAGTAAGCGTTAACAGCAAAAAAACCTCAATATTTATTACCCCTGATTCTGTAGTTTGCATAAACACCCCATATGTGCTCGTAAACTGCTATATGGGCACAAAGTAGGGCTTAGAAGGGAAAGAGCACCATATGGTTTTTGAAGAGCAGATTTTGCTGAATGGTTTTTGGGTACCATGTCACATTTGAAGAGAACCTAAATTACTCCTACAGTAGAAACCTACTTTTACTGTGTTCACCTGATGTGGCAATACCTAATGTATATTTTTATTTATTTATTTATTTTTACTGTACATAGCATGTTTATTGGAAAGTGTGATTTTTTTAACTGGAAATTTTACATTTTTTATTTTTTAAACTTAATTTTTCCCCCTTTTTTTATTTTTATTCCTCTATAGGACTTCACATTTCAGGGTTTGATCCTTGTTTCAATGCAGTATAATACATGCTGCATTATATTGTATTGACTGTCAGTGTATTACACGGACAGTTCGCCTATGAGACACATTGAGCCTCATTTGCCAAGTTGATGCCCAAAACACTTACAGTGTCCAAGTTAGCTTGTAGTTATCGGAAATCTTCCATAGACTGCACAGTACTACATAGCTTTGTGTCATCTCCAAAAATAGAAAAGTGATATTAATCCCATTCTCAATATCATTAATAAATAAGTTAAACAATAGGGGACCCAACACTGAACCTAGAGGTACACCACTCATAAAACAAATCAGGTTAGTCTGATAACTTCTGTCCTTGGTAAACCGATGCTTGTTATCACTGATGATATTATTAACAGTCACATACTCCTGTACATAGTCCCTTAAGAGTCCTTCAGTTTCCCCACAATATAAGTTAAGCCTAAATTACTATTTAATTTTATTCAGTTCCCGGAATATGAATATTTGAGGGTTTTTTCTTTTGGTACCTTGGTTCATAACAGGTTTATGTTAACAGCAGCTCTGTTTTTTCTTGGGTGTACAGTTATGCCCAGGCATCTCCCGAATAACCCCAGTCCCCCCTAAATTCCCCTTGTCTCCTCCTTTATCCTACTCTCACATATCTACACTATCTACACCAATATTGGTTCGACCAACATCCCTCCCCCCAAGCTCCACCAGCCGTCTAACCATTCTTTCTCCCCTGCACAGCTCCTCCCTCCCCATTAAGATGCAGCCCGTCCCTACTGTACAGCCTGTAACCAACAGACAAATCAGCCCAGTTCTCCTTGAACTCAAACCCTTCTTTCCTACACCGGTTTTCTGAGCCCATTTATTTAACTCCCTAAGCTCCTGCTGTCTCTCTGGTGAAGCTTGTGGCACTGGTAGTATTTCTGAAAACACTACCTTCTAGGTCCTGGACTTGAGCTTCTCTATTAGTTCCCTAAAATCATTTTTAAGGACCTTCCATCTCCCTTTTACTTTGTCATTGATACCAATGTGTACCATGACTGCCGTGTTTTCCCCATTCCCACCCAGCAATCTGTCTATCCAATCCGCAATATGCTGAACCCGGAGCACTCAGAAGACAACACACTGTTCGGCATTCATGGTCTTGGCGACAGATGACCCTGTCTAATTGCCTAATAATAGGTCCTCTATCACCAGCATCTGCCTGACCTTTGCTGCACTCCTTTCCCATCCTTCCTGCAGCGGTCATCTTCCTGGTTTCTAGGAGCAATGCCCTACTGTGGTGATGCTGGCCATGAGCTTGCATCCACAATATCAGCCAAGCAGGCATATTTACTAGGGTGTGCCAGCTCAGGACTAGCCTCCCTGGCACTATTCCCCCGACCCCTTCTCATAACTGTTGTCCAGCTGCTGACCTCAGAGTCCTGATTTTGCCCTCCTCCACCGACTGTACATTAATTTCACTGACCCCAGCCAGTGCATGCACCAGGGGCATTGCTAGGGTCTCAAAATATCCGGGGCCCAAACCCCAATGAATATGGCCCAATTCTCTATGTCGACCCTCGCCCCACCCCTGCTATACTGCAGCACATACCTCACATTCAGCGCCTCCCAGGTGACATCTCCTCCAGTGTAGATCTTCTCTGTCATCATCTTCTCTATTAGGTCCGGACAAGAGTGTGACACACAGACATATTAGCTTCCTCAGTTTTCTATCATCATCCCCCAACCTGGAGTCCCCACAGTGTTATCCTGCTGCTTGCTGTGCTCCCCAATATCCCCAAATATTATCCTGAAGAAATATCAGTGCCCCTATATTAATAGTGCTCCTCATAGTCCCACCAATAGTAATTCCCTTCTAGAATGCCCTCATTAGTAATGCTGCCCCTTACAGTGCCCCCAACAGTGATAATGCTTCCAAGGGTGCCCCCATTACTAATACTGCCCCCTACAGTGCCCTCTAACAGTGATAATGCTCCCCAAGAGTGCCCCATTAGTAATACTGCCCCCTACAGTGTCCCTAACAGTGATAATGCTTCCCAAGGGTGCCCCTATTAGAAGAATAGCCTTCCTTTATTAATAATACCCTCACAGAGCCCCCAGTAGAAATAACTCCCCCTCCCCCCTTTGTTTCCCCAGTGGTAATAAAGCTCTCTACAGACCCCTCAGTAATAAGGCCCCCCACAGTGCTCTTAGTAGAAATAAGGCGGATCTATAAGACCCTCCTATAGAGCCCCCAGTAGGAATAAGAACACCTATAATGTCATCTGGATTTATAATACCACAACCCTGAAGTTATTTCCCTCCCTTTAGTGTCCCCAGAAATTAAAATTCATCAGCCCCTCCACCATACAGTCCCATGTAAATAACGCTATATCCCTCCCTCCGCCATAGAGTCCTGTGTAAATAACATCACACCATCTCTCCAGCCCCCTCCAATATATAGCCTCATGAAAATAAAATCCCTCTCTATCTACAGCCCCTCCAAAATACAGTCCCATGCAAATAACATCACTTTCCTCCCTTCAGCCCCTCCAGTATACAGTCCCATGTAAATAACATCACTCCCTCCCACAGCTGCCATCAACATACAGTCCCATGTAAATAACATCACTTCCCTTCTTTCAGCCCCTCCAATATACAGTCCTATGTAAATAACATCACTCCACCCCCACTCCAACTCACAGTCCTGTGTAAATAACTTAACTCTGCCCAAGCCACCTCCAATACACAGTCCCATGATAATAACACCCCTCCCTTCTGCCCTAACAAACAGTCCCAGTTAAATGAATACAACTCCCAGCATTCCTCTGCCTTTCCTTCACTTACCCCTCCTAATGTAGCAGATATCACCACAGCTTCTTCCCACTTCTCCTCTTCAGTGCAGTCCTCTCCTGCACTGGTCACATGACTGTGACATCATCGTAGTCCCTTTTCAACTCCTACTGAGGAAGGGGAAGATAATTTAATCCCCGAAACGCGTCTAGCTGAGAGACCCTGATCACTCACGTCTATTTACAGAATCACCAATATACAAAAGTGTCCGCTATAAATCGGAGCTTTATATCTACTGTTATAGAGAACGCCGCATATCATTATTTAATTACAGCATCGGCAAGTACCACAACTGAAAGCGCGGCACCCTTCCACACCAACGCCGCAACTGGGAGTACGGTACCCCTTCTACATAGGACCATTACCAGAGTCCCACAGAATCCCACGTGGGACGCCACGTGGGACGCCGGAGAGCGCGCCAAAAGACCGAGCGCTCCAACAGACTCCGCGGCTGCCAGAAGATAGAGGATCGACACAGCCAGCTAATCTCCCCAGGAAGGGTAACGTACATACTAACCCATACCCCTAAGACTTACCACTACAAGGAGATACTATCCATTGGTTTGCTGACATATTATAGTGCGCTTTCATCAATTCTAGGTCTCATTACTGAGGTGTCTATATAGACTATGAGCACATATCCAAATAGGAAATGATAACTGGAAACTAACTATCTGTTGCATTTCTTCCTCCCTGGAATTGAATACTTCAAGTACTATACGCACTTCAACTATTATATGGAGTTGTATATTTGATTTTTACTTACCTTTTCATTTATTTTTTCTTTTATTATTTTTTCTTTTATTTTTCCTTTATTTCTTCTCTCATCTTTTATCTTTCGCCTTATTATAGGCACACAAATATATATTTTTAAACAATTATACTGTTTTTATTGTTCCATTGGTTTAACAACACCTTTATGGTCCATGATTGCTATATAACCTGCCCAGCATCAACATCATTTTTTATTGACCTAATATATGAATAAATTATCCTAATTATTTACATACTTGCATTCCATTTTATCCATCCATTATTGCCAGATAGAGTGTGCACACCAAACCTATTTGCTTTACTATTATTCTTTTCTATGATTATTGGGTAAAATCATTGGTTGTTAGCACCTCATATCCTATATTACACAAAGGTGAGCCACTTAACATTTTGTCCTTTTCAACTCCTGTCTTCTGCACTGATCACATGACCTGTGATGTCATCACAGGTCCTACATTTCTTGAAGTGCATTAGATTCAATTGTATTGGCGTCCTGAGTCAGGACATTCGGGGCCTGGGACAAAACATCAAATGTTTTAGCCTAGCAATGCTCCTGGCCTGCACAGTGAGGTCTAAACCTTTCTCTAGGTTTTCAATAGTTCTGAGTGTTGCAAGCTGTGCATTTAGGGGGTCATTTATTAAGACGGGTGTTTTAGAACAGGCCACAAAAACAGGTGTAGAAAATAATAAATGAGACAGACCGTAATGACCCGGAAGAGCAGAAACCGGTCATTTAATCCCTCAGATATTAAGTTAAACAGTAATTGCACCATCCGTTAAGGTAGGCGGCCCCCTCTGCCTTCTAACCGGAGCTCCCACAGTGAAATCGTGGGACACTGATAAGTTATCATGGCAGCCTGGGCTTTGCTGAAGCTTCCCAGGCCTATCATAATAATCTGCCTACTGAGCTATGCACAAGGCCCAGCTGAGCAGGTAGAGTGGCGAACTCCCATTCATCATATTTCTATTATGGTGGGTTAAAAAAAAAAAGACATACCCACCTCACCTGTTTGAGCGCGAAGAGCCTGCTGCTGCCATTTTGATTGAAGATCCCGTGTGAAATCTTGTGCGCAGTGATGTATGACGACCACGCTGGCCAACGTGATGATGTCATCACGTGCCGCGCGAAATTTGGTGCTGGATATTCAATCAAGATGGCGGTGGTGGGCTCTTCACGATCAAATGGATGAGGTAAGTATAATTTAATTTTTTTTACTATAAACCTTAATATCAATGTCAGATGATGCGATCAGCAATGAACGCTACATCTGAGGGGTAAAAGAAATGCGCTTCATGACTCATAAAGCAAATTTTTTTGTAAAATTCAGCAAAGCAACCAAATCTAATTTTCAAGAACTTCAATCACATCTAACTACAATGCAAAACTGAAACTTAGCTGTATCTTGCACTTCACTGTACTCTTGCTCCGCCATTTGCAGTTGCTAACCTCACTTGCAGTTTCTGTGGTTAGAAGCTAAAAAAAGAAAGAAAATCTGTGTCTTATCGATGCTGTTACCTATCTGGGTGTTGTTAGGGGCAGTACTGGAGGAGAGGCACAGAAAGAAGTGCATTTGGAAGGTTTGGTTGGATACAGCAATAGGAAGTGCTATATACAGGATTTAAACGAACCAGAGTGTTTACATTATTTACATGGCCGTATTGATGCAGTAACCCAGTACAATTATGCTGCGTCTTAAAAAATTTAATTGAGGGGGCAAATTTTTTTTTTTTAATTCAACCATGTTAACCCCCACCCCAAAATTTTAACCATGTGGAAAGTTAGTACACAGAACTGACCCTCAGGCATTAGTGGCAATGGCATGATGCATTGTAGCCTCCAGCTTTACCTGGACTGTGAGAAAATGTCACTGTTGGCAGTGGCGTACCTCACATAGAGGCAGACCACGCAGCTGCTATGGGTCCCGCAATGGAGGATAGGCCCCAACTCCTAATTACCTTCAGTACTGACTCCCGTCCATCTTCACTCAGGAATTCCTATCGTCAGTGGAGAAATCTAAAGGACCTTTGGTGATGTCATCACAAGTCCTGTAAGGAAACTGCACAGAGAATAGTGTAGTTCCCAGGTTAGAACAGTGTATCTGCCAGGACCTGAGATGACATCATCTTCAGGTCCTGCAGGGTCCAGCAAAGGAACTGCACTAAGAATGGTGTAGTTCGCAGGTTAGAGAAGTGCATCTGCCAGGACCTATGATGACATCATCACAGGTACTTCAACCACAAACAGTGAGGATTAGAAGTGCACAATGTGGTCTGCATTGGTCCATACAGATTGGAATGGAGTGGTAAGACAAGGTCAGGCCAAAAGTTGAAAATAACCAAGATTCAATGCAAGAATGCCCCTAATTCAAAACAAATAATCTTATGGGCAGACACTCTAGTCAAGATTTAAAACTTAACTTTTACTATAATAAGTTATAAAATTATGCCCTTACAACATATAACATAAATAGAAGAACAAATTAAATAGACATTGTTCATCAATATAGCAGGTAAATAGGTAGGAATGAGTGCACGGCGGCACTAACGATAACCCAAATGTCCTACCGTCACCTGGAGAATGGTAGTTGTTGTCCAGGAGTAAGTCTGTAAAATAAAAACTGCCCCTGTACTAAATGATAACACAAAAATATATAGCGGACGGGGTAGATTATCCCTATTGTGTCCCTGAGGGGGGGGGGCAGAATTCTGACCTTGCCCTGTGTCCTAACCACAGAGCACCCGCCCCGACAGGGGCGACCCCGTCCGGAACCTTTCCCTTAATATAGTGACCCTAATGTGCCCTACCGCCTCAACTTACCCTACATGCATGTTTCACCTAACTAAAAGATAGGCTCATCAGGGGAAAATTGCTGCAGGAGGAAGGGCAGGAGAATATAGCAACTGTTAGTTGGAGGCACCCGATGCAAATTAGTGCCCCCAAGAAAGGATTAAGTGCCCAGATATGGCCTTAATAAACGTTGCGGTAGATGACGCTGGAGAAATCCAGGTGAAAGATATACACCCAGGTTCCTGTGTTGTGGGGTCAAAGCAACCAGTCGGGCGATGAAATGCCTAACCTGTATCGCAGGAGGATACCTGTATTTGAGCGCTGGGTCCTCTGAAAGCGAGGTCCAACTCCGCGCCAAAACGATGACGCGTACGTAATCGCGTCATCGCGTGCCGCATTCTGCGCATGTGCAGTGCGGGTCCGGCATAGTAACTAGGCAACCAGGGACGCGCTGTCAGTACCTGTCGGAGGCGCGATCCCAGGTATAGGAACGCGCTATCATGTTAGTATTTCTGGCAATTAGACATGAAGATAACGATGCCTAAGGCTTCCTAACTAAAAGGCATGAAACAGTGAGACATGAATACAGAGTCACCTTGTATGCGTAAATGAGACCAATGCAAGGCAACAGGAATCAATTTACCAAACCATATAGGTATATTAGGGTAATCAATATAAACAACATCAATAAATATGGGGGATCAGAACTGGAGTGAACAATATTAGAACACATCAATAGACACGGAGATTGAGGCTGTAGCTAAAATAAGCAAAAGGAGGTAGAAAAATCCCTTTAGATGAAGCAACTATAATCAAGTTGCTCATTTAATCCCGTTGGATGTACCGTCTGCAACCGAAAGATCCAGCGTGCCTCCTGTTGCAATAGAAGACGGTCCCAATTTCCTCCCCGGGATGGGGATTTTATCACCTCCATGCCAACAGCTTTGATACTGCCTGGGTTACCCTGGTGAAACTCTTGCACATGTCGAGCTATGGGGGTATCACGTTTGTTTATTATGTCCCCCAAGTGTTCCCCTATTCGTCGGCGAAACTCCCGTCTGGTTTTGCCAATGTATTCCTTTAGACATTCACAAGTGATCATATAGATCACTCCACGGGTACGGCAGTTAATAAAGCCATTAATTGTGAACGTCTTTTGGAGATTATGGCTGAAGAAAGTTTTTGTCCTCTGAATAGTGTTACATGCTATACAACCACTGCACCTGAAGCATCCCTTTGGTTCACGGCTAAGCCAGGTAGTGGCCTGTGGGGGTGGTGTAAAATGGCTCTGAACTAACATGTCCCGTAAACTATTACCTCTCCTAAAGGTGACCTGTGGATAGCTATAAACCATATCCTTTATGTCTGGGTCCATTAGTAGTACCGGCCAATGTTTGTTAAGTATGTCTCTAGCCTGTTGAGTAGCACTGTCAAATGTCGTAATGAGTCGCACCTTATTTTCAGATATTTTTTTCTCCTTGGGGGTCAGTAAACCTGAACGGTCAGTTTCTCGTGCCTTCTGAAAGGCCGGTCTCAGGGTGTCCTCTGGGTAACCCCTCATGCGGAATCTCTCTCTAAGATCTTGGGCCTGTCGTGTGAATTCCCTTACCTCTGAACAATTTCTGCGTAAACGTAGATATTGACCCCGTGGTATCCCCCGTTTTAAGACTGTGGGGTGACTACTGTTCCAGTGTAAAATAGAGTTTGTTGAGGTGGGTTTTCTAAAGATAGTAGTGGCGATTTCTTCTTCCCCCTCCGTGAGATACAAATATCCAGGAAGGGTAGGGAGCTGTCGCTAGATTCAAAGGTGAATCGTAGGCCCAAGTCATTTTTATTGAGATCTTCCGCAAAAGACTCAAAAGACTGTTTGGTATGATTCCAGATGATGAAAATATCATCTATGTACCGGGCCCACATTAATATGGGCCCGGTACAAAGAGCAGAATCATCACTGAATACTACGGTAGCCTCCCACCAGCCCAGGAGCAAATTGGCGTAAGATGGTGCACAGGAACAGCCCATGGCTGTGCCCCTGAGCTGGTGGTAAAGCTTACCGTTAAATGTGAAAAAGTTGTGTGTCAGTAGGTATCGTAAAAGACATATTGTAAAGGTATTGTGTTCTCTGTACTGCTGGCCCCTCATACTTAGAAAATACTCGACCGCTTGCAGTCCAGCTTCGTGGGGGATAGATGAATAAAGGGCCTCGACATCGATACTTGCTAGTATAGAGTTCCTATCAATTGAGATACCATCCAGTCTTTTTAGAAGATCCATCGTATCCCTCGTATACGATGGTAAAGAAGTGACAAATGGCATAAGGATCTTATCAATATAGATCCCCAGGTTCTGGCAAATGCTACCTATACCGGAGACAATTGGTCTCCCCTTCAGAGGAGTAGTCCCCTTGTGTATTTTGGGCAAAGAATAGAAGGTAGCAGTCACCGGAAACCTGGGGAGCAGGAAATCATATTCCTCCTGTGAAATAAGTTTCTTTTTTCTTGCTTCCTGCAAGATATCCCTAAGTTCGGCCAAGTAATCATCAGTAGGGTTGGATGAAAGTATAGCATAATTAGATCTGTCCACAAGCAGCTGTTCGCACATGCTTTTATACATAGACGAGTCCATCACCACAGTGTTACCCCCTTTATCCGATGGTTTGATTGTAATTAACCGATCCTCACGAAGAGATGATAAAGCTGCCCATTCGTCTCTGGTGCAGTTCTGGGACACCGTGGTGTGGGGAATTCTAGAAAGGTCGTTTGTCACCAGTTGTAAAAACACATCCAAACATGATATATCGCCCACAGGGGGCATACGAGTGCTTTTATTATGTAACATAGTGAAGGGTCCTAAACCTTCCTCCCTAGGGTTTTCTTCTCCTAGGCTCTGTAAAAGCTGAACGTCCGCTAATAAATCTAATGGGATACCCAGTTCCTCACATTGACGCCTGTCCTTGTATTTGAAATACTTCCGCCATCTAAGTTTGCGGATAAAAAGATGTAAGTCCTTAATCCAGGTGAAAAGGTCAAAGCGTCGCGTGGGAACAAAAGATAAGCCTTTACTTAGAACAGTCATCTCAACTTGGCTAAGGGATCTTTTTGAGAGATTGATTATTTCGGGCCCTGTGGTTCCCTTACTCTTGAGCGATTCCTCAGGGGGTAGGTAATGCCCTGTTCTAAAAAACTATTGTTGGATGGTCCGGAATAATTCCCTCTACCCCTGCCGCCCCGCCCTTGATACCTCCTATACGGGGTTCTAGCTTTATTCCTAGGGGCCAGGGACTGCTCCCTTTCACTATCAGAGAGTTCAGTCTCAGTAGTAGAAAGATCTGAAGCTGGTTCTCTGGTAGGTGCTTTGTCTTTTAGGACTATATAGGCTTTATTTTCTTTAAACTCTGTAAGATCCTTATTAAACTGTCTATGTTTGCGTTCCCGCAAATAATACTGGTAATTTTCCACTGAGGTCTGTAATTGTTTCTCTTTTTGAGCGTACTCTGGTTCACTAGAGAGCGTCTTAGTCACCTCTATCTGAGCTTTCAGTTTAATACCCAAGTTTTCGAGGTTGACCTTCTCCTCCTCAAGTAGTAAGGTCATAAACTGCAATGAACTAGCAGTTGCTAGTTGTTCCCAGCGGGTATTAAACCCTGGGCTTCTTTGTTTATTGACCGGAACTAAGGGAATCCTGAGTCCTCTTGGAACAATACCGTTTTTAATATAATTGTCCAGACTCTGGACTTCCCACCAGCTAGACAAATGTTCCTTATATAGTTTATTAAGTTCCTTAAAAGCAGTCTTGAAAGAAGGCGTGAACTTCTTCTGGATATATGTCTTATCCGAGAAGACCTCTTTTGCCTCTGTAATCCAAGCCTCTGTATTCAGACCTCCAGCCAAGAAGCCTGCCATACCAAAATCAATTAAGTATAGCCAAAAGTTGAAAATAACCAAGATTCAATGCAAGAATGCCCCTAATTCAAAACAAATAATCTTATGGGCAGACACTCTAGTCAAGATTTAAAACTTAACTTTTACTATAATAAGTTATAAAATTATGCCCTTACAACATATAACATAAATAGAAGAACAAATTAAATAGACATTGTTCATCAATATAGCAGGTAAATAGGTAGGAATGAGTGCACGGCGGCACTAACGATAACCCAAATGTCCTACCGTCACCTGGAGAATGGTAGTTGTTGTCCAGGAGTAAGTCTGTAAAATAAAAACTGCCCCTGTACTAAATGATAACACAAAAATATATAGCGGACGGGGTAGATTATCCCTATTGTGTCCCTGAGGGGGGGGGGCAGAATTCTGACCTTGCCCTGTGTCCTAACCACAGAGCACCCGCCCCGACAGGGGCGACCCCGTCCGGAACCTTTCCCTTAATATAGTGACCCTAATGTGCCCTACCGCCTCAACTTACCCTACATGCATGTTTCACCTAACTAAAAGATAGGCTCATCAGGGGAAAATTGCTGCAGGAGGAAGGGCAGGAGAATATAGCAACTGTTAGTTGGAGGCACCCGATGCAAATTAGTGCCCCCAAGAAAGGATTAAGTGCCCAGATATGGCCTTAATAAACGTTGCGGTAGATGACGCTGGAGAAATCCAGGTGAAAGATATACACCCAGGTTCCTGTGTTGTGGGGTCAAAGCAACCAGTCGGGCGATGAAATGCCTAACCTGTATCGCAGGAGGATACCTGTATTTGAGCGCTGGGTCCTCTGAAAGCGAGGTCCAACTCCGCGCCAAAACGATGACGCGTACGTAATCGCGTCATCGCGTGCCGCATTCTGCGCATGTGCAGTGCGGGTCCGGCATAGTAACTAGGCAACCAGGGACGCGCTGTCAGTACCTGTCGGAGGCGCGATCCCAGGTATAGGAACGCGCTATCATGTTAGTATTTCTGGCAATTAGACATGAAGATAACGATGCCTAAGGCTTCCTAACTAAAAGGCATGAAACAGTGAGACATGAATACAGAGTCACCTTGTATGCGTAAATGAGACCAATGCAAGGCAACAGGAATCAATTTACCAAACCATATAGGTATATTAGGGTAATCAATATAAACAACATCAATAAATATGGGGGATCAGAACTGGAGTGAACAATATTAGAACACATCAATAGACACGGAGATTGAGGCTGTAGCTAAAATAAGCAAAAGGAGGTAGAAAAATCCCTTTAGATGAAGCAACTATAATCAAGTTGCTCATTTAATCCCGTTGGATGTACCGTCTGCAACCGAAAGATCCAGCGTGCCTCCTGTTGCAATAGAAGACGGTCCCAATTTCCTCCCCGGGATGGGGATTTTATCACCTCCATGCCAACAGCTTTGATACTGCCTGGGTTACCCTGGTGAAACTCTTGCACATGTCGAGCTATGGGGGTATCACGTTTGTTTATTATGTCCCCCAAGTGTTCCCCTATTCGTCGGCGAAACTCCCGTCTGGTTTTGCCAATGTATTCCTTTAGACATTCACAAGTGATCATATAGATCACTCCACGGGTACGGCAGTTAATAAAGCCATTAATTGTGAACGTCTTTTGGAGATTATGGCTGAAGAAAGTTTTTGTCCTCTGAATAGTGTTACATGCTATACAACCACTGCACCTGAAGCATCCCTTTGGTTCACGGCTAAGCCAGGTAGTGGCCTGTGGGGTGGTGTAAAATGGCTCTGAACTAACATGTCCCGTAAACTATTACCTCTCCTAAAGGTGACCTGTGGATAGCTATAAACCATATCCTTTATGTCTGGGTCCATTAGTAGTACCGGCCAATGTTTGTTAAGTATGTCTCTAGCCTGTTGAGTAGCACTGTCAAATGTCGTAATGAGTCGCACCTTATTTTCAGATATTTTTTTCTCCTTGGGGGTCAGTAAACCTGAACGGTCAGTTTCTCGTGCCTTCTGAAAGGCCGGTCTCAGGGTGTCCTCTGGGTAACCCCTCATGCGGAATCTCTCTCTAAGATCTTGGGCCTGTCGTGTGAATTCCCTTACCTCTGAACAATTTCTGCGTAAACGTAGATATTGACCCCGTGGTATCCCCCGTTTTAAGACTGTGGGGTGACTACTGTTCCAGTGTAAAATAGAGTTTGTTGAGGTGGGTTTTCTAAAGATAGTAGTGGCGATTTCTTCTTCCCCCCTCCGTGAGATACAAATATCCAGGAAGGGTAGGGAGCTGTCGCTAGATTCAAAGGTGAATCGTAGGCCCAAGTCATTTTTATTGAGATCTTCCGCAAAAGACTCAAAAGACTGTTTGGTATGATTCCAGATGATGAAAATATCATCTATGTACCGGGCCCACATTAATATGGGCCCGGTACAAAGAGCAGAATCATCACTGAATACTACGGTAGCCTCCCACCAGCCCAGGAGCAAATTGGCGTAAGATGGTGCACAGGAACAGCCCATGGCTGTGCCCCTGAGCTGGTGGTAAAGCTTACCGTTAAATGTGAAAAAGTTGTGTGTCAGTAGGTATCGTAAAAGACATATTGTAAAGGTATTGTGTTCTCTGTACTGCTGGCCCCTCATACTTAGAAAATACTCGACCGCTTGCAGTCCAGCTTCGTGGGGGATAGATGAATAAAGGGCCTCGACATCGATACTTGCTAGTATAGAGTTCCTATCAATTGAGATACCATCCAGTCTTTTTAGAAGATCCATCGTATCCCTCGTATACGATGGTAAAGAAGTGACAAATGGCATAAGGATCTTATCAATATAGATCCCCAGGTTCTGGCAAATGCTACCTATACCGGAGACAATTGGTCTCCCCTTCAGAGGAGTAGTCCCCTTGTGTATTTTGGGCAAAGAATAGAAGGTAGCAGTCACCGGAAACCTGGGGAGCAGGAAATCATATTCCTCCTGTGAAATAAGTTTCTTTTTTCTTGCTTCCTGCAAGATATCCCTAAGTTCGGCCAAGTAATCATCAGTAGGGTTGGATGAAAGTATAGCATAATTAGATCTGTCCACAAGCAGCTGTTCGCACATGCTTTTATACATAGACGAGTCCATCACCACAGTGTTACCCCCTTTATCCGATGGTTTGATTGTAATTAACCGATCCTCACGAAGAGATGATAAAGCTGCCCATTCGTCTCTGGTGCAGTTCTGGGACACCGTGGTGTGGGGAATTCTAGAAAGGTCGTTTGTCACCAGTTGTAAAAACACATCCAAACATGATATATCGCCCACAGGGGGCATACGAGTGCTTTTATTATGTAACATAGTGAAGGGTCCTAAACCTTCCTCCCTAGGGTTTTCTTCTCCTAGGCTCTGTAAAAGCTGAACGTCCGCTAATAAATCTAATGGGATACCCAGTTCCTCACATTGACGCCTGTCCTTGTATTTGAAATACTTCCGCCATCTAAGTTTGCGGATAAAAAGATGTAAGTCCTTAATCCAGGTGAAAAGGTCAAAGCGTCGCGTGGGAACAAAAGATAAGCCTTTACTTAGAACAGTCATCTCAACTTGGCTAAGGGATCTTTTTGAGAGATTGATTATTTCGGGCCCTGTGGTTCCCTTACTCTTGAGCGATTCCTCAGGGGGTAGGTAATGCCCTGTTCTAAAAAACTATTGTTGGATGGTCCGGAATAATTCCCTCTACCCCTGCCGCCCCGCCCTTGATACCTCCTATACGGGGTTCTAGCTTTATTCCTAGGGGCCAGGGACTGCTCCCTTTCACTATCAGAGAGTTCAGTCTCAGTAGTAGAAAGATCTGAAGCTGGTTCTCTGGTAGGTGCTTTGTCTTTTAGGACTATATAGGCTTTATTTTCTTTAAACTCTGTAAGATCCTTATTAAACTGTCTATGTTTGCGTTCCCGCAAATAATACTGGTAATTTTCCACTGAGGTCTGTAATTGTTTCTCTTTTTGAGCGTACTCTGGTTCACTAGAGAGCGTCTTAGTCACCTCTATCTGAGCTTTCAGTTTAATACCCAAGTTTTCGAGGTTGACCTTCTCCTCCTCAAGTAGTAAGGTCATAAACTGCAATGAACTAGCAGTTGCTAGTTGTTCCCAGCGGGTATTAAACCCTGGGCTTCTTTGTTTATTGACCGGAACTAAGGGAATCCTGAGTCCTCTTGGAACAATACCGTTTTTAATATAATTGTCCAGACTCTGGACTTCCCACCAGCTAGACAAATGTTCCTTATATAGTTTATTAAGTTCCTTAAAAGCAGTCTTGAAAGAAGGCGTGAACTTCTTCTGGATATATGTCTTATCCGAGAAGACCTCTTTTGCCTCTGTAATCCAAGCCTCTGTATTCAGACCTCCAGCCAAGAAGCCTGCCATACCAAAATCAATTAAGTATAGCCAAAAGTTGAAAATAACCAAGATTCAATGCAAGAATGCCCCTAATTCAAAACAAATAATCTTATGGGCAGACACTCTAGTCAAGATTTAAAACTTAACTTTTACTATAATAAGTTATAAAATTATGCCCTTACAACATATAACATAAATAGAAGAACAAATTAAATAGACATTGTTCATCAATATAGCAGGTAAATAGGTAGGAATGAGTGCACGGCGGCACTAACGATAACCCAAATGTCCTACCGTCACCTGGAGAATGGTAGTTGTTGTCCAGGAGTAAGTCTGTAAAATAAAAACTGCCCCTGTACTAAATGATAACACAAAAATATATAGCGGACGGGGTAGATTATCCCTATTGTGTCCCTGAGGGGGGGGGCAGAATTCTGACCTTGCCCTGTGTCCTAACCACAGAGCACCCGCCCCGACAGGGGCGACCCCGTCCGGAACCTTTCCCTTAATATAGTGACCCTAATGTGCCCTACCGCCTCAACTTACCCTACATGCATGTTTCACCTAACTAAAAGATAGGCTCATCAGGGGAAAATTGCTGCAGGAGGAAGGGCAGGAGAATATAGCAACTGTTAGTTGGAGGCACCCGATGCAAATTAGTGCCCCCAAGAAAGGATTAAGTGCCCAGATATGGCCTTAATAAACGTTGCGGTAGATGACGCTGGAGAAATCCAGGTGAAAGATATACACCCAGGTTCCTGTGTTGTGGGGTCAAAGCAACCAGTCGGGCGATGAAATGCCTAACCTGTATCGCAGGAGGATACCTGTATTTGAGCGCTGGGTCCTCTGAAAGCGAGGTCCAACTCCGCGCCAAAACGATGACGCGTACGTAATCGCGTCATCGCGTGCCGCATTCTGCGCATGTGCAGTGCGGGTCCGGCATAGTAACTAGGCAACCAGGGACGCGCTGTCAGTACCTGTCGGAGGCGCGATCCCAGGTATAGGAACGCGCTATCATGTTAGTATTTCTGGCAATTAGACATGAAGATAACGATGCCTAAGGCTTCCTAACTAAAAGGCATGAAACAGTGAGACATGAATACAGAGTCACCTTGTATGCGTAAATGAGACCAATGCAAGGCAACAGGAATCAATTTACCAAACCATATAGGTATATTAGGGTAATCAATATAAACAACATCAATAAATATGGGGGATCAGAACTGGAGTGAACAATATTAGAACACATCAATAGACACGGAGATTGAGGCTGTAGCTAAAATAAGCAAAAGGAGGTAGAAAAATCCCTTTAGATGAAGCAACTATAATCAAGTTGCTCATTTAATCCCGTTGGATGTACCGTCTGCAACCGAAAGATCCAGCGTGCCTCCTGTTGCAATAGAAGACGGTCCCAATTTCCTCCCCGGGATGGGGATTTTATCACCTCCATGCCAACAGCTTTGATACTGCCTGGGTTACCCTGGTGAAACTCTTGCACATGTCGAGCTATGGGGGTATCACGTTTGTTTATTATGTCCCCCAAGTGTTCCCCTATTCGTCGGCGAAACTCCCGTCTGGTTTTGCCAATGTATTCCTTTAGACATTCACAAGTGATCATATAGATCACTCCACGGGTACGGCAGTTAATAAAGCCATTAATTGTGAACGTCTTTTGGAGATTATGGCTGAAGAAAGTTTTTGTCCTCTGAATAGTGTTACATGCTATACAACCACTGCACCTGAAGCATCCCTTTGGTTCACGGCTAAGCCAGGTAGTGGCCTGTGGGGGTGGTGTAAAATGGCTCTGAACTAACATGTCCCGTAAACTATTACCTCTCCTAAAGGTGACCTGTGGATAGCTATAAACCATATCCTTTATGTCTGGGTCCATTAGTAGTACCGGCCAAGGTTACCCAGAGGACACCCTGAGACCGGCCTTTCAGAAGGCACGAGAAACTGACCGTTCAGGTTTACTGACCCCCAAGGAGAAAAAAATATCTGAAAATAAGGTGCGACTCATTACGACATTTGACAGTGCTACTCAACAGGCTAGAGACATACTTAACAAACATTGGCCGGTACTACTAATGGACCCAGACATAAAGGATATGGTTTATAGCTATCCACAGGTCACCTTTAGGAGAGGTAATAGTTTACGGGACATGTTAGTTCAGAGCCATTTTACACCACCCCCACAGGCCACTACCTGGCTTAGCCGTGAACCAAAGGGATGCTTCAGGTGCAGTGGTTGTATAGCATGTAACACTATTCAGAGGACAAAAACTTTCTTCAGCCATAATCTCCAAAAGACGTTCACAATTAATGGCTTTATTAACTGCCGTACCCGTGGAGTGATCTATATGATCACTTGTGAATGTCTAAAGGAATACATTGGCAAAACCAGACGGGAGTTTCGCCGACGAATAGGGGAACACTTGGGGGACATAATAAACAAACGTGATACCCCCATAGCTCGACATGTGCAAGAGTTTCACCAGGGTAACCCAGGCAGTATCAAAGCTGTTGGCATGGAGGTGATAAAATCCCCATCCCGGGGAGGAAATTGGGACCGTCTTCTATTGCAACAGGAGGCACGCTGGATCTTTCGGTTGCAGACGGTACATCCAACGGGATTAAATGAGCAACTTGATTATAGTTGCTTCATCTAAAGGGATTTTTCTACCTCCTTTTGCTTATTTTAGCTACAGCCTCAATCTCCGTGTCTATTGATGTGTTCTAATATTGTTCACTCCAGTTCTGATCCCCCATATTTATTGATGTTGTTTATATTGATTACCCTAATATACCTATATGGTTTGGTAAATTGATTCCTGTTGCCTTGCATTGGTCTCATTTACGCATACAAGGTGACTCTGTATTCATGTCTCACTGTTTCATGCCTTTTAGTTAGGAAGCCTTAGGCATCGTTATCTTCATGTCTAATTGCCAGAAATACTAACATGATAGCGCGTTCCTATACCTGGGATCGCGCCTCCGACAGGTACTGACAGCGCGTCCCTGGTTGCCTAGTTACTATGCCGGACCCGCACTGCACATGCGCAGAATGCGGCACGCGATGACGCGATTACGTACGCGTCATCGTTTTGGCGCGGAGTTGGACCTCGCTTTCAGAGGACCCAGCGCTCAAATACAGGTATCCTCCTGCGATACAGGTTAGGCATTTCATCGCCCGACTGGTTGCTTTGACCCCACAACACAGGAACCTGGGTGTATATCTTTCACCTGGATTTCTCCAGCGTCATCTACCGCAACGTTTATTAAGGCCATATCTGGGCACTTAATCCTTTCTTGGGGGCACTAATTTGCATCGGGTGCCTCCAACTAACAGTTGCTATATTCTCCTGCCCTTCCTCCTGCAGCAATTTTCCCCTGATGAGCCTATCTTTTAGTTAGGTGAAACATGCATGTAGGGTAAGTTGAGGCGGTAGGGCACATTAGGGTCACTATATTAAGGGAAAGGTTCCGGACGGGGTCGCCCCTGTCGGGGCGGGTGCTCTGTGGTTAGGACACAGGGCAAGGTCAGAATTCTGCCCCCCCCCTCAGGGACACAATAGGGATAATCTACCCCGTCCGCTATATATTTTTGTGTTATCATTTAGTACAGGGGCAGTTTTTATTTTACAGACTTACTCCTGGACAACAACTACCATTCTCCAGGTGACGGTAGGACATTTGGGTTATCGTTAGTGCCGCCGTGCACTCATTCCTACCTATTTACCTGCTATATTGATGAACAATGTCTATTTAATTTGTTCTTCTATTTATGTTATATGTTGTAAGGGCATAATTTTATAACTTATTATAGTAAAAGTTAAGTTTTAAATCTTGACTAGAGTGTCTGCCCATAAGATTATTTGGTAAGACAAGGTCCTCAACTTTTTTCTTCATTTGTTCTCCACCCATGCCGTGTTTTTACACATTGCTCACGAATGTATAATACTACTGCAGCCAGTTGACCACTACTTCATGTACCTCACACACAATGACAATGATCTTGTGAGACAATGAAAAAAAGAGTGATTGGTGGCAGGTACTTTCCCCCAGAATCCTGTCCTATGCAGCTTAAAGGGGTATTCCCGTCTTGCTAGGATATGTCCCCATTGTGTAATAGGTGTGGATCCCAGAGGTCCCGAGAACGGAGTGGGGAGAGTAGTGGCTAGAGGACCTCGGTTTCGGGGTCCAGCCACCGTCAAGCGCTCTCCCCATAGAAGTTAATGGGAGCAAACCGCACTTGCATGGCCACAGCTCGCACTTTCGTGGCCAGAGCACAGCTATTTTTGTTGGCCCAATAGAAATGAATTGAGGGCAGCTGTGCATGAGCAGTGCACCCTCCACCACGTTTCCCCACTCCATTCTCTGTGTACGTGCAGGTCCCAGAGGTGGGACCCCCACCTATCAGACAATGGGGACATATCCTAGTGATATTCCCCCATTGTCTGAGATGGGAACACCCCTTTAAGCTCCAGTGAGTGCCCAATATGCAGTGGAAAGCCCAAGCTTTCCTGAGGTGGCTTTCTAGAAAAGCCGGTATATGGCCTGGAGTTTTGGATTGGGGAAGAGTTGGGCGGGTTCCCCAATCCACAGTCCACTTTTGGTAAGAGAACCCAGGCAGAGAATCTGGGCCTGAGAGCTGGCTGATATCTGGAAGTGACACGCTGGTGCTTGTGAGTAGCCTGCTGTGGTGATCTTAAGTATGGTACCAAGTATAGTCAGGGAAATACTGTCTAGTTAGTGCTCAGACGAGTAGGATTTGTTTTGTGTTTTGTCTGAAATGTAAAGGCCTTATATTTTTGCTCTTGAAACCACAGTAAAGTGGAACTTTATTTAGACTTTCTCCCATGTGTCACTGTCACTGACTGTCCGCAAGCCGGCCAATCCTGACTCTATCAGAGCTAACTCCCACATATGATGGAGGATGTGGGCACAGTCTTAAAGAGACATGCACTGCATTAAGAGACTTTGCTGCATAACATTCAAAATGGATGAGCTGCTCCAACAACTGTTACAGGCTAATGCTAGCCTCCAGCAGACCAGTGCCAACCAAATACAGGTCAGCACGTCCCTGTAAGAAGCCAGTACCACCAGGCAATGGGGATATGAGGAAGCAAACAGACTGGCTTTAAAGGAACAGCAGCACATTAACCGGCAGCTGCAGGAGCAAATACAGACTTTGGTGGAGAGAGTCCAGAGGCCTCAAGGGCCGCTTCTAATGGTTCGTGCTGCAGTACAGACCTCCTTGTAGAAGATGACCCCCATAGATGACATCGAGGCCTACCTCATCGTGTTTGAGCAGGTGGCAGAGTGGGAGAAGTTACCTACAGATCAGCGGGCTAATGTGGTGGCGCCTTTGCTAACTAGAGAATTGCAAAAGGCGTATTTTGACCTGAATGGGCAAAATGCCAAAGACTATGCTAAGCTAAAGTGAAATCCTTGCCCATCTAGGGGTCAACATGAATGCCCATCTGATGCGAAAGTGGTTGCAACCAGAGGAGTGGTGCTAGACAAGTACATCCATTCCTTACTTCCTAGGATCCATCGCTGGGTTGGTTAAGGAGACCCAACAGATGCTAATCAGCTAGTCAACCTGGTTGAAAGATACAGAGCAACTGAGGATCTACTCCAAGAAGTGTCTCTTGGACACTCTAACTCTTGGAATAGCAAAACGCCTGGATTGCCCAGTAAGACTGTTCCTTTTCCTAAAGAGGTAAAAAATGCTGTTAAAGGAGGTGGCTTAGAGGGGGACCCACTGACTGGTTCCAGAGGGACCCAGAAGTCCAGGCCAGGTTCTTAATTACAGTGTTGGTGGTGTCATGGACATGGTCATATTGCTGCAAGCTGTCCCCTGACTACTGAGCCTATAGAGTTTGATACAGCCAGATGACTATCATGATTTGCACGTCCTGTTTGTTCTGCTGAGACTGTTTCTGAGACTGAACAGCAAACGTGTGGCTTAAAAAAGTCAATGGATGTACTATTAATGCTCTACTGGACTCTGGAAGTTTGGTTACCCTGGTGCAGTCTGGTAGACCCGGCGGCATTCGGAGGACACTGCATTGGGGTCTTGTGTATTCATGGGAACACTAAAGAATATCCCGCAGCCTTGGTCACACTAGAGACTGAATGTGGAACTGCCTGTCATGAAGTGGGCGAGGTCAAGTCTCTGATGCAGTGTGGTCCTGGGGAAAGACTTTCCATTATTCTGGGACTTGTGGGAAATGAAAAGAGTGCGCTCCACTTTAAGGGTTCCTGATGACAATAAAGTGTGCCATGTGATAATCCCTGAACCCTTTGACCAGAATGCTGAGGTGCCAGCAGTAGGGGTGACCAATGAACCTGAAAATTTTCCCTTAGAGGTTCTTGCTGGTCAGTCAGGATTCTGGGGGAAAAGTACCTGCCATCAATCATTCTTCCTGTCACTGGCTCGCAAAACATATATATATATATATATATATATATATATATATATATATATATATATACACTCACCGGCCACTTTATTAGGTACACCATGCTAGTAACGGGTTGGACCCCCTTTTGCCTTCAGAACTGCCTCAATTCTTCGTGGCATAGATTCAACAAGGTGCTGGAAGCATTCCTCAGAGATTTTGGTCCATATTGACATGATGGCATCACACAGTTGCCGCAGATTTGTCGGCTGCACATCCATGATGCGAATCTCCCGTTCCACCACATCCCAAAGATGCTCTATTGGATTGAGATCTGGTGACTGTGGAGGCCATTTGAGTACAGTGAACTCATTGTCATGTTCAAGAAACCAGTCTGAGATGATTCCAGCTTTATGACATGGCGCATTATCCTGCTGAAAGTAGCCATCAGATGTTGGGTACATTGTGGTCATAAAGGGATGGACATGGTCAGCAACAATACTCAGGTAGGCCGTGGCGTTGCAACGATGCTCAATTGGTACCAAGGGGCCCAAAGAGTGCCAAGAAAATATTCCCCACACCATGACACCACCACCACCAGCTTGAACCGTTGATACAAGGCAGGATGGATCCATGCTTTCATGTTGTTGACGCCAAATTCTGACCCTACCATCCGAATGTCGCAGCAGAAATCGAGACTCATCAGACCAGGCAACGTTTTTCCAATCTTCTACTGTCCAATTTCGATGAGCTTGTGCAAATTGTAGCCTCAGTTTCCTGTTCTTAGCTGAAAGGAGTGGCACCCGGTGTGGTCTTCTGCTGCTGTAGCCCATCTGCCTCAAAGTTCGACGTACTGTGCGTTCAGAGATGCTCTTCTGCCTACCTTGGTTGTAACGGGTGGCAATTTGAGTCACTGTTGCCTTTCTATCAGCTCAAACCAGTCTGCCCATTCTCCTCTGACCTCTGGCATCAACAAGGCATTTCCGCCCACAGAACTGCCGCTCACTGGATGTTTTTTCTTTTTCGGACCATTCTCTGTAAACCCTAGAGATGTTTGTGCGTGAAAATCCCAGTAGATCAGCAGTTTCTGAAATACTCAGACCAGCCCTTCTGGCACCAACAACCATGCCACGTTCAAAGGCACTCAAATCACCTTTCTTCCCCATACTGATGCTCGGTTTGAACTGCAGGAGATTGTCTTGACCATGTCTACATGCCTAAATGCACTGAGTTGCCGCCATGTGATTGGCTGATTAGAAATTAAGTGTTAACGAGCAGTTGGACAGGTGTACCTAATAAAGTGGCCGGTGAGTGTATATATATATTAGAGATGAGCAAATCTATTCGTCAATTCGTTGATTCGTATAAAATCTTGGAAATTTTTAGCTGCATAGCGAATCCGAATATTAGGTGATTTTCTTGGGCTTTGTACGCATTCGCTAGTTGTCCTATAAATTATACGCTATTGCTACGTATAAGTTACTCTATACGCTGGGGCGTACAAATTCAATTAATTAGCAAAATTTTACTTTTAGTTTGTTTATCGTGCGCAAAAGCCCGGGAAGAAAGTGGCCACCTGACCTAGTGGGCAGGGCTTGCTCTAATTGGCTCAGGCTCGTTAAGCCAGTGATGCATCACTTCTGCTGCAACTGCTGAGATGAGCAGAAGCACTGTGTGTGAAGTTCTGAGACTCTGAGACCTGTTTTGTGAAAATTGGGGTGTAATTGCTCTGGGAATCCATATCAGGGATACTGCAGGGCAAGTGCAGGGCCAGTTCAGGGCTAGTAATTAATCAGGCAGGGAGAGAGAGACAGGGAGAGATAAGGAGAGACAGGGAGATACAGGGACAAAGACCAGCTGCAGGGCCACAGAGTGAATTGAAAAATGTCTGAAGTGGATAAGCAAAAGGGGTGCAGTTCCAGCCAGACCTCGAGCTCTAAAAAACAGGAGAAGGTAGCACAGGGTAGAAGTGCCAAAGGACGTGTAGCCGGAGCATCTACTAGTAGTATTTGCAATACTTGGCCGTTGTTCCACCAGGCTAACCCACCAAGGCGCAAAACTGTAGTGGAGGAGAAAGTGGATGAGGTAGTGGAATGGATGGCACGCTCATCTCAGTCTCAGCTGGATGATCTGCTGTCATCTACTGATACAGTATCCATATGAAGCCAGGGGTCAGACTCAGAGCGTTCCTCCTGCTCCAACATTCCTCTCCAGCAAAGCCCTTCATTTTTGTACGCAATTTGTACGCTTATGCGTACGTGTTCAAAGAGGTTGTGTACCTTTTTACCTGAATGTTCGTTATTAATGCGCAAATGTTCGCTAAAAGCCATATAATTACTTATATTTTGTACGCAAATTCAATGAATCTATTCGTCAAATATATGAATCTTAGGAAAAGTCCGGCGATTGTTCGGCGAATAAAATGTATATATATATATATATATATATATATATATATATATGTGTGAAGACTACACATTGGAATCATCCAGAAGAATGTGAAAATCCTCCTGAATCCAAGCTGCATTCACTTAGACAAAAGTGACGTACTGAACCCTAACAGAGCACAACTTTGTCTGTTTGGGGGTGTCACCACTGGAATCATGGAAAGAAATAAGATAGAGAATGTGCTGTGCCAGTTCAGGCTATTGTTCCAGTCTGCCTGCCCAAAAATCCATGGGGTCAGGGAACATGGTATGCGCCAGAGACTGGTCAGAGTTTAGATAGACATGAAGCTGGGCGTTGGAGATGGGAGCTGTCGGTTTGCCTGGTGTGGCACCTTGAAAAACTGCTCCATCATGTTGAGGAGACTTAAATGGCTACTGCTGCGGCTTCTGCTGTTCGTGGCAGCGGGAGGGGGGATGACTCTGTGGGGGCATCCTGTTCAGAAATGCTGGCGGCAGGCATCTGCTTGCCATAAGCTGCAGCAAGCAGTGTTTTCTGGTAATAATGTAATTTGTTCTCCCTTTCTGTCAGAGGAAAACATTCCACCATTTTGCCTTGGTAGCAAAGGTCTAAAAGCATGGCTATCCAGTAATCATCAGACTACTTGATGTCATAGAACTGCCTGTCACTGCGTATGCAAGCAAGTGTACAGGCCACCATTCTGAGCAGGGTGCCCAAGGAACCAGTTCTTTCCACCTCTGCCCCTCACTGAGATAATTGGGTGTCGTGGCCAGTGTCATTGTCACAAGGGGCGGACATACTGTCTGTGCAGCAGGTTCAGCTGCACAGGGGCCCAGAGAGGGAGGGGGGCCCTTTCCAGGGGGAGATGGTGTGCCCTGGTTAGGACTTACTGTGAAACTGCTTTCGGTTCTGGCTATACTCCAAAGCTGAAGTACCTGTCATGACATCACAGTCATGTGATCTTTTCAACACTGAAGTGGTGGTAGGACCTGTGATGAGGTCAGCATCATGTGACCAGTGCAGACCTGTGGAATGAATGTGAGTGCCAGAGAAATGCTGTGGTTCTCCCCATTATACCTCCTCCCTGCTTAGTTGGGGGGAAATATGTCATTTAACTGGGAAAGTCTGTTAGAGTGGCTGAAGGGAGGGGTGTTACATGGGACTGTACATTATAGAAGATTGAGGGGAGATGACTGGTGCTGTTTATATGGGACTGGATATTATAGAAGACTGGAGGGTAAGGAGTGATGTTGTTTACATAAGACTATGTGTTGGACGGAGCTGAAGGAGGGGATTTAAGTTATTTACTTGGGACTGTATCGTATAGAAGACTGTTGGGAGAGGATTGGTGTTATTTACATAGGACTGCATGGTATAGAAGACTGGTGGGAGGGGTATGGTGTTATTTACATGGGACTGTATTGTATAGAAGACTGGTGGGAGAGGATTTGTGTTATTTATATAGGACTGCATGGTATAGAAGACTAGTGCAAAAATGAAACAAAAAGTGGAGCGCCACATGTGCAGTATCAGTGGTTCAGTGATAGTTATTAAAAGCATAAAATGTGCTTACTAGATATGGTAGTGATATAGCCACAAACGCTGTAAAATGCCTGGCTGGTTTTTAGAATACCGACCAGCTTGTGGTCTTCCTGGGCTGCAGCCGAAGTCCTCTAGGGTCCTTGTGGTTGGACACCAGATGAAGTCAGTAATTTGAAGACAAATATTTCTGGACTCTGGAAGGCGCTGCTGGGGATCTGAGAAATCACACATCCAGAGTAGTGTGAAAAGGATATTCTTTATTGTTTGATAGTCTATGTAGTCCTGAGGAAGAGGGTAATCCAACCCTCGAAACGCGTAGACTATCAAACAATAAAGAATATCCTTTTCACACTACCCTGGATATGTGATTTCTCAGATCCCCGGCAGCGCCTTCCAGAGTCCAGAAATATTTTTCTTAAAACTATAGAAGACTGGTGGGAAGGTTATGGTGTTATTTACATGGGACTGCATGGTATAGAAGACTGGAGGGAGAGGAGTGATGCTATTTACATGGAACTGTATTGTATAGGAATCTGTAAGGAAGAGAAGAAATTATTTACATGGGACTGTATAATATAGAAGACTGGAGGGAGAGGAGTGATTCTATTTACATGGGACTGTATTGTATAGAAGACGGTAAGGAAGAGAAGAAGTTATTTACATGGGACTGTATCATATAGGAAACTGGTGGGAGAGGACTGGTGTTATTTACCTGGGACTGCATGGTATAGAAGACTGGAGGGAGAGGACAGGCATTATAATTTATGGGGGCACTACAGACAATATTATAACTCTAGGGGGAAAGGCAGGAGGAATAATTACAGGGGGCACTGAAGGGAACATTATAAATACTGTGGACAGTGATGTCAGGCATTACTACTGAAAGCTCCATAGGAGTGCCTTTTCTATTAGGGGGCCTTATTAGTACTGAGGTCACTGTAGGGAGCCTTATTACCACTGGGGGTAATATGGGGAGGGGGGAACTTCCACCAAGCAGTGAGCCCAATGACTTCACCGGCACTAATGGACGGGCTTTAGCACCGCCCTAGCCTGTAAAGCCGCCCATCAGTGCCAGTGACGTCTCAAAAAACAGCCCTACAAAACAGCCCTTGCCCTTCACTTTACAGCGCAGTCCAAGGGAAAGCATCGGAGTATAAAATGTCAGAGGGGCTGAGTAGTGGGAGAAGGGGTTATGCCCTCGGAAAGGGGAGGGAGGGCCCAGGTACATTCCTTGCACAGGGGCGCTCTGTTGTCTGTGTCCGCCCCTGCATTGTCATCATCATCTTTATCCTCCTTCTCCTCCATATCCAACCCCTTTACCTCCTCCTCAAGTGGCAGCATCTCCTCCCAATGGAATTTTCTCATTGTGGGTCCCCATTAGCTACAGGGCCACCTGTTGCATGAACATCATTGTCTCTTCAAAAATATGAGGGGGATGAGGGACAACTGCAGCATGAATGGCAAATCGTTTACAGCTTTCTGCTGCTCATAGTGATGCTTGAGTATGTGGAATGTTGATTTCCAGTGTGTTGGAACGTTGCAGATTAAGTGGTGTAGCCGCATACCATTCTCATGCTGCAAGGCAAAAAGAGCATTCCTCACCACGTTTAAATTGCTGAAAAGAGGGACAGTGCCCTGGACATTGCCAGCACCTTGCGCAAGCCAGTGCTTTTCCCCCAGGTCAGGGCAGCCAGGATGTTGTGTCCATTGTCGCTGCTGACCACCTTGCCCAGTTTGCTGGTTGATAACTTGAACAAGTGCTTCCGGTGTGGGTACTCTCTACCTGGCCGATCAGCTCCAACATGGTGTTGGCAACGCTTGACTTAATACATGATAGGAAGGAGGGGTAGTGTGAGCAATGCTGTGCTCTGCCGCTGTTGGGGACAGGACTGTGTCCATGGAGGAGGAGTTAGAGGAAACAGATAAGTGCTTGCTCTGGTAGCCAGCAGTGTGGGAGGGGATCAAAAGGACCTGGCCATGTTGCTGGGGTGTCGTCTCTCCACTGCCGCAAAAAAACATTGACCCAGTGAGCCATGAAAGGCACATACTGTTCCTGTCAGTAACAGCTACTCCATGTGTCCACTCTAGAGTGAAGCTTAATGCACAACGAGAATCGCAAGGAGTGGTCTGTATTCTCTGCCATGTGAGAGTAAAGGATCTACTACAAAGGTGCTACAGCCACTGCACCACCAGCAATGTAGCCTTGTGGGGGTTCAGCTTGTAGACAAGCCAACTACTGGTGGAGAAAAGATTCTGTATTGCTTGGGGATGTAGGTTGGCTGTCACAAAGAGGACCAGGAGAGCGAGGACAGACTTGTTCTGATTGGTACTGCTGGCTAGTTGTAACTAAATTGAACAAGTTCCAAAATCAAATTCCAACCGTGTGAATGTAGAATAAACAGAAAAGGATGAAAGGATGTAGAACCATGTACAGTTTTTACGTATTCTGCCCCCCCTTCCCCCCTCCTGAAAAAAAAATTCAGTGAAAATGGAAAACAAAATTGAAAAGATTTCCTTGCAGGTAGCTGCTTTTGGGGTTTTTAGTAGCTGTGTCATGTTCTCTCAAGGGTCATATGGACACCTAGAACATCTCACAGCCATACAACCCCAAGGAAGCAGACAAGGCAAGGAACAAAAACAAGTAATTTATTAACAGAGATCCAGAAATAACAGAAAGCTAGACCAGCAGGTAAGGGACTAGTGGCAGGCAATATCACTGGACCAACTGCACTGGTTTGAATTAGGGCCAAAATCAGAGGGAGAAAACTCTGAGCCCTGTTGTTCACAGAGCTCCTGATGGTAGGGTGGTCCAAGATGGTCCCGCTGCACTTGGCCACTTACCTTCAGAGGCTGACCTTGGTGCAAGCACCAGCGACCCAGACAGACACGGGATGGACTGCAACACAGACATACGAACAGTAACCCAAACAAAAACTGAGGACACTGTTCAGACAAGACATAACGGGAACAGAAAACCAGACATGGAACGAAGCAGGCAGGGAAATTGTACAAGAAAGCAATAGACAGACAGATGCCTGGACCTCATGCGGAACAGATGCATAGTGGACACAGGCAGAGTTGTATAGACAGTCAGACAAGCAGATGCCTGGACCCCATGCTGAGTGGATGCATGGTGGTCACAGGCAGAGCTGCATAGACAGGCAACTAGATGTCCTCCCTCCAGAAAACCCAGAAACCTTCTCAACAAAGACATAGAACCAAGACATAGGCCTTTGAATCCAGAGGGGAAAAAAAGCAGACTGGTTTGAGAGTTGCATTTATTCAAGCAATCGAGAAACAATGCGAGTTTGTGAGCATTCGTGTGTTTGATTTTTAAGTGTGTGTTTGAAATAAGTGTGTGAATTTAGATTACGTGACTTCAGTTTCAGGGACTTTAAGAGAGAGCAACAGTAAGTTGGTTTGATATCACTGCTTTGTATTTTTTTCTCTTTTTTGCGTAATCCCCATTAGTATGTGCTCCATTATTGACAGCGCAGTCTAGTGCACATCTTGTCTAATATATGCAGTCCTGGAACATCCATTTAAGGGTGCATATCTTTGTTCAAAATGTGAGCAAATTGCCTGTTTGGAATCACACATCGTGTATCTAACCGGGCAAGTTTCAACACTGAGAAGCGCTGACAATTTGGAAAAGAGTTTGCTGCTCACTGAGCAAGCACTCTGTGGGTTAGATGTGGTGGAGGGTGGTAGTGAGGAGGCTCAGGAAAGTGAGGTAGCTAGCTGGGTAACAGTTAGAAAGCAGGGTAGAGGGAAAAGTGCCATGGAGGCTATCCCTGATCTGACACACCCCAACAAGTTTGCAAGTTTGGCAGATGAGGGGGATGCCACTTCAGAGAGAGCACTGCTGCAGCCAGACACTTCCTCTGCCAGTCAGGGAATGTCAGCTCCAGTAAGCAGGGGACCGGGAGAGCAGGGCAGGCCAGACAGGTGCTGGTAGTGGGAGACTCAATTATTAGGGGTACAGAGAGGGCAATCTGTCACAAAGACCGGGATCGTCGAACGGTGTGTTGTCTACCTGGCACTCGAGTTCGACACATCGCGGATCGGGTTGACAGATTACTGGGAGGGGCTGGAGAAGATCCAGCAGTCATGGTCCATATCGGAACCAATGACAAAGTTAGAGGTAGGTGAAGCGTCCTTAAAAATGATTATAGGGATTTAGGTCATAAGCTTAGGGCAAGGACCTCAAAGGTAGTGTTTTCCGAAATACTGCCTGTACCACGAGCCACACAAGAAAGGCAGCGGGAGATTAGGGAGGTTAACAAGTGGCTCAAGAACTGGTGTAGGAAGGAGGGGTTTGGGGTCCTGGAGAACTGGGCCGACTTCTTTGTCGGCTACAGGCTCTATCGTAGGGATGGGCTGCACCTCAATGGGAAAGATGCAGCTGTTTGGGGGAGAAGATGGCTAGAAGGCTGGAGGAGTGTTTAAACTAGGGACTGGGGGAGGGTAACTACATTATAGATGGGGAAGATAGTGCAGATAGAGATCTGGGGCAAGGTAATGGAACTGGGGAGGAATGGAAGGAGGAACTAGAACAGTTCAGAAGGAAAGGTGTAGGGTAAAAAATATACATAAACCTCTTGATTGTATGTACACTAATGCCAGAAGCCTGACTAATAAAACTGGTGAACTGGAATTAGTGATGTGTGAGGAGGACTATGACATAGTGGGAGTAACTGAGACATGGCTGGATTATAGCTATGACTGGGCAGTTAACGTACAGGGTTACAGTCTGTTTAGAAAGGATCGTCAAAACCAGAAAGGGGGAGGGGTCTACCTTTATGTAAAATCCGGTCTAAAGCCCACACTCCGGGAAGATATAAGTAAGGGACATGAAGATGTGTAGTCACTGTGGGTAGAAATACATGGAGTCAAAAACAATTATAAAATACTAACAGGACTTTATTATAAGCCACCTAATATATCAGAGCCCATAGAAAATCTACTTCTAAACGAAATAAACGAGGCGGCAAATCATAATGAGGTCGTTATTATGGGGGATTTCAGCTACCCAGATATAGACTGGGAAACTGAAATCTGTATATCTCATAAAGGAAACAGGTTCTTGGCAATAACCAAATACAATTACCTTTCCCAACTGATTCAGAACCCAACTAGAGGGACGGCCATACTGGACTTAGTATTAACCAATAGACCTGACAGAACAACAGATGTGCAGGTTGGGGGACACCTGGGAAATAGTGACCATAAACTAATAACCTTCCAATTGTCATTCAAAAGAGTGTTTCTTCAGGGAGGAACAAAAATACCAAACTTCAAAAAAGCCAAATTTAGCCAACTAAGAGAGGCCATAGGCCTAACTAACTGGGATAAAGTCTTCAAAAATAAAAATACAGCCACAAAATGGGATATTTTTAAAAGCATCCTAATATCTACTTGTGAGAGGTACATACCTTATGGGAATAAAAGGTTAAGAAACAAGAAAAAAACTATGTGGATAAATAGAACTGTAAAGAAAGCTATAAATGACAAAAGAAAGCATTTAAATCACTAAAACAGGAGGGTGGCGAGGAAGCATTGAAAAACTAGGAAAAAAATAGAATATGTAAAAGACAAATAAAAGCAGCCAAACTAGTAGAGACCAAGAGATTAATCGCCAAAGAGAGTAAAACTAACCCTAAAATGTTGTTCAATTATATAAATAGTAAAAAGTATAAACCTGAAGGTGTCGGCTCCTTACAGAATAATGAGTTGCAGAGAGTGATGAGGAGAAAGCAAAGCTACTAAATATTTTTTTCTCCATTGTATTCACTGAAGAAAATAAACTGTCAGATGAAATGCAGAATATAAAAGTAAATTCCCCATTAAAAGTGCCCTGTCTGACCCAGGAAGAAGTACAGCGGCGTCTTAAAAAGATTAAAATAGACAAATAGCCAGGACCGGATGACATACACCCCCGTATCCTAAGAGAATTAAGTAATGTCATAGCTAGACCCTTATTTCTGATATTTAAGGACTCTATACTGACAGGGAGTGTTCCACAGGATTGGCGCATAGCAAATGTGGTGCCAATATTCAAAAAGGGTCCAAAAACAGAGCCCGGAAAACTATAGGCCAGTAAGTTTAACATCTGTCGTGGGTAAACTGTTTGAAGGTTTTCTAAGAGATGCTATCTTGGAGTACCTCAATGAAAATAAGCAAATAACTCCATATCAGCATGGCTTCATGAGAGATTGGTCATGTCAAACTAATTTAATCAGTTTCTATGAGGAGGTAAGTTCTAGACTTGACTGCGGTGAATCAATGGATGTCGTATATCTGGACTTCTCCAAAGCATTTGACACGGTACCACATAAAAGGTTAGTATATAAAATGAGAATGCTTGGACTGGGAGAAAATGTCTGTATGTGGGTAAGTAACTGGCTCAGTGATAGAAAACAGAGGATGGTTATTAACAGCACATACTCAGATTGGGTCACGGTCACTAGTGGGGTACCACAGGGGTCAGTATTGGGCCCTATTCTCTTTAATATATTTATCAATGATCTTGTAGAAAGCTTGCACAGTAAAATATCAATTTTTGCAGATGACACTAAACTGTGTAATGTAATTAACACAGAAGAGGACAGTACACTGCTACAGATGGATCTGGATAGACTGGAGGCTTGGGCAGAAAAGTGTCAGATGATGTTTAACACTGACAAATGTAAGGTTATGCATATGGGAAGGAATAATGCAAGTCACCAGTACATACTAAATGGTATAACATTGGGTAACTCTGACATGGAAAAGGACCTAGGAATTTTAGTAAACACCAAACTAAGCTGCAGAAACCAGTGTCAGACAGCTGCTGCCAAGGCCAATAAGATAATGGGTTGCATCAAAAGGGGCATAGATGCCCGTGATGAGAATATAGTCCTGCCACAAATCACTAGTCAGACCACACATGGAGTACTGTGCACAGTTCTGGGCCTCTGTGAACAAGGCAGACATAGCAGAGCTGGGGAGGATTCAGAGGAGGGCAACTAAAGTAATAACTGGAATGGGTGGACTACAGAACCCAGAAAGATGATCAAAATTTGGGTTATTTACTTTAGAAAACAAACGACTGAGGGGAGATCTAATAACCATGTTTAAATATATCAGGGGACAGTACAGAGATCTCTCTCATGAACTATTTATCCCCAGGACTGTCACTGTGGAGGAAAGAAGGTTTGTACACAAACATAGAAGAGGATTCTTTACGTTAAGAGCAGTGAGACTATGGAACTCTCTGCCTGAGGAGGTGGTGATGGTAAGTTCACCAAAAGAGTAGAAGAGGGGCCTGGATGTATTTCTGGAAGGTAACAATATTACAGGTTATAGCTAATAGAGATGGGTCGTTGATCCAGGGAGTAATTCTGATTGCCTGATTGGAGTCGGGAAGGATTTTTTTTCCCTAAAGTGGGGAAAATTGGCTTCTACCTCACAGGGGTTTTTTGCCTTCCTCTGGATCAAATTGTAGGATAACAGGCCGAACTGGATGGACAGATGTCTTTTTTCGGCCTTATAAACTACAGGGTGGACCATTTATATGGATACACCTAAATATAATGGGAATGGTTGGTGATATTAACTTCCTGTTTGTGCCACATTAGTATATGGGAGGGGGAAAACTTTTCAAGTTGGGTGGTGGCCATTTTAAAGTTGGCAATTTTGGATCCAACTTTAGTTTTTTCAATGGGAAGAGGGTCATGTGACACATCAAACTTATTGAGAATTTCACAAGAAAAACGATGGTGTGCTTGGTTTTAACGTAACTTTATTCTTTCATGAGTTATTTACAAGTTTCTGACCACTTATAAAATGGGTTCAAAGTGCTGCCCATTGTGTTGGATTGTCAATGCAACCCTCTTCTCCCACTCATCACACACTGATAGCAACACTGCAGAAGAAATGCTAGCACAGTTTCAGGTGCTGCACGAGATGTGCAGCACCTGAAACTACGGATACTGGAAGCCTGTGCTAGCATTTCTTCTGCGGTGTTGCTATCAGTGTGTGAAGAGTGGGAGAAAATAGTTGCATTGACAATCCAACACAATGGGCAGCACTTTGAACCCATTTTATAAGTGGTCAGAAACATCAAGCAGGGACCAAGACTAGGTGACCACACAGACAGGGCAGATCACAAAAGCCCAGGTTAGGTGCATAGATCCTGCACCCCGCAGGACAGACAGACTAACCCCCAGGCCCACAGCTAACAGGATAATATAGGGCAGGATAACGAAGTAATCTGACCACCTAGGAAACACACCCAGACCAGTACATTAACCCCACCAGACAAACAGGTAGGGGGGCATGCATCTTCAGAGAACAGTTCAAACACAGCCTGCCACAACTTCACATAGCTTATAAAAAACATACACAGAATCCACATTAAACAGTACGCCAGAGCTACTAAACTGAGTACGTATGGCAACCCGTGACACAGTGAACCACACTGTGACAAGCTACAGTTGTGCTAGCAGGCACAGCCAGCCTCAGGTCTGCTTTTCTCATTCCCTGGAGGACAGCTTCCCTGCTTGTCCCTATTTTACACACACAATTCTTCTTCTTTGCAATTTTAGCCTTTCCCTTCACTGTCCCTGGCAGTAGAATACAACCTTGATCGATTTCTGACTGTTCCTTAGATTGATTTTCTGCCAGACACTTCTACACCCAACCACCCTCACTCATAGACCAGCACAGAATGACATTCTGCTAGGGTACCTCCCTGCCTGCTGCAGCACTGATTGGCTCATAGACTTTTCTCAAACACGGTCTGCTGAGTGGTGTAATATGTCAATATACTGTAGTACTGTTGATGGGCATAGGAGTATACAATTTTCTAATACACATGTATTTAAAATTTTGCTTGCAGACCTTTATTATATCCATACAATAGCCACTCTCTCTCTAAAGAATAAAAAATGGTATGGTCCATTTTAGTACTCTGAAATGCATCCTTAGGAGATTGGAATAGGAATAAAGATGGTGTCAGTCATTAGACCCTTAAAGGGGTTGTCCCACGAAAAATATTCTACAGTTTTCAAACCAGCACCTGGATCTGAATACATTTGTAATTGCATGTAATTAAAAATTTTCTACAGCTACTGAGTTATTCAATAAAATGTATCTGTACAGGACCACTTAATTTCTTATTTCTTTGACCTACTCACTGAGCAGGCCGCACATGCTCAGTTTCAACTTTTAACTGTCTCCTGAGCTGTGATAGGGAGACCATGGACACGCCCCCTGAGCTGCAGCAGAAGAGACACTCCCCCTGAGCTGTCAGCTTGATATAAATCTAGCACAGAAATGGATGGGGAGATGGGGAGATCTCTGGATCCATGTGAGGTACAGGACTGGTTCTAGCTTTGTTAAAAAGAGGTTGTCATGTACTATATGATATCCGATTTTCCATTATTTTACATCATTCGTGGGATAACCCCTTTAAGCCTGTCATGTGGCCTTTGGCTTTCCATTAACTTTCCAGATATGTAGATATCAAACAGGTGACTAGTAGTTTATTGAGATGTAGCATATATGTATACAGTATATACTGCACGCAGCAGCACCTCATCACCTATACTATTAACTTTATTAACAACATGACAACATCACCTAGAGACAGGAAGCCATTTTTACATATCACCTTGAAATTGGCAGCCTTATAAATACACAGTGAAGTAATTGTTGTAATAACCACCATAGTTTCCACCATTAGTCCTATGTAATTATCCCATGGATGTGTCCTGTGGGCTGACCCAGCACGAAAGACTGTTGCTTACTTACTTTTTGCCAGTGGGGTGTCACATGACTAATACCATGTTTCAGCTAGGCCATGGATGCAGTACACAGGAGTGACTGATTCTTGGGCTATACTATTTTTATGTGCAGATAGGTGTTAACAACCTGACATAAGAAAGGTATGTCAGCAAAATTTTAAATACAAGTATTTTTGAAAATTGTTCACAGTGGTACACAAAAAAGTAGGCTGACTCCAGCGACAGTATGATATGATGAACGAGCAAGTGAATTGTTTCTTTTTAATTACTCACAAGTCACAAAAGATGATGAAAGTGGTCCCTGTTCACATTTATGAAACTTTGGGCATGTCGGATTATGTTGGCAGATACTGCTTGCAGCTCATTAACACATAGTGTTTGTGATGTTTTCCTTGAGTTCAACCAGGGGATGAGGATTACTAGAGGACACTTTCTGTTTTAAATTTCTCCACATATAAAAATCGCACGTGGGCAAGTCTGAGGAACGTGGTGGCCATAACCCCTGTGCTCCTCCGTAAACAATTCATGAAGCCAGTGAGCTCTGTAATGTGCGGGATGTTGCCCCATCTTGTTGGTAAAAGCAGGGCATTTCTTCTTCTGTAGCATCACTATGAAAGAACTGCAAGCAGTATCAGCCAACATAATCTGACATGCCCAAACATGCATAGATGTAAACGAGGACCACTTTCAGCATCTTTTGTGACTTGTGGGTAATAAAAACATCTTGTCATATCTTTGGAGGCGGGCTACTTTTTCGTGGGCCATACTTTAAAGTTTCCTATTATATAAACAAATACATTAAAAAATTAACAGCCGAATATCCCTTTAACGGTTTTCCATTCCATGGATTGCCTGTTGTTCTTTAAGCTTCTGGATAGAATAGCTACTTGATTGAGGCTGACAAACAGCTTCAGAAGAGCATATAAATATTTCAATCACTAGCTAGTAGAATGTAAATCTTTTATGAATGAAGTACCCCACTGACTGACTGAAGTACAACTGTGTTATTGGGGGGAGAAGATGGGTAGGTAGAAATGTATTGGTGTATTAGTTTGGATTTAATTCCAGAAGTTGAAAGGTTCACCAGATTTCAACATAAATCCATCTGCAGGTCTTACTTAATTATTCTGTAAGACCTTGCAAAAAATAAAAAAAATAGATATAAAAAAAATTCCTATAAAACTTTCAGCACGGTTAGGTGTGGGTGGATTGCTTTGTAAGAGTGTCCATACAGTACAACTTGTTCCTGGCTTCTGACAGTGAGATAAGTGCAGGTCTTCATACACTTCATGCTCACAGCCCTATTTTATACTAACATTTCTGATTAATGCTTCCTGATTAATATGTCTGCTCTTGTGACCAGTGTGAAGCCTGTGAATTGGGGGCTGCACAGCTAACAACGTCATTTAAAAGAAGGGGGAGAGAGATGGGAGAGGGGAGAGGGGGAGATCTGAAGAATAGGTAAAGAAAGCTGCAGCAGAATCTGTGCTGTGACAAGGGAATGGAGAAGGAAGATAACAAAAGCAAATATGGTAATATTTTTTTTCAGATCTGTAAAGACTCACACATAGGGTAAATGGAGGCCCTAGGGTCCCTTATGCAAAGTCTCTAACAGGGTGCACCCATAGGCCATTTAAAATGATTAAATGGCAGGAAGGTTTTTTGTGCACTCCCAGGCACAGAACCATAGTAATATGGCTACCTCTGCTGCCCTAAAATTCAACATTTAACATTTGAGATTGTTTTCATTTCACTTTCAAATCTGGTTTTACATTGTGTGGTTGCACTACAGTACCCAGAAAGATTGTCAAAATTAGGGTTATTTACTTTAGAAAAAAGACAACTGAGGGGAGATCTAATAACTATGTATAAATATATCAGGGGTCAGTACAGAGATCTCTCCCATGATCTTTTTATCCCCAGGACTGTGACTGTGACGAGGGGACATGCTCTGCGCCTGGAGGAAAGAAGGTTTGTACACAAACATAGAAGAGGATTCTTTACGGTAAGAGCAGTGAGACTATGGAACTCTCTGCCTGAGGAGGTGGTGATGGTAAGTTCAGTAAAAGAGTTCAAGAGGGGCCTGGATGTATTTCTGGAGGGTAATAATATTATAGGTCATAGTTACTAGAGATGGGTTGTTGATCCAGGGAGTAATTCTGATTGCCTGATTGGAGTCGGGAAGGAATTTTTTTCCCCTAAGGTGAGGAATATTGGCTTCTACCTCACAGGGGTTTTTTGCCTTCCTCTGGATCAACTTGCAGGATAACAGGCCGAACTGGATGGACAGATGTCTTTTTTGGCCTTATAAACTTCTGCCTAGACAGACATAGGCCACTTTGAAAAGTGGTGTGTCTCCTAAATGTTGCAGAAATGTCACAATAAAGCATATTGGGTAACATTTTTATACCAAAAACCTGACTTATCTGGTTTGATAAATGCCCCCCAATGTCTATATCCTGGGAATGGCTCCTTGCAGGGGAATTATGCTGTCATAAAAGAGGGTGGTCTTTGAAAAAACAGTCAGTTCATATGGGTTAAAACAGAAGATTGTTACCTTTTCTTTTTTGTCACAAAAGTGTCACAAAAAGGTTGATGGTTACAAATGTCAAAACTAGGTAGCAGATTCTCATGCTTGACCTTTGAAGAATGTAACTTGAAGAGTCTTTAAAATACAATAGCTATACCTCTCTCACAGGTCATTGTTGACTTCAAAGATGCCCTGCCCTCACATAGACCTCACACAGACCCCTAAACAGTATTAACTTCATATTGCTTTTGAGCACATATCACAAATAATCAATAACTGACAGATCAATTTTACGCCACAACTTTCTGGATGGCCATTGATACTTCTGGCCTTATTTCTGGAAGCCCTTTCTCAACCGATCCTCCTAACATGCTTATGACTCTATTATTAGGAGGACAGACAGGGTCATCTGTCGCCGAGACCGTGAATGCCGAACAATGTGTTGTCTCCCGGGTGCTCGGGTTCGGCATATTGCGGACCGGATTGACAGATTGCTGGGTGGGGCTGGGGAAGACCCGGCGGTCATGGTACATGTTGGCACCAATGACAAAGTCAGGGGGAGATGGAAGGTCCTTAAAAATGATTTTAGGGAACTAGGTGAGAAGCTAAAGTCCAGGACCTCCAAGGTAGTGTTTTCAGAAATACTACCAGTGCCACGAGCGTCACTAGAGAGACAACGGGAGATTAGGGAGTTAAATAAGTGGCTCAGAGGCTGGTGCAGGAAGGAAGGGTTTGGGTTCATGGAGAACTGGGCCGACTTCTCTGTCGGCTACAAACTCTATAGTAGGGATGGGCTGCACCTTAATGGGGAGGGTGCAACTGCCCTGGGGGAAAAAATGGTTAGACGGCTGGAGGAGCTTTTAAACTAGGATCTGGGGGGAGGGTGGGTGCCCATACTAATAAGGGGGTAGATAGTGTAGATAGAGAGTGGGTCATAGGAAGGAAAAATGGGGGGTTAGTGGGGGCTGGGGTTAGTAAGGAATGTAGGGAGAAGACTGTGCAAAACAACAACCAAAGTAACCCAAGAACCCCGGATATTCATTTCATAAGTAATAGTAAATTGACAAACGGGGTAAAAAATATACATAGACCTCTTAAGTGTATGTACACTAATGCCAGAAGCCTGACTAATAAAACTGGTGAGCTGGAATTAGTGATGTGTGAGGAGGACTATGACATAGTGGGAATAACTGAGACATGGCTGGATGATAGCTATGACTGGGCAGTTAATGTACAGGGTTACAATCTTTTTAGAAAGGATCGTCAAAACCGGCGAGGGGGGGGTCTGCCTTTATATAAAGTCCTGTCTAAAGCCCACAATCTGGGAAGATATAAGTGAGGGACATGAAGATGTGGAATCACTGTGGGTAGAAATAAATGGAGCCAAAAACAATAATAAAATACTAATAGGAGTTTATTATAAACCACCTAATATATCAGAGGACACAGAAAATCGACTTCTAAATGAAATAGACGAAGCGGCAAATCAGAATGAGGTTGTTATTATGGGGGACTTCAACTACCCAGATATAGACTGGGAAACTGAAACCTGTATATCTCATAAAGGAAACAGATTCTTGGCAATAACCAAAGACAATTACCTTTCCCAACTGGTTCAGGACCCGACCAGAGGGACGGCCATACTGGACTTAGTATTAACCAATAGACCTGACAGAACAACAGATGTGCAGGTTGGGGGACACCTGGGTAACAGTGACCATAAAATAATAACCTTTAAATTGTCATTAAAAAAAGCATTTCTTCAGGGAGGAACAAAAATACCAAACTTCAAAAATGCAAAATTTAGCCATCTAAGAGAGGCCATAGGTCTAACTAACTGGGACAAAATGCTTGAAAATAAAAATACAGCCACAAAATGGGATATTTTTAAAAGCATCCTAATATCTAATTGTGAGAGGTACATACCGTATAGGAATAAAATGATAAGAAACAAGAAAAAACCAATGTGGATAAATAGAACTGTAAAAAAAGCAATAAATGACAAAAAGAAAGCATTTAAATCACTAAAACAGGAGGGGAGCGAGGAAGCATTGAAAAACTATAAGGAAAAAAATAGAATCTGTAAAAGACAAATAAAAGCAGCTAAACTAGAGACTGAAAGACTAATTGCTAAAGAGAGTAAAACTAACCCTAAAATGTTCTTCAATTATATAAATACTAAAAAGTATAAATCTGAAGGTGTCGGCCCCTTACAGAGTAGTGAGGGGGGAGTAGCAGAGAGCGATGAGGAGAAAGCAAAACTCTTAAATATTTTTTTCTCCACTGTATTCACTGAGGAAAATAAACTGTCAGATGAAATGCAGAATATAAAAGTGAATTCCCCTTTAAAAGTGTCCTGTCTGACCCAGGAAGAAGTACTGGGGCGTCTTAAAAAGATTAAAATAGACAAATCGCCAGGACCGGATGGCATACACCCACGTATCCTAAGAGAATTAAGTAATGTCATTGCCAGACCCTTATACTTGATATTTAAGGACTCTATACTGACAGGGAGTGTTCCACAGGATTGGCGCATAGCAAATGTGGTGCCAATATTCAAAAAGGGTCCAAAAACAGAGCCCGGGAACTATAGGCCGGTAAGTTTAACATCTGTAGTGGGTAAACTGTTTGAAGGTTTTCTAAGAGATGCTATCTTGGAGTACCTCAATGAAAATAAGCAAATAACTCCATATCAGCATGGCTTCATGAGGGATCGGTCGTGTCAAACCAATTTAATCAGTTTCTATGAGGAGGTAAGTTCTAGACTTGACCGCGGGGAATCAATGGATATCGTATATCTGGACTTCTCCAAAGCATTTGACACGGTACCACATAAAAGGTTAGTATATAAAATGAGAATGCTTGGCCTTGGAGAAAATGTCTGTATGTGGGTAAGTAAATGGCTCAGTGATAGAAAACAGAGGGTGGTTATTAATGGTACATACTCAGATTGGGTCACTGTAACTAGTGGGGTGCCACAGGGGTCAGTATTGGGCCCTATTCTCTTCAATATATTTATTAATGATCTTGTAGAAGGCTTGCACAGTAAAATATCATTTTTTGCAGATGACACTAAACTGTGTAAAGTAATTAACACAGAAGAGGACAGTACACTGCTACAGATGGATCTGGATAGACTGGATGCTTGGGCAGAGAAGTGGCAGATGAGGTTTAACACTGACAAATGTAAGGTTATGCATATGGGAAGGAATAATGCAAGTCACCAGTACATACTAAATGGTAAAACATTGGGTAACTCTGACATGGAAAAGGACCTAGGAATTTTAGTGAACAGCAAACTAAGCTGCAGAAACCAGTGTCAGACAGCTGCTGCCAAGGCCAATAAGATAATGGGTTGCATCAAAAGGGGCATAGATGCCCGTGATGAGAACATAGTCCTGCCACTTTACAAATCACTAGTCAGACCACACATGGAGTACTGTGTACAGTTCTGGGCTCCTGTGAACAAGGCAGACATAGTAGAGCTGGAGAGGGTTCAGAGGAGGGCAACTAAAGTCATAGCTGGAATGGGTGGACTACAGTACCCAGAAAGATTATCAAAATTAGGGTTATTCACTTTAGAAAAAAGACGACTGAGGGGAGATCTAATAACTATGTATAAATATATCAGGGGTCAGTACAGAGATCTCTCCCATGATCTCTTTATCCCAAGGACAGTAACCATGACGAGGGGACATCCTCTGCGCCTGGAGGAAAGAAGGTTTGTTCACAAAAATAGAAGAGGATTCTTTACGGTAAGAGCAGTGAGACTATGGAACTCTCTGCCTGAGGAGGTGGTGATGGTAAGTTCAGTAAAAGAGTTCAAGAGGGGCCTGGATGTATTTCTGGAGGGTAATAATATTACAGGTTATAGTTACTAGATATGGGTTGTTGTTGATCCAGGGAGTAATTCTGATTGCCTGATTGGAGTCGGGAAGGAATTTTTTCCCCTAAAGTGAGGAAATTGGCTTCTACCGCACAGGGTTTTTTTGCCTTCCTCTGGATCAACTTGTAGGAAAACAGGTCGAACTGGATGGACAGATGTCTTTTTTTCGGCCTTATAAACTATGTTACTAGGTTACTATGCTTCCATTCAGCCCACTACATACTGAACCAGGCCAAAGCGCATACCACTCTGCTCATCAGACCTCCCCAGGCTGTTTTCCCCTCACAATTGCTGCTTGAATCAGTTGTAGCCTTACCCACTCAACTTGTTTTGTTTCCCTCTTGTATTGACATCTCTCACATCCTCAGCAGATGCCCCAGAATTGACCTCTCTTTATGCTTACAATTGTGTGGACAGCCCACACAGAGTTCTGCTATCCTCTTCCATAAGTCTCATCTGTTGGGCCTCCCAAAAACATGCCAGATGACCCACAATGCAGTGTCTTCACAGGCCCCTCCTCATCCACTGCAGCATCCCGCCGACCATCACTTCTGCGATAAACAAGCCACTCCAGTCTACAGGCTATTGATGTTGATGAAAAAGCCTATTCTGGCCACCAATTTGTGGACATGACTCTAATGAATAGATCTTAGGGCTACTGGTTTACACAGGCCAATAGCAAGTTTTCCTGACAAGACACATGGCCAACCATCAACACTCAGTCTCTTGGCATTCATTTATCATGTTTCTATGCCTCCTGTCAGTGTTTTGTCAGATTGTGTCAATGTCCAGCAAGTCACAGTTTAGCAGACCCTGCTGCAGGTGAGGGATGATGGTTCAGACACCCATAACCTAGTTAACATCCAAGTCAGACAAACTCAAAGCTATCCATAAGTGCCGGGTTACAGCTGTTAGCCAAAAGTTCAAGGGTGAGTCATCTGCAGATTAGCAGAGGTGCCATAAACTGCCACCTACTATATCCAGCCATCATACCTCATCATCTGGGGAGAGAAACTGCACTTTGTGCCAACTACTGCTGGATGTAGTACAAGTTATCTTTTGTACTAAGCAAAGAGAGATTTTTCTTTTTTTTACTTCTGGCCCGAGTTTTTAAATCATGTTTCCTCTGCACTGATCCCGAGGGAGCAACAGCCCGAGGGAGTACACCATGACACAGCATCTCATCAAAGCCACTATCACCCCCATCCTCTGCACAGGGTCCTTAGGGCCGTGCCTCATATCTTGGTAAAATATCACTCAGAAGCATCTAATGCTGGCAACAGTAGTTTGGCTAAAAAGGCTGCAATAGCCTTTGCAGCAGGGCCGCTTCTGCCATGAGGCGAGATGAGGATCTCGCCTCAGACGGCAGTTTTATGTAGGTCTGAGGGGCGGCATCCACACAGCAGTTAAACACTGCTGGTGGATGCGCTGCGCTCCCTATCAGCTTCTTGTGTCTCTCTCAGACCTCAGATCAGACCTGCCCTCAGGTTCCGCGCTCCACTGTCAGCATCGGGTCATAGTGCGCGCCAGAAGGGAAGGCAGTGGAGCGCGGGAGCTGAGGGCAGCGGCAGTGCAGGGCATGTGAGTATGTTTTTTTTAAGTGGCTGGGTGGGCTGATCTGAGGTCTGAGGGGGGCACAAGATGCTGATCTGAGGTCTGAGGGGGGTACAAGGAAGGCACAAGATGCTGGTCTGAGGGGAGCACAAGACGTTGATCTGAGGTCTGATGAGGCACAAAACGCAGATATGAGGTCTGATGGGGGCACAAGACGCTGATCTGAGGTCTGATGGGGGCACAAGACGTTGATCTGAGGTCTGATGGGGCACAAGACGCTGATCTGAGGTCTGATGGGGGCACATTGTGTTGAACTGAGGTCTGATGGGGGCACAAGACGCTGATCTGAGGTCTGATGGGAGAACAAGACGCTGATCTGAGGTCTGAAGGGGCACAAGACGCTGATCTGAGGTCTGATGGGGGCACAATGTATTGATCTGAGGTCTGATGGGGGCACAAGACGCTGATCTGAGGTCTGATGGGGGCACAAGACGCTGATCTGAGGTCTGATGGGGCACAAGACGCTGATCTGAGGTCTGATGGGGGCACAAGATGCTGATCTTTGCAATTTTAGCCTTTCCCTTCACTGTCCCTGGCAGTAGAATACAACCTTGATCGATTTCTGACTGTTCCTTAGATTGATTTTCTGCCAGACACTTCTACACCCAAACACCCTCATTCATAGACCAGCACAGAATGACGTTCTGCTTATTCTGCTAGGGTACCTCCCTGCCTGCTGCAGCACTGATTGGCTCATAGACTTTTCTCAAACACGGTCTGCTGAGTGGTGTAATATGTCAATATACTGTAGTACTGTTGATGGGCATAGGAGTATACAATTTTCTAATATACATGTATTTAAAATTTTGCTTGCAGACCTTTATTATATCCATACAATAGCTTCTCTCTCTCTAAAGAATAAAAAATGGCATGGTCCATTTTAGTACTGTGAAATGCATCCTTAGGAGATTGGAATAGGAATAAAGATGGTGTCAGTCATTAGATCGTTAAGCCTGTCATGTGGCCTCTGGCTTTCCATTAACTGTCCAGATATGTAGATATCAAACAGGTGACTAGTAGTTTATTGAGATGTAGCATATATGTATACAGTATATACTGCACGCAGCAGCACCTCATCACCTATACTATTAACTTTATTAACAACATGACAACATCACCTAGAGACAGGAAGCCATTTTTACATATCACCTTGAAATTGGCAGCCTTATAAATACACAAACAGTGAAGTAATTGTTGTAATAACCACCATGGTTTCCACCATTAGTCCTATGTAATTATCCCATGGATGTGTCCTGTGGGCAGACCCAGCACGAAAGACAGTTGCTTACTTACTTTATGCCAGTGGGGTGTCACATGACTAATACCATGTTTCAGCTAGGCCATAGATGCAGTACACAGGAGTGTCTGATTCTTGGGCTATACTATTTTTATGTGCAGATAGGTGTTAACAACCTGACATAAGAAAGGTATGTCAGCAAAGTTTTAAATACAAGTATTTTTGAAAATTGTTCACAGTGGTACACGCCTGGACGAAAGAAGGTTTGTACACAAACATAGAAGAGGATTCTTTACGGTAAGAGCAGTGAGACTATGGAACTCTCTGCCTGAGGAGGTGGTGATGGTAAGTTCAGTAAAAGAGTTCAAGAGGGGCCTGGATGTATTTCTGGAGGGTAATAATATTACAGGTTATAGTTACTAGAGATGGGTTGTTGATCCAGGGAGTACTTCTGATTGCCTGATTGGAGTCGGGAAGGAATTTTTTTTCCCCTAAAGTGAGGAATATTGGCTTCTACCTCACAGGGGTTTTTTTGCCTTCCTCTGGATCAACTTGCAGGATAACAGGCCGAACTGGATGGACAGATGTCTTTTTTTGGCCTTATAAACTATGTTACTATGTTACCAAATTTAAAAATGGTGCAGATCTGCATGAAGTATTTGGTACAACTGCATTGTGTTGTATGACTTAAACTTTTCTGAAACATTTTAAGTGTTGCAGACAATAAATGTGCCATAATCAAGGTCTAATCTCACCTTTCTGCCTAGACAGACATAGGCCACTTTGAAAAGTGGTGTGTCTCCTAAATGTTGCAGAAATGTCACAATAAAGCATATTGGGTAACATTTTTATACCAAAAACCTGACTTATCTGGTTTGATAAATGCCCCCCAATGTCTATATCCTGGGAATGGCTCCTTGCAGGGGAATTATGCTGTCATAAAAGAGGGTGGTCTTTGAAAAAACAGTCATAGTTCATATGGGTTAAAACAGAAGATTGTTACCTTTTCTTTTTTGTCACAAAAGTGTCACAAAAAGTTTGATGGTTACAAAGGTCAAAACTAGGTAGCTGATTCCCATGCTTGACCTTTGAAGAATGTAACTTGAAGAGTCTTTAAAATACAATAGCTATACCTCTCTCACAGGTCATTACTGACTTCAAAGAAGCCCTGCCCTCACATAGACCTCACACAGGCCCCTAAACAGTATTAACTTCATATTGCTTTTGAGTACATATCACAAATAATCAATAACTGACAGATCAATTTTACGCCACAACTTTCTGGATGGCCATTGATACTTCTGGCCTTATTTCTGGAAGCCCTTTCTCAACCGATCCTCCTAATATGCTTCCATTCAGCCCACTACATACTGAACCAGGCCAAAGCGCATACCACTCTGCTCATCAGACCTCCCCAGGCTGTTTTCCCCTCACAATTGCTGCTTGAATCAGTTGTAGCCTTACCCACTCAACTTGTTTTGTTTCCCTCTTGTATTGACATCTCTCACATCCCCAGCAGATGCCCCAGAATTGACCTCTCTTTATGCTTACAATTTTGTCGACAGCCCACACAGAGTTCTGCTATCCTCTTCCATAAGTCTCATCTGTTGGGCCTCCCAAAAACATGCCAGATGACCCACAATGCAGTGTCTTCACAGGCCCCTCCTCATCCACTGCAGCATCCCGCCGACCATCACTTCTGCGATAAACAAGCCACTCCAGTCTACAGGCTACTGATGTTGATGAAAAAGCCTATTCTGGCCACCAATTTGTGGACATGACCCTAATGAATAGATCGTAGGGCTACTGGTTTACACAGGCCAATAGCAAGTTTTCCTGACAAGACACATGGCCAACCATCAACACTCAGTCTCTTGGCATTCATTTATCATGTTTCTATGCCTCCTGTCAGTGTTTTGTCAGATTGTGTCAATGTCCAGCAAGTCACAGTTTAGCAGACCCTGCTGCAGGTGAGGGATGATGGTTCAGACACCCATAACCTAGTTAACATCCAAGTCAGACAAACTTAAAGCTATCCACAACTGCCGGGTTACAGCTGTTAGCCAAAAGTTCAAGGGTGAGTCATCTGCAGATTAGCAGAGGTGCCATAAACTGCCACCTACTATATCCAGCCATCATACCTCATCATCTGGGGAGAGAAACTGCACTTTGTGCCAACTACTGCTGGATGTAGTACAAGTTATCTTTTGTACTAAGTAAAGAGAGATTTTTTTTTTTTTTTTTACTTCTGGCCCGAGTTTTTAAATCATGTTTCCTCTGCACTGATCCCGAGTACACCATGACACAGCATATCATCAAAGCCACTATCACCCCCATCCTCTGCACAGGGTCCTTAGGGCCGTGCCTCATAATATCACTCAGAAGCATCTAATGCTGGCAACAGTAGTTTGGCTAAAAAGGCTGCAATAGCCTTTGCAGCAGGGCCGCTTCTGCCATGAGGCGGGATGAGGATCTCGCCTCAGGCGGCAGTTTTATGTAGGTCTGAGGGGCGGCATCCACACAGCAGTTAAACACTGCTGGTGGATGCGCTGCGCTCCCTATCAGCTTCTTGTGTCTCTCTCAGACCTCAGATCAGCCCACCCAGCCACTTAAAAAAAAACATACTTACCTGTCCTGCCTGCCGCTGCCCTCAGGTTCCGCGCTCCACTGTCTTCCCTTCCGGTGCGCACTATGACCTGACGCAGCGTCGGGTCATAGTGCGCGCCGGAATGGAAGACAGTCGAGCGCGGGAGCTGAGGGCAGCGGCAGCGCAGGGCATGTGAGTATGTTTTTTTTAAGTGGCTGGGTGGGCTGATGTAAGGTCTGAGGGGGGTACAAGGAAGGCGCAAGATGCTGATCTGAGGTCTGAGGGGGGCACAAGACGTTGATCTGAGGTCTGATGAGGCACAAGACGCTGATCTGAGGTCTGATGGGGGGCACAAGACGCTGATCTGAGGTCTGATGGGGGCACAAGATGCTGATCTGAGGTCTGATGGGACACAAGACGCTGATCTGAGGTCTGTTGGGGGCACAATGTGTTGATCTGAGGTCTGATGGGGGCGCAAGACACTGATCTGAGGTCTGATGGGGGCACAAGACGCTGATCTGAGTTCTGATGGGGGCACAAGACGCTGATCTGAGGTCTGATGGGGGCACAAGACACTGATCTGAGGTCTGATGGGGGCACAAAACGCTGATCTGAGGTCTGATGGGGCAAGGGAAGGGGGCACCATTTCATTTTTCGCCTCAGGCAGCAGAAAAGCTAGACGCGGCCCTGCTTTGCAGTATACAGGGTTTTGAAGGTACATCTGGTCAGGACATGTTCAGGTGTGAAGCATACCTCCCAACTTTTGAAAATTGAAAAGAGGGACAATGTGTGCGGCGCGCATCATGGCAGTTTTTTTATACTAGGCCACGCCTCTAACTCCGCCCAAATCATAATTACTGGAGCCCCTGCGGCCTTTTTTTTTCTTGCGCTTCAATGTCCATATAAATATTAACACATAAATCATCAGATTATAGATATTTTAAGGTCCAAATTGCACCAAATAATGGAGTTATTGTCTAATATACAGGTAAAAACCAAACAGATAGCTTAGTAAGGAGCAATTTAGTAAATTTATTAATGCACATTTATGCATTAATTCTCCAGGTCAAAAAGAGGGACATTTAAGGAGTAAAGAGGGACAGAGGGACATGGGTCAAAAAGAGGGACTGTCCCTCCCAAAGAGGGACACTTGGGAGGTATGGTGAAGGGTGTCCTAATATTGTCCCCCACAACATCAAAGTCTGAATGCCTGTAGTATTATATTACCTTGCTGACTCCTTTGTTCGGCTTGGCAAATTCTAAGTCTCCCCCCCTCTCTTAATCTTTATGTCTTTTCTCTTTTTCTGTGGATCTTGCAGAGATCCATTAGTATATGTAGTTTTCTTAGGCCTAAGAAGAGGGAACATGAGGTACTGCCTCCTTATTCTCTGAATTCCAGACTCTCTAGACTCACAAACTGAGCTATAAGAGGATCTTGGATCCCCACCCAACTTCCCGCAAATAGCTGAATCAGGAGTATTATCTGTATCATCCAAACACAGCTATGCTGGGTATAATACATAGCATAACAATACATCACATTAAATAACATATCATTTGCAGATACCCCCTGCATTGGGGTACAGCACTTATAGCAAATGTTTTTTAGGTTTTCGACGTGTGCAGGGGTGATGGTGGTAAATGTTAGTCTTGGATTCCATGATTTTGGTCACTCACATGACCTTCTTCATGACCTGGGGTAACACGTGGTGAACTTAGAGGCAGGTAGACAATGCACTCTGACATTCTAGTGGATCAAGCAGGGAATAAATGGTCTTGGGTTTGGCAATAAAGATGCGGTTATATAAGGATGTGAATAGTGACACGGTGAAAAAAAAATACTGAGATGAGTAGTGAGAAAGAAGGTTATTGCAATGTCCCAATCAACACTGCTAGTAGCTAGAAAATGCATATTAGATAGGGATTTATATGTATTAGGATGTTTGTGATGTTACAGCAGTATTTTTCTGATATTTAGCACTGATTGTTGTCATTTGCATAGCAGCTACTTTAGGTGTCGCTTAATTTCTTCTTTCTGGGATGTTTCGAGAGAGGGCCGAGCTTAACATGTATCTTAGGCTTAGCATCTCTCTGGGTTTTAGTCAGTTGGAGTCATATGGTTTACAGACAAGAAAGCTGAAAGAGTGAGGTTTGTCAGCTTCAGTCTTCTTTGATCCAAGAGGGACAGAGTAAAGCCATGTCACTGAAAGTAATAAAGAACTCTTAAGAATATTGAGCACCCATATAAAGAGGGTGTGTGTTGGAATCTGTGAAGGTAATGCAAAAGGCTATTATGCTTGACAGCATTTGTCCAGGTAAACCGGCCTCCGGTAATACAGAATTGTTGGTCTTGTTCAGATCTAAAGGCTTGGCAGCACTGTTCATATCCCTGCTGCTTGCACATGGGTCTGTGCCACTGAAGGAAACGTAGACGGTGTCCAGGATTTCGTGATGCACTTCTTGGCTGGATTGGGGTGTTAAGTTCTGTTATAGGTATATGAAAGTGCATCTCAGTGGGAACTGCGAAAATAACCCATGGTTTAGCCAAAACTAGTTGGAATTGCAAAGATTTCATTTTGTGTGGAGATTTTACAACTGGCTATGTACACCTTTGGGGACAATTTTATTTTATTATTGCAATGTACATATTTTGAGCTAAAAATAATTTTTAACATTTTTTGGGTACATGGACGACATGTTCTACTAGCTGCCTGAGGATTTTTTTTTTGTCTTTTTCATCATCTGGGGAGCAGACAGACTTCTAGTCTCTGCTTTCTCACGTTATAAACATCATTAAAGCTCAATCCTTATCTTACTGATAAGAATGTGGCTTAAATAAGTGTTTATGACCTCTCAGTAGTTTACAAATGAGGGGTATTAGATGACCTGCACAAAGTGAAAGTACGTGTCACACAGTTAGAAAAACAATTAACCCTTTGTGACAGAATGGCTCAATATTTTTAATAAAGGCCAATAGAAAATATGATTTTTAGCCAAAAATGAGTAAACTGCAATCATAAACAAAAATTGCCTCCAAAGGTGTACCTTTAAGTAAATACTTGCAGGTAACTTTGTTTGTACAACAACTCTGGTCTCCTGCCTGTCATTTCCCCACCTCACCATCAAGATCACGCTGACTTCCATAGGCTGAGAGACCTCCACATGCAGGTTGTACCCTGGGAGAAAAACAACTACTCCTCCTGTCATACTGCAGAACCCTTCTCACTGTGCACGGCCCCCAGGACGAGGGAGTAGGACAGCCACTAAAGTGAGTACTACCATCTCTCGCAATGACGATTGCGACAGTGTAAGAACTGGTTGTGCTGGGTTACTAGTGAAGGACTGGAGTCTAGGGAATGAATAGGACAGGGTATTTTGTATTAACTAATATTCTCTTCACAAGTAGAGTATCTCACAAAAATGAGTACACCCCTCACATTTTTAGAAAGAAGATATGACACTTTGATACAATGTAAAGTAATCAGTGTACAGCTTATATAACAGTATAAATTTGGTGTACCCTCAAAATAACTCAACACAGAGTTATTGATGTCTAAACCACTGGCAACAAAAGTGAGCACACCCCAACGTGAAAATGGCCCTATTAGCCATTTTCTCTCCCTGGTGTCATGTGACTCATTAGTGTTACAAGGTCTCAGGTTTGAATGGGGAGCAGGTGTGTTAAATTTGGTGTTATCCCTCTCACTCTATCTCATACTGGTCACTGAAATTTCAACATGGCTTCTCATGGCAAAGAACTCTCTGAAGATCTGGAAAAAAAGAATTGTTGCTCTACATAAAGATGGCCTAGGCTATAAGAAGATTGGCAACCCTGAAACTGAGCTGCAGCACGATAGCCAGGACCATACAGCGGTTTAACAAGACAGGTTCCACTTAGAACAGGCCTCACCATAGTCGACTAAAGAAGTTGAGTGCACATGCTTAGCATCTGTCTTTTCCAAATGGATGTATGAGTGCTGCCAGCATAGCTGCAGGGGTTGAAGGGGTTGGGGGGTTAGCCTGTCAGTGTCCAGACCATGCACAAGAAAGCCCACAAACAGTTTGCTGAAGACAAGCAGACTAAGGACATGGATTACTGGAACCATGTCCTGTGGTCTGATGAGACCAAGAGACACTCATTTGGTTCAGATGGTTTCAAGCGTGTGTAGCGGAAACCAGATGAGGAGTACAAAGGCAAGTGTGGCTTGCCTACAGTCAAGAATGGTGGTGGGAGTTTCATGGTTTGGGGCTGCATGAGTGCTGCTGGCTGTGGGGAGCTACAGTTCATTGAGGGGACCATGAATGCTAATATGTACTGAGACATACTAAAGCAGAGCATGTTCCCGCCCCTTCAGAAACTGGGCCATAGAGCAGTATTCTAACATAATAACGACCCCAAACACACCTCCAAGATGGCCACCGCATTGCTAAAGAAACTGAGAGTAAAGGTGCTGGACTGGCCAAGCATATCTCCAGACCTAAACCCTATTGAGCATCTGTGAGACATCCTCAAATGGAAGGTGGAGGAGCGCAAGGTCTTTAACATCCCCCAGCTCTATGATATCGTCATGGAAGAGTGTAAGAGGATTCCAGGGGCAGCCTGTGAAGCTCTAGTGAACTCCATGCCCAATAGAGTTATGGCAGTGCTGGAACATAATGGTGGCCACACAAAATATTGACAGTTTGGGCACAATTTGGCCAAAGTGAGGGGTATACTCACTTTTGTTGCCAGTGGGTTAGACATTTATGGCTGTGTTTTGAGTTATTTTGGGGGCACACCAAATTTACACTGATATACAAGCTGTACACTGACTACTTACATTGTATCAAAGTGTTATATCTTCAGTGTTGTCCCATGAAGAGATATTATAAAATATTTACAAAAATGTGAGGGGTGTACTCACTTTTGTGAGATACTGTACCTCCAAAAAGTAAATGTTCATCTAAATAGATGCCTGCTGTCAAGAATGAAACAACCTGGGTGATTCATCTGCACATATTGTTCTTGTAATATAACAGGCTCTAAAATACATTCAATGCAGAAAGCATTCATCAAATGTCTTTGGCCAGTTTAGCAAATTACCTACTGCTTTCATCTTATCATGAGCACTGTATCAACGGTAAAGTACTTTGTATTTTGGAGGGGTCATCAAGTCTGGATGCAACTTTACTGCTAATTATCAGATGACAAATAATATCACTTACCAATTAGCTCAGAGCAATGAAGCAGGGTAATGATGCAATGCAGTACCCGAGAGATAGGAGCATATGCCATTTGGTGCATGTATTCCGCCACCTTAGTCATCATGCTTTTCAGAATGACAGGCCCATAAGTTTAGCAATAATCAACCTTTTCAGCTGCAAAATTCCTTTACAATTGAAATTCCTAATTATATTAGGAAAAAATGGCAATGGCATACATACCAGAGAGGTAAACCATACAGTTGCTATGGGGTCTTGAAGAGAGGTGGTTCAGTCCTGGTCTCAACCCTTTCATGCTGTGTGACTCAAGATGGTGGGTAATAGGCCCAAATGTCATAGAAAGTGAGAGGAAAAGAAACAACTTTCGTCCTGATTGGTTAAATCAGTTAGCACCATGGTGGTGATCCATTTTGGTCCTTACTATGGAACCCTCTTTCTTCATTAGATACTACGGAAACAAAGATGGTGCAAGTAAACCAAATTCAAGAGGGAATGAGCTAGAAAGTGAAACAGAAAAGTAAAAATAGGAAGGGAATGATTCAAGAGATGGATAACATAAAAGAGGGAGAGACAAATAGCAAGGAAGAAATATGTGGGCACTGAGAAAGACAGAATGGAGATAAATGGCTCTGAACAACAAGCTGAGCTGAAAAGGACTTGAAAGAAAACATTCCTCAGGAAGGCATAAAATAAGTAAGAGGGACTCGAGAAGCAAAGGAGAAAATGAAGGGAAGGAGAACATACACAAGATGGATTATCTGCTAAATCAATGAATGATAGAGTGAATGACGGCAGATTGCTATAGCTGTGGTGTATGATGCGGGATAAAATAGTGCAGAGCTGAAGCCACTGCAGCAATATCTACTTCCCTGTGAAATCTGTAAAAACAACTAATGCTTCCCACAGACGGACCATTTAGAATCTGTTGTAAATCCTCGGCCCATCCAGAATTTATTTTCTGCTATACAATGGAAGATTATCTTGACCTGCCCTCCCACCTTAGTGACAGAGGAAGTGGATGTATATTGGTGCGTGTCTCTGTAATATTAACCTGAGTATTGACCAAAAACAATAAAATAATTGAATTTTACTGAAAGTCAACAGTGAGAGAAATTGTACAGACAGAAGTAATACACCAAAGGGAGGAACCTAACCAAGCTACAAGTATCTATTAACTCGAGGTTAAGAGTGAGGGACTGCAATATCTCAGGAAGTAGTTAAAACAGATGGCTTGTAAGGATTCAGGCTCTGCTTTCACAATGGTACTGAAGATATTCTATCATCATACAGCAGCACGGAACATAGAATTTCTCTAATACGGCATAAATGGGACTTAACAGGTGCCCGATTATATTCAGCTCTAGTTTTGTGGACTTTTATTGCATCTGGTTTTATATTATGCTTCCAGAAATTATATTATAACTTCAAAAAGTAGAGATATTCAGGAGAGCAGAGATTGGACCATTGGTTGCCTAAATGTTAGAAGCTTCTGGATAGTTAGACCTACTATATAAAATACTGGCACATGATAGTTGTCCTGACCCCACGGGTGCCATAGTACATTTACTACAATTTTGCAATATTTACAAAAACTGGAGATACAAAAAAAATAGTCCAGTTCAGGATTCAATAATTTTCCCTAAAAAGTAGAAGATCCTTATTTTTGTCATAATTTTAGGGTCCATTGAATTATGGAATTTTCTATATGGAAGACACAGATCAGGGGTGGAAATGCTATGTGGGGAATTAATCAAGCTCTGCACTCCAGAATTCTGGCTTCAAAAAGTCGCAAAATAGGGGATTTTGTTTTTGCATTTTTATACCTACATCGCTGACTCTAATTTTGAAAAGTGACTGGAAAAGCAGACATGGAGTACTGTACATGGAGTACAGTTCTGGGATCCTGTGAACAAGGCAGACATAGCAGAGCTAGAGAGGGTTCATAGAAGGGCAACTAAAGTAAAAAATAGAATGTGTGGACTACAGTACCCTGAAAGATTATCAAAATTAGGTTTATTCAGTTTAGAAAAAAGACGACTAAGGGGAGATATAATAAGTATGTATAAATATATCAGGGGTCAGTACAGAGATCTCTCCCATCATCTATTTATCCCAAGGACTGTGACTGTGATGAGGGGACATCATCTGTGTCTGGAGGAAAGAAGGTTTGTACACAAACATAGAAGAGGATTCTTTATGGTAAGAGCAGTGAGACTATGGAACTCTCTGCCTGAGGAGGTGGTGATGGTGAATTCTCTAAAAGAGCTCAAGATTGGCCTGGATGTATTTCTGGAGTGTAATAATATTACAGGTTATAACTACTAGAGATAGGTCGTTGATCCAGGGAGTTATTCTGACTGCCTGATTGGAGTTAGGATGGATTTTACTTCCCCTAAAGTGGGAAAAAATTGACTTGTACCTCACAGGGTTTTTTTTTGCCTTCCTCTGGATCAACTTGCAGGATAACAGGCCGAACTGGATGGACAGATGTCTTTTTTCAGCCTTATAAACTATGTTACTAAGTTACTATGTATGTTAAAGGGGTATTCCGGTTACTATAAATATACCTTATGTTTAAGAATAATTCATCATCAATAATTACCTAATATAATGTCAATTTCACAAATTTACCGTTTAGTAGTTATAAAAGTAGTTTTCTTCCTCTGCTTCCCACTGTATTTCCCCATAAGTTACCATGGCATCGACCTGTAGTTCTGAGGCTTTGTTAGGTCGAGCATGCTTAGAGTGTTGCTATCAATTCTCTAGCTAAATGTCAGTGTGCTGCTAATTGCTCAGTAGAGGGGGTGTGACCGGACTGTGATATCAGGCAGCCAATTAGTATACATCAACACTCACAGCAGGAAAGCTAGGCATGTGGGGATTGTCTAGAGATGTGCGAATCATTCAAAATTTGCTTTGCCGAATATTCGCCGAATTTCTGACAAGATTTGTATTTAAACAAACTTATTCGTCGAATCTACATAAAAAAAAAATGTTGCTTTGCGAACATTCCTGCCCAAATTACGTACATACGGTCAGCGTAGTTAAAAGTACGCAATATGTAAATATTAGCGTACAAAAGTGCGTACAAATCCTTAGCGTACTATTAACGTGTGAATGCGTCATACGCACAAGGCTAGGCCGTGGCGTACAGTCTTTAGAGGCAGTCCATATGAACTAGAAAAATAAGGTGCTCAGTGCTGCTAGCTATCAATAAGTGAATAATTTAGTAAAAACACTGTACAATAAGTGCATAATAGGACACATTGCAGTACCAGAAAAAGAATACACACAATGGGCTAAAGTGCTGAACCATTAAAAACAGTGTAGCTAAAATACATCAAATATTTTAGTGCAATCAATTTCACATTTGCAAGCATAAACGGCTCAGATATACCCATGTTTGAGTCTCTCCTTATGGCTCCTAGTTGGCAATGATAAAACACTGTCTGTCTGGAACACATATTCCAAAATTCAATAGCAGCGAGAATAGCAGCAAATAGAGAACCCTTTTTGCAAAGGGAGCTCCCAAATAACCTGAGAAGGGGGTAAAAAGGAAAATAGATGTGCTTAGGCGCAACTGGGACTTTTCTGCAGAATGGGGGGAGTCCTGACAGCCATGTCCACTCCAGCTGGGTGAGAGTCAAACGGGGGCAATACATTACATTAAAAAATAGCACATAGAGAACCCTTTTTGCAAAGGGAGCTCCCAAATAACCTGAGAAGGGGGGAAAAAGAAAAATAGGCGCACTTCGGCGCAACAGTGAATCTTCTGCAGAATGGGGGGAGTCCTGACAGCCATGCCCATCTGGGTGAGAGTCAAACGGGGGCAACAGAAACTAAACAAAAACAACTGCCAACTAGCATCTCACCCGTCAGGTGCAGTCCATGGTGTGGCTCTCATAGGTCTTCCTGCAGTGTCCTTGACACTGCCAGTAGTTGGGTTCCTCATATGAGGGACCCGAATTCCTCCTCGCTCGAGCTGCTGCTGAAGCTTATCAGAGGACGCTCTTGCCTCTTGAAGGCCATGCTCGCTGCGGTGGTGGAACTCCAGTGCCCTCTTCTTCCTGAAGTTGGACTTGACCGGGTCCGGGTGGTGGTGACGCTGGCGAGCACTGGAGCAATTTTCGCTTTTCCGGATGCTCCTGCTGGGACAACAGGGGAAAGGACTTCCGGCTGCAGCGGTTCCGGAAAGGTTGTATCCAGTGAAGAAGACCCAACTTCCCCGGCTGCTGCAGGCTTCATCTTCCACGGGAGCTGGTATTGGTGGCTGACCGTGGATTGGAAGGTGAACTATAATGTGGTCAGCTGACCCAGCTGTAAGGACTGTGGTGGTGGTGGTGGTGCTGGCAGTCCAAGAATCAGAGGCTCCGGCAGAGGCTATGGCTTTTCCCTGAACTGGAGGACGCCATCTGGGAACTCCTGCAGGCAGCACAAGCGTCCTGGACCTGGTGGTTCATCCGACCACACTTCTGGTTCTGTTGTAGGCACCAGAGGCTTTGAAAGGAGGGTAACCCCGGTCACAAATGGGCCTTTCAGGGACGCCATGGGGGTGTACACCACCTGATCCCCCACGTACAGGCTATGACGATGTTGTGGCAGGTACAGCAGTTTCACCGACCTGCAGCCCACAAAATATTCCTTTCCATCCTAGTCATCCTGCAGGAAGCCAGACCCTCTCCCAATGGAAAACCAAAGCACAGTTCCCTTTCGGCGTTCCAATGAAGGATCTCCCGGCCTAGGGTGGTCGAGTACCTGGATGACCCAGTCCTCCATTGCGGTTTTATAGTCCCAGAGAGTCTGTGCATGGGCCGTCACAGATGGTGGAACAATTGGGTTCTGGTGTATGGAAGGGGTGGATCTCCTCCTGGACGGCGAAGTGGATGCTCCAGCCGCCTCCACCGAACAAGCCACAGCAGATGCTCCAGCCATAGCAGACGCTCCAGCCGCAAGAGCCACAGCAGACGTTCCAGCCGCACGAGCCACAGCAGATGCTCCAGCCGCCTCACGAGTCACAGCAACAGCAACCTAAGCAGGTGGTAAGGAAGACACAGGCACTGAAGCTGGGTTTCTCTGGCACAGTTGTGACACCCTGATGTCTGGAGAGGGCGGTGGTTCAGGGAACTCGTCCCCAAAATACATTTCATTCCAGTTTGGGCGCAGCTGTTTTTTTTAGCCATGATGCTTGGCTCTTGCTCTGAGGTCAGCGCTGGTCTAAACTGGTTCAGACTTCAGAGGAGGGTGGAGTACTGAGGGATGAGTCTTCACTCCCTATACGTGCAAAATAGTTAGATCCCGGTGGGCTGGGCTGTTTTTTTCCAGTTCTGAGGGGGGCGTATCTTCACTTTCCCGCTCTTGCGTGGACGTATCGCCATTGTCCCGCCTCATGCAGAATGAGTACGTTTCGTACGTTTTATACGTATCGTATGTATCGTTAGCGTGTTAAATTTTGTGAAGATTTACGAATAATACGAAGCGAAACCAAAGAAATTTGGATTAGCTTCGCAGCTTAAAATTTCCAAGATTCGATACGAACGTTTCGTACGTTTCATACGTATCGTACGTATCGTTAGCGTGTCAAATTTTGCCAAGATTTACAAATAATACGAAGCGAATCCAAAGAAATTTGGATTCGCTTCGCAGCTTAAAATTTCCAAGATTCGATACGAATCAGTGTGTTGCAGGCTTACACAGGATGTAGACAAATGGATTGCAAGGTAAATTAAAGCTCTGGTTATATGTACAGGTATGCGTTCTGGTTGGGTCACAGCTTGCAGCCTTCAGTTTTTGAAAAATTAAGTTACTTTACCAGAATACCCCTTTAATGAATTTCACGCCATACTTATCAATATTAGAGATGAGTGAATCATTAAAAAAATGATTCACCGAACATTCGCCAAAGTTTTCCTAAGATTCGTATATTTGACTAATAGATTCGTTGTATTTGCGTACAAAATATACGTTATTATGTGCTATTAGCAAACATTTGCGCACTAATAACGAACGTTCATTTAAAAAATGTACGCAACTTCTTAGAAGACGTAAGCATGAGCGTACAAATAGCTTACGAATCCTCAGCATACTATTGTCTACGCAATTACGTAATACGCAGGCACGTACGACGAGAGGCCATGGCGTGCACTCAGAGGCAGAGTGAATATTTGAAAATAGCATCCAGGCGATCCTCGTCATTTAGCTCTGCTGCACAGCTGAAATACATAGCAGCAAAGGTTCCTTAAAAAACCTCTTTCAAGGGGCTCCCCAATAACCTGAAAAGGGGGAAAAAAGGGATGAGGCGCATGTATGCACAACTCGGTTAAACCCTTTTTTTTTTTGATGGGGGAAGTCCTGACAATTCATGTCCATCTGGGTGAGGACAAACGCAGGGCAACAAAAATAAAAACAAACGCCAACTAGTGCTCACCCTTCAGGTTAAGTCCACGTTGTGGCTCCCATAAAAGCTGCAGGATAGCATCCAGGCGATCCTCGTCATTTAGCTCTGCTGCACAGCTGAAATACATAGTCCGGCTGATGGACCGCCAGGATTACGATTTACTATGGCACACACCGCCACCCGAACCAGCATAAAAAGGAGGTGATCCAGCAGGTGATCCAAGGCTTGCGCCATTATTTCGACACCTTGCGGACCCCGGGCTAGATGGTCTGAAATGGTCAGATCTGAAATCGCCCTCAGAGGCAGTATGTATATTTCAGGTAGAACAAGTAAGGTGCTGTCTATCCGGCTAAGTGCATAGTACAACCATCCACCATACAATAAAGTGAATATGAGGACACATTGCGGTACCTGTAAAGAAATACACACAATGGGCAACATACTTGAAAACGTTACTGAAAGGTAAAAACATTAGTGCAAACAATCCAGTGCAAACAAAATAGTGCAAATACATTATAGGTATAATGTAAACATTTTAAATATCACCTACCTAGTATGCTAACGGACACGTTTAAGTCTCTTTTCTTCTGACGCTTGTCATACAACTGGAACAGATTCCCAACTCAGTTGCAATTTGTAATCCACATAGGTAAAATTGTAATCCAAATGGGTAAAAAAATAGCAGCAAAGGTTCCTTAAAAAACCTCTTTCAAGGGGCTCCCCAATAACCTGAAAAGGGGGAAAAAAGGGATGAGGCGCATGTATGCACAACTCGGTTAAACCCTTTTTTTTTTGATGGGGGAAGTCCTGACAATTCGTGTCCATCTGGGTGAGGACAAACGCAGGGCAACAAAAATAAAAACAAACGCCAACTAGTGCTCACCCTTCAGGTTAAGTCCACGTTGTGGCTCCCATAAAAGCTGCAGGATCCGATTCCTTACTTAAGGGCCAGCAGGTCCTCTTCACTGCTGCTGGAGCTAAAAGACATGAGAGGGCGCTCCTGCCTCGTGAAAGTGACACTGGCTGCAGCAGCAGACCTCCACGACCTCTCAGGGATGGTCTTGGTAGTGACCGGGCGGTCACACTGGCAAGGGCCGTGGCAACTTGGGCCTTGTCCATTACCTTGAAGTGGCCAGATCCTCCCGCCGGCATACAAGGTGACAGAATCTCCGGCTGTAAGGGCTCTGGTAATGGTTGTCCGCGAGCGGCGGACTGTGCGGCCTGCACCTACCATGGCAGTTGGTATTGTACCACCGATGGCTGGTACACAAAACTGTTGATGGTCATCTGTCCCACATGAAGGATTGGCGGCGGTGGCAAATCTGGTATCAGGGGTTTCAGCTGAGCTTGGGATTTCTCCTCAGATCGCAAAGTCCCATCATTGGTCTCATGGGAACACCGAGCCTCTTCTGCGGCCTGGGCCTCCTCAGTCCAGTCTTCCGGGGGCACTGCAGGAGTAGCTGGTCGCTTAAGGAGTTTCACCCCAGTAGCAAAGGGGTCTTGGAGACTCTTCATGGGGGTATACTCCACGTAATCCCCTGCGTAGAGATTGTGGCGGACGGGCGGAAGATACGGCCCCTTTACAGAACGGCGGTTTAGGTATAATTCTCCCGCCGTCTCCTCATCGCCAATAAAACCTACTCCCCGTTCCACACTAAACCAAATAACGGTACCCCTTCGGCGCTCCAGCTTAGGGTCACCGGACCGTGGTGCTCCAAAACCTGCACAACCCACTCCTCTACCAACTTTTTGTATTCCCAGAGGGTCAGGGTGTTCCGGGTGACAGCCTCGAGGACCATTGAATTTTGCCGAAGGGAGTAGTCCTTCCGCGGTGGAGCGGGAACTCCTGCCGCTTCCGCCATGTCAGCCAGCAAAGTGAACACCTCAGCGGGCACCTCAACTGACTTCTTAGGCTGCCGGACATATTGAGAGACATAGATCTCCTCCGGTTCCTTCTCCTCATAGGGGTCGGTGCCCCACGCCATGCCTCCCCAGTCAGGGCCTCGCTGTGTCGCCATCTTAATTTCCTGAGTTGCCTCATCTTCCTTGCGCGCTGGAGAAGGGGGCAGAGCTACCAGGGAGGAGAATGAATTGAATTCGTACGCAACAGCGTATAGAGTAACTTATACGTAGCAATAGCGTATAATTTATAGGACAAACTACGTAGCGAATGCGTACAAAGCCGAAGTGAATTACCTAATATTCGGATTCGCTTCGCAGCTAAAAATTCCCAAGATTCGATACGAATGAACGAATTGATGAATCGATTTGCTCATCTCTAATCAATATGTATTTTTTTTTTTTTTAAGTCACAACAAAAGTTGCAACGTCACTCCAGTGGGGGACAGTGGCAACAAAGAAAATTGGAGTAGACTGGAGATGAGCGAGCACTAAAATGCTTGGGTGCTCGTTATTTGAGACAAACTTTTCCGGATGCTCGGGTGCTCGTTTCGAGTAACGAACCCCATTGAAGTCAATGGGAGACTCGAGCATTTTTTGCAGGGGACCAAGGCTCTGCCTAGGGAAGGCTGGGTGAAAACCTGGAAACATCAGAAAATGATGGAAACACCACGGAAATGGACAGGAAACAGCAGGGGCAGCATGCATGGATGCCTCTGAGGCTGCCTAATCCCACCATTACCCCAAATTCTCCTGCAACAGCCTGGTGGTTACCCTCATGGCAATTGTGCTCACCCAGACCAAGAAAGGCGAGGCACATGCCCATCACATGTTAGGGAAGCACCCAACTAGGTGCAACGAAGGTCCATCACCCATGCCCATGCTGGCACTGCTCTCCTATCCCCAGCCACACGATGCAGGCATAAGCCTGACACAGCATGGCGGTGACACCAACAAGTGACCAAGTTAGATGAGGTAGCAGGTGAGCCACCCAAAAATTTAGCCTGACGCAGCATGGCGGTGACAACAGAGTGACCGAGTTAGACTGAGGTAGCAGGAGGTGAAGCACGGATGGTAATTCGAAGGAGGAGGAGGAGGGTTGGAGGAAGAGGCATAGTAAGTCTGAGAAACCGTGACCGAGGTAGGCCCCGCAATCCTCCAAGTGGGCAGTACATGAGCGGCCCCAGGGTCAGACTCGGTCAGAGTGACCGAGCTACACGACGGTAGCAGGTAGAGCACATAAAAAATTTAGCATGGCCCTGTATGGCTGTGACTACAGATTGACCGAGCTACACGACGGTAGCAGGTAGAGCACAGGAAAAATTTAGCGTGGCCCTGTATGGCTGCGACTACACATTGACCGAGCTACACGACGGTAGCAGGTAGAGCACATTAAAAATTTAGCGTGGCCCTGTATGGCTGCGACTACACATTGACCGAGCTACACGACGGTAGCAGGTAGAGCACATTAAAAATTTAGCGTGGCCCTGTATGTGGACATTGAGGGCTTGTGCATGTAGGTGGGCTGAACTTTTTTCTGCTTGCGCTCCAACGTCTGCTGTAATGACAGCTGAACGTTGTGCAGGGACACATTGGTGGACAGTGTGGAGGATCATGGAGGCGAAGGGGTGGTTTTCCGGCGGGAGGCGCTCGTGCCGGGGTCCTGGGCTGGGGGTTGACTCGCAGAGGCAGCGAGTGACACAGGGGAAGGAGCAGTGGTGGGACCCGCATGAGGGGAACGGACGGCCTTGGTTCCATAGTGTTTAGCACTCGTATACCTGCGCATGCTGGTGGTGGTTAGGCTGGTAGTGGTGGAACCCCCACTTAAAAATTTGGCATCAACTGGTATGGCTGTCAACATTGAGCTTGAACTAGTGGGGCATGTGTGGTATCGATTCTTCTCAGTTTAAAATCGTATACGTCCCCTATCTTGGGACCATATATTTCATGGATTTTTCGAACACGGAAAAGGAAAAAGAGCTTGCTCTGGCCAGGGGAGTGTCTTTTCTACTGCAGCTAAGGGGACGTGTCCATGCTCTGCCTATCACAGGTCAGGAGCCAATTAAAAGAAGAACCAAAAAAAATCTGTTCTTCTTATCAGTTCAAAATCTAATACGTCCCCTATCCGGGTAAATTGTTTGGAGAGAGGGCCTGTAGGTGGGGGGCAGGCTGGGGGGAAGGAGGTTGAGCTGGAAGAGCCAGAGGAGTGCCCCCTTGGCTAGCGTGTGTGGTGGTGACAACAGCCGGATGGAGTTCGAATGACGACGCAGGACCCCAACTTAAAAATTTAGCATCAACCAGTACGGTTGTCAACTCTGAAATTTGTCAAGTGGGGCATGTGTTGTATGCATTCTTCTCAGTTTAATACCGTATACGGCACCTATCCGGAAAAATAGTTTGGAGAGAGAGAAAGAGAGGAAAAAGACGTATTTTTAAAAGTGACGTTCAGTATAGATCAGTTAAAGAGAAAGAAAGGATTTTATGAAATGGATTTGTATCACTGAGAGCAAAAGAACGTATTTTTTTACGTGACGTGCAGTATCGATCACTTGGAGAGAAAAAGGGGAATGTGCAGACTTGGGCTGCTATAGTGCAAACCACTATGGCGGTGACCACAGAGTGAGCGAGTGACACTGCGGGAGCAGGCGAAGCACATCAAAATTTATTATGGCCCTGTATGGCGGCGGTGACAAAAAAATGAGCGAGTGACACTGAGGGAGCCCAGAGGAGAAAACAGGAAGAAATCAGCTGTCATCATGGCTTCACTCACTCCTCCCTATGTGTCTTTCAGACAGGCGCGCTTCGGCACCAGGACGTCACGTATGTGGGAGGAAAGGGGTGTGTCCAGAAGTTGGCGGAGCTATGCAGATAGGTAGGCCGAAGAAGAGCATGATGGTGGGGACGGCCTGTCTCTCCAGTCGTCGGCGAGAGAGATACAGCAGGAGTGCTCCTGAATTGTGGCCGGGGCCTGGAGGCTGTCTCCTTGAGAAATGCTCAGGGTGGCCGAACGCCGGGCTCGACGGCGGCCCCTTTTCGGGTTATCGATTGTCGAAATGTTGGCTTACATCAAGTTTAGTATCTGTTCTTATCAGTTGCTGTGGCTGTTGGTGGTAAAGTGGTGAGCATAGCTGCTTCCCAAGCAGTTGACCCAGGTTCGATTCCCGTCTATCGCATTATGTGGCCCTGCGGAAAAATTGATTGGAGAGAGGGCCTGTATGTGGTCCTCCGGAAAAATTATTTGGAAAGAGAGAAAAAAGACGTATTTTTAAAAGTGACGTTCAGTATAGATCAGTTAAAGAGAAAGAAAGGATTTTATGAAATGGATTTGTATCACTGAGAGCAAAAGAACGTATTTTTTTACGTGACGTGCAGTATAGATCACTTGGAGATAAAAAGGGAATGTGCAGACTTGGGCTGCTATAGTGCAAACCACTATGGTGGTGACAACAGAGTGAGCGAGTGACACTGCGGGAGCAGGCGAACCACATAAACATTTTTCGTGGCCCTGTATGGCGGCGGTGACAACAGAGTGACTGAGTTAGTATGCGGTAGCTGGTGAAGCACCCAAAAATTTAGCCTGACACAGCATGGCGGTTACACCACCAATGACTTTGTCCGACTGAGAATGCAGTGAAATGGCTTTTGTTGAGCCTCCAAAAATGTTTTCTTTTCAGAGTACATAAAGTCGACCCTCAGCAAAAAAAAAATTTTTTAAATGTCGGTACTTGCGCCTCCTGAAAAATTGTTTTGGACTGTCTGTTTGACGCTCCTGAAACATTGTTTTACAGTGTCTGTAGTTGACACTGTGGAAAAATTGTTTGGAGAGAGGGCCTGTAGGTGGCCCTCCGGAAAAATTGTTTAGAGAGAGGGCCTGTAGGTGGCCCTCCGGAAAAATTGTTTGGAGAGAGGGCCTGTAGGTGGCCCTCCGGAAAAATTGTTTAGAGAGAGGGCCTGTAGGTGGCCCTCTGGAAAAATTGTTTGGAGAGAGGGCCTGTAGGGGGCCCTCCAGAAAAATTGTCGTAAAAGAGTACCAGTTGGCCCTCTAAAAAATTGCGTTTTGGGTCAGCGTTAGGCAAAGACGACAAGGAGGAGGAGGAGTAGGAGGAGTAGAGAAGAGGAATCGGATACATAAGTAATGTTAATCTTTAGCTGCTTTCCCCCGGAGGAGATTTGAATTCCATGGAAATCCAGGCTTTGTTCATTTTAATAAGCGTCAGCCTGTCAGCGCTGTCAGTTGACAGGCGTGTACGCTTATCGGTGATGATGCCACCAGCTGCACTGAATACCCGCTCTGACAACACGCTAGCGGCAGGGCAGGCCACGTGTCCAGCTTTGAAACCCAGTAGTTGTATGGAGCAGAGTGATCGGTCCGGACGTTGGTATGGTCAGCTAGGTACTCCCTCACCATCTTTCTGTAAAGCTCACCCCTACTCTGCCAAGACTGGGGACAGGTGACAGTGTCTTGCTGGGGTGACATAAAACTGGCAAAGGCCTTGGAGAGTGTTCCCCTGCCAGTGCTGGACAAGCTGCCTGCTCGCCTCGTCTCCCCCGCTACTTGGCCCACAGAAGCACGCCCTCTGCCGCTAGCGGTGTCAGATGGGAAGGATTGTTTCAGCTTGTGCACCAGGGCCTGTTGATATTGATTCACTCTCATACTCCTTTCCTCTACAGGGATGAGAGTGGAAAGGTTCTGCTTGTACCGTGGGTCCAGGAGAGTGAACACCCAGTAATCGGTGTTTGAAAAAATTCTTCTAACACGAGGGTCACGGGATAGGCAGCCTAACATGAAGTCTGCCATGTGCGCCAGAGTCCCAACATGCAAGAATTCCCTCTCCTCACTGGCCTGACTCTCCATTTCCTCCTCTCCTCCTCCTCCAAGTCCTCCTCTTCAGCCCATACACGCTCAACAGTTAATAAGGACTGAGCACTGGTACCCTCTTCTGTCTCGCGGACATTCTCCTCCTCTTCCTCCTCATCCTCATCCCCCTCCTCCGATACGCGCTGAGAAACAGACCGGAGGGTGCTCTGGCTATCAAGCGACGTATCTTCCTCCACCGTCTCTTGTGACAAGCGCAAAGCTTCCGACTTCATGCTGAGCAGTGAATTTTTCAACAGGCAAAGCAGCGGGATGGTGAGGCTGATAATGGCGGCATCGCCGCTGACCATCTGTGTTGACTCCTCAAAGTTGCTCAACACCTGGCAGATATCAGACATCCACGTCCACTCCTCATTGTAGACTTGAGGAAGCTGACTGACCTGACTACCAGTTCTGGTGGAAGTTGACATCTGGCAGTCTACAATCGCTCTGCGCTGCTGGTAAACTCTGGATAACATGTTTAATGTCGAATTCCATCTCGTGGGCACGTCGCACAACAGTCGGTGAGCGGGCAGTTGTAGGCGGAGCTGCGCTGCCCTGAGAGTGGCAGCATCTGTGGTCGACTTGCGGAAATGCGCACAGATGCGTTGCACCTTGGTGAGCAAATCAGACAGATTGGGGTATGTCTTGAGGAACCGCTGAACTATGAGATTGAACACGTGGGCCAGGCATGGCACATGTGTGAGTCTGCCGAGTTGCAGAGCCGCCACCAGGTTACGCCCGTTGTCACACACAACCATGCCTGGCTTGAGGTTCAGCGGTGCCAGCCTCAGATCGGTCTGCGCCGTGATGCCCTGTAATAGTTCTTGGGCGGTGTGCCTTTTGTCACCTAAGCTCAGAAGTTTGAGCACCGCCTGCTGGCGCTTACCCATGGCACTGCTACTGCGCCTAGAGCTACCGACTGAAGGCGCAGTGCCCACGAATGGTAATTCGTAGGAGGAGGAGGGGTCGGAGGAGGAGGCATAGTACGTCTGAGAGACCGTGACCGAGGTAGGCCCCGCAATCCTCAGTGTGGGCAGTACATGAGCGGCCCCATGGTCAGACTCGGTCCCAGCCTCCACCAAGTTAACCCATGTGCCGTCAGTGAAATATAGTGTCCCTGCCCGGCAGCACTTGTCCACGTGTCCGTGGTTAGGTGGACCTTCTCAGAAACAGCGTTGGTCAGGGCACGGATGATTTTCTGTGAAACGTGCTGGTGTAGGACTGGGACGGCACATCAGGAAAAATAGTGGCGGTTGGGGACTGAATACCGAAGGGCAGCCACCGCCATGAGGTTGCGAAAGGCCTCGGTCTCTACCAGCCTATAGGGCAGCATCTCCAGGCTTAGCAATTTGGAGATGTGGACGTTGAGGGCTTGGGCATGTGGGTGGGTGGAACTGTATTTCCTCTTGCGCTCCAGCGTCTGCTGTAAAGACAGCTGAACGCTGCGCAGGGACACATTGGTGGACAATGTGGAGGATCGTGGAGGCGAAGGTGTGGTTTTCCGGCGGGAGGCGCTCGTGCCGGGGTCCTGGGCAGGGGGTTGACTAGCAGAGGCAGCGAGTGACACAGGGGAAGGAGCAGTGGTGGGACCCGCAGGAGGTGAACGGCCTTGGTTCCATTGAGTGGGGTGTTTAGCACTCATATGCCTGTGCATGCTGGTGGTGGTTAGGCTAGTAGTGGTGGCACCCCTGCTGATCCTGTTGTGGCACAGGTTGCACACCACAGTCCGTCGGTCATCCTCAATTTCTTTAAAGAACCTCCAGACTTGCGAACATCTAGGCCTCGCCACGGGAGCTTCATTACGTGAAACAGTTGCTGCTGATGCACCAGCTCTGGCCCTGCTTCTCCCTCTGGCCACACCACTGCCTCTTACAACCTGTTCTGGTGCAGCACTCGCCCCCAACTTCACTCGGCTTATCAACCCAGCTTGGGTCAGTCACCTCGTCATCCTCCGATTCCTCAGTCTGCTCCCCCTCGGACTTCCTGCCCTGACAACAACTTCACCACTGTCTGACAACAGTGTCTCCTCATCGTCCGACACCTCTTTACACACTTCTTCCACTAAGTCAACAATGTCATCACCCACAGACTGCGACAGTTGAAAAACTTGGGCATCGGGAAAGAGGTCAGCAGCAACCTTAGAAGTGGTTTGTGACTCTGGGAAGGGTCCAGAAAACAGTTCCTCAGAGTATGCCGGATCGCATTCCAAATTTTCCTGGGAGGGGGCAGACTGGGGGGAAGGAGGTTGAGGTGGAGGAGCCAGAGGAGTGCTCCCTTGGGTAACGTGGGTGGACTGCGTGGAAGACTGACTGGTGAACAAATTACTTAAAGCATTGTCCGCAATCCACGACATCACCTGTTCGCACTGGTTTCAACAGTGCTCTACCACGTGTCCCTGTAAGTTCAAACATAAAGCTAGGGAGTGTAGCTCTGCGGCGTTCCCCTGCTCACTCATCAGCAGGTACTGTCTCACCCTGCCCAGGACCACAGCCTCTGCCCCCTGCAGTAATTGAATGCCCACGCCCACGCCCTCGTCCTCGACCCTTAGCCCTGGGGTTCAACATTTTCTGTATATAAGTATATATATACACATATATATTATATATACCAAAAAAAATAAAAATGGGCCTGCTGTACTGAAACCCACAAACTTGTTGTTCAATCTGAACAAGTTAATATATAGGTGGACTATATAGGTGACATACAATATGGGTCACCTGGACAGAAAATACGGATTGTGGTTTGTGGTGACTGGCCAGCTGAACTGTGACACACAGAATGGTTCCACACAGCTGTATGAAATGGATTTGTATCACTGAGATTAAAAATAAAAAAAACAAAGTTTTTTTTTTTTGTTTTTTTTTTACGTGACGTGCAGAATATATCAGAGAGCAAACTCAGACCCTTCTGACTGTGGCTATTTTCACTGTAACCCAGATAAATGTCGCATAGAGATTTTTCTAATGTAGCTGTATCAGTGAGAGCAAAAGACCGTATTTGATTACGTGACATACAGTATGGGTCACCTGGACAGAAAATACGGATTGTGGTTTGTGGTGACTGGCCCGCTGAACTGTGACACACAGAATGGTTCCACACAGCTGTATGAAATGGAATGGATTTGTATCACTGAGATTAAAAAAAAAAAAAAGTTTTTTTTTTTTTTTTTTTTTTACGTGACGTGCAGAATATATCAGAGAGCAAAATCAGCTCCTGCTGACTGTGGCTATTTTCACTGCAACCAAGAAAAATGTCGCACTCAGATTTTTCTAATGTAGCTGTATCAGTGAGAGCAAAAGACCGTATTTGATTACGTGACGTACAGTATGGGTCACCTGGACAGAAAATACGGATTGTGGTTTGTGGTGACTGGCCAGCTGAACTGTGACACACAGAATGGTTCCACACAGCTGTATGAAATTGATTTGTATCACTGAGAGCAAACAAAAGGATTTTGTACTGTGACTTCCACTATCTATCAGTTAGACAGAAAAAAATCTTCTGCAGACTGTGCCTATTTCAATGAAACACAAAAAAATTGTCCCACTTAGCTGTTTGAAATGGATGTGTGTCACTGAGAGCCAAAAAATAAACTTTTTCCAGTCTCCCTGCAAAATGCTGTAAATATGGCGGTAGCTGCACTACTAGTGCCAGCAAGCCTAGCCACAAGCAGATAATAAAAAGGGTCTTGTAGCCCTAACAAGGGCTGTTGGGTTATTTTAGAATCACTCCTGCCTAACACAAATCTAGTAGAACACCCTAACACTCTCCCTGTATCACACTGCAGATCTGTCCCTAACGGCATCCAGGCAGTGACTGAGCCGAGCACCGCGGGCAGTCACTAGTATATTCCAGGGTCACCTGATCAGGCCAGCCAACCCCTGCTATCGACATGTAAGGGCCCCACGTGATGCTGGGTGTACCGCAGAGTCTCCTGGTTTGTGATTGGCTGAGTTTTTAGCCACCAAAAATTCAAAAGGCGGGAGATGCCATTTCCTCGAGCATGGCGAGATACTCGTCCGAGTAGCGAGCACTTACGAGTACCCTAAAACTTGAACGAGTATCAAGCTCAGACGAGTATGCTCGCTCATCTCTACAGTAGAGTAGACAAATGTGTTTCAAATTTATGATACAATTGGGGAGATTCATGAAGATGGGCTTTACCATATATCAGTGTTAATTCCCTATGTGCCTGAGATGCTGCTCAGCCGCTAGACTCCTGTGTCTCATGCTGTTGGCCTCAGGCCTCTTCTTGTATGTGTATTAGAGAGACTTTTACCTGCAGCACTGCATTGTTAATGCCCTTTCTGCTTGTCTAATGAACTAATCAACTCACTAATTCAGCTATGTTGCTGACCTCACTTCCTTGCCTGTGCAATTGTTCTCTACAGATCTTTCTTGGTCTCTCTTGCTGGAGACAGCTAATTGTTGTTATCCCTTTGTTTGCCTGTGTATCAACCTTGCCTAATTCCTGCATCCCGATCCTGTGCCATCTGCCCTGAACTTTGAATTGATTCAAGGATTCACGCAAACTCTACCTGCTCTGACCTCTGCCTTTTTCCTATTTGTATTGCCGGTTTCCTATGTACCATGCACCAGAGTCTCTGATCCCTATGGGTCAGCAGCCAACCACACCGGGACTATTCCAAGAGGTAGTGGCTTAATGGCTCCCCTGCAGCAAAGTACAGATCTCTGTATATGGGTTTAAAGGGTAAATACTGTAGCAGTGGGCTGTCAGGATAACGCCCTTAGGTCTAGTCCAAAGTCAAACCGGTTTGTTTGCACAGTTGTTCCACAACCAGTGCTGTAATAGATGTGCAGATTTTTTAAGAGACAGATGCCACATTATAAATTAGGAACACCTATTAAAATAGGGCCCAATAGAAACACAAGTACATGCAGATGCAATCCTAAAACAGATCGCACCGATAAACCAAAAAATCAGTGCACTGCTTCTATGTTGTATTAGAAAAGCACATCTTTATTAAATACACTTGATTAAAAGAACAAATACATGATATCGACAGTCAAAATTACATGGAGGTACTATACTTATGGTCACATATCAAGCAATGTTGAATGTAAAAGGTAAATGCAAAAAAGTAAACACCACAGGAAACAAATGTATCAAGGTATACAGACTAGAGATGAGCGAGCATGCTCAGCCAAGCGTACTCGGGAGCAATTTTCGAGTAGTAGCGTACGCATTTTATAATCTGTACGCTAATGCATACGCATCTTATAATCTGTACACTAATGCGTACGCATCTTATAAATGTGTACGCTAATGCGTACAAATTACAAGATGCGTACGCATTAGCGTACGCTACTACTCGAAAATTGCTCCCGAGTACGCTCGCCCGAGCATGCTCGCTCATCTCTAATACAGACCCAAAAAAGAGCATCTGCACAGGACACCTCAACACTTGCTTCACATTAACTTTCTCAGGGTCCGTATACCTGGATACATTTAATGAGGTGACCACATGAGCCAATGATGTTTGTTATGATGGTCAGCAGATGATACACCAAGGTTAACAGGAGCTGACCAAAACTATTAACCCCCTCTTCACCAGCCCCAAAAGTTAGTGAGCCTTACCCCTCCACTTCATTAAACAACCAGGGAAGGATTAATAGGTAGAAAATATATATAAGCTGTGGCTGCAGGGCTCATCAGAGCACCACAAGCTTTTCAAACAGCATATCAGCTGGGGTGCAAGGAGTAGGACCCCCTCTAATCTGATACGGATGACCTATCCTAAATCATCAATATCGAACTCACAGAAAATCCTTGTAAGGATGGGTTCATATATATCAGTTGTGTATAGCCAGTTGTTTTATGACTGACTTGGATACAACTGGTGACATTATTGTGCACTTGGTGCACTGATCTGTAGTTCGTAGTTGAAAGTAGACAGACCAAAATGTGTTGTATGCTGTGTTTTTCTCTCCAGTAGAGTCAGACTTCTAGCTTTCTAACTGGTGTTCTGAATGCCATAAATTATCCCATAGAAATCAAAAAGATCAGTTTTGGCATCAGTTTCACTACCAAGCTCGAACAAAACACTGGATGGCCGGATATATGGGAATGAGCCTCTAAATTGTATTATGTTACATTTGACAAATGGGTTTACGAGGTTCACCCAAATGTGTTTTTTGGACTTTACTTCCATCCATATCTAATTTACCTGAGGTCTGATGAATACCCAATGACTGATCTGATTTGCACACTAAAGGGCTCTTTGTAATTCAGTCAGTCCACCCAACAGGTTTTTGTGTCTGCTACTGAAAAATGCTTTTATCTGTTATATGAGTACCTGGTAGAAGAGGAAAGTATATTAACATATTAAGTAAATAATGGCAAAAACAATTGATATTTTCATTGGTTTTCAAAGCCTTTTGTCATGAAATAGCACTGTGATGTGTTATCACCTGTACTACATTTCTATCACTAGGTCAAACTAGAGTCTACCAATCAATCCAGTTTATATAAGTTTCCTGATTTACATATAACGTACAGTATCGGTAAAGATCAGCAAAGGTACTAAGGGTGTCATTTATCAAATCAGATATGTCAGTTTTGTGGTCTAAAAAAGTCACAAGTCAAGGCAATTGTGGCATTTCCATTGCAACTACAACATTTTTGCAACATTTTAGGATCCTTGCAACTTTTTACAGTAGTCAGTAGTCTACGTTTAAGCTAAAAGTAAGATTAGATCTGGATTATGGCTCATTTGCTCTTTGTGACTTTTGCAAAAGTCGCAAAAAAGTCGCAACCTACGCGAGGCAATACCTAAGAGTGTGCAACGTGCTGCCCCCAGGGCCAATAGGGTTCCAGTGTTAGGAATGCCAAGTGGTGCTGCAGTCTGAATAGTTTGTGTTTCACAGAGCTCCTACCTAGATACTGTCACTCCCCAAGGTTAGGCAAAGTAGCATTCAAAGAAGTGAGTTGTAGTTGATGGAGAATAATCTGAGTGCAGACTTTAGAAAGTTTAACAGTTTTACTTGAATAAACTTGCATCCAGAGAATATTAGATCTTTCTCTGGCTCCAGCAGGTTTTGGGGTGAACTGGCAGGCAAATTTAGATACCTTGCTTTCTCTTTCTTTGCTGTGCTAATCTCTGGCTTTTGTCTGGTTACTAGGCTTTTTTAGCAGTGCTGGTACCTTTGAGTGGGGTGTCTTTGGCCATTAACCCCCCCTGCGTCATGTCTCTTCTCTTTCCAACTCTCCTATCGACTCCCTATGTCTTTATGCAACCCCTCCCTTGGTAGGAAGGACTAGCCAACTTCTGCCCAAAAGGGGGGAGAATGGAATGGTAAGTTCCATTCTATCTTAAGATACTCTCTCTGCCAGGTACACTGCCACTTGCTGAAGAACCAGGCACATTGCATGTAATAACAGTTGAATAACAATATTATTAAGGCACAATATCAAAGGACCTGGAATCAAGTACACAGATGACAGTATTTGTTAGATATTAGAGACAGTAGCATGGTGAAGGAATGATAGACCCGCTCTGGGGTACTACAGATGTAAAAAAACATTACATTCACGCCACACATGTGCACCAGTTCATAAATTTGTTGCAGACACACAAAGCAAAGCTAGACTTAAAATTGACAAAGAAAACACCTTAAATGTTAAATGACCCCTTAAGAACTTTAGTTCTTTCAAGTGAGATAAGGCTATTTCATATTTCAGATCTGAGGTTTCAGATCTCATTAAGAATTCAGATGATGCAGTTACAGTCATGCTATGGATAGTGATGAATTATGGCTATGGGTTTCAGGTTGAGTTTCTGGTTTTGGATTCAGGGTCTAGAAAACTGTTGGAGAATTAAGCAGGACCTTTGGGCTGATCGCTGAATCAATCAGATTTGGGTAGACCCGTTTTTGCTATTAAAATATCAATATTCTTTCCTAAAATGTAATTTAAAGAGGTTATCCCATGACTAATGTAAAAAGTGAAAATCAGACATCATATAGGACATGACAAACTATTTCTAACAAAGCCCTGTATCTCACATGGATCCAGAGGTATCCCGATTCATTGCTCTGCTAAATTGATATCAAGCTGAAAGTTCATGAGGAGTGTCTTTTCTGCTGCAGCTAAGGGGGTGGGTCTCAGCTCTCCTTATCAAAGTTCAGGAGGCAGTTGAAGGATGAAACTGAGCATGTGCGGCCTTCTCAGTGAGCAGGTCAAAGAAATAAGAAAAAACAAACTGCAGATGGCACTTTACAGATGCATTTTATTGCTAAATGCTAAATGTTTAATTACTCGCAGTTACAAAAGTATTCAGATTCAGGTGCTGGTTTGAAATTTGTAGAATATTTTGTGGGACAACCCTTTTAAGAAAAAAATATTCCATGAAGCTTCTGACCATGATTTCATACACCAACTTTGATTAAGCTGTTCACTCATAATAACTAGTTTTCACTAAAGTCTAGGTAGAAAGCAAGTGAAAAACAAAGTTTATAAAAGTAAGAAAGAACCCTGATTAGGCCATTTTCTTGTGTTGTGTAGCTCCACTGAAAAAAAAAGGAAAACAAATTGAATGTCAGGCTTCAATGTTTAAAAATGTTCGAATATGGATACATGATGTTCCTACCTGCCATCTATGCTTGTTGTCCTAAATTTATATTGCTAGTTATTAGAGGCTTTTACTGTGGTTGTTAATCCCTTGGGTGCACCAATATCATATTAGCACCTGTCAGAGCAAAAGAGAAAAGAAAATGGCATCAGTTAGTAATTAAATGTTTGAGATTCTGGTTTATAACCTCTAGATGTTGACAGCATGGAGGCTATCTGCAGAGTCAAGAAGTTAAAGGCTTGATTGCTTGTGAACATAATTTTCTCTAATATATAGGTCTAAACAGTGATTTAACTATAGAAGGTGCAGAGGTACATTGGTGCATAAGTAGCCATAAATATTGTAAATGGCACAAGGCAATCGATACCATAGAGCGTCAAACTGCCTTTCTACTTAAAAAGGCCAGAAATGTGACATTAACTAGATTGATATTACCAATAATGAACATCTGTAGAGGTGTTCACCAGGGGGTATAACTTGATATTCATAGAACTCTATATTATGGTCCCTATAGTAATGCAGATCCCCACCTATTTGCCAATACTTGAGCGGAAAAAGAATGGATAGTAGTGCCATGTCACAGACCTTTTGCATAAAGTAAGTCCCACATACAGAAGTAGGACTAAACAGCAGAAAGCCACCACCATGTTTTTATCCCTCAAAGTGCACCCAAGTAGACCCATTAACCTCCAGGCCCCATCGCAACTGGTATGACTAGCATGGATATATTAGTATCCATAATGTAGACCCACAGTTCATTTTCATTGGTAACCTATAGTATTGACTAGGGGATGCTTTGATCTTTAATAAATGTATCATTGGTCATTTTTAACATTTAATAAGAATTGTCCAAGCATTTCCTGGTAGGACCAGCTGTAAGCTGTAAGACAAAGTTCTTCTGTAAAATAGAATGTGGGTTATAAAAGGGTCCAACTCTAGATTCACCAAAGGTTTTGGTTTTAAAATACCCATCAAATTATATGTATGAAAAATATATTTTATTAGTGAAATTCCACAGTCCTCCAATCGAAATCTGGGACACCTACAATATGTGATATAAGGTTTTAAAAACTGCATAAAGAAAAATCTTTAAAGGGATTGTGCAAGAATGGGAAAGGGGAGGATTTTAACCAGACCTGTTAAGAGAAGCTTACTTACAGTACCTGCTCCTTTTCCCCCCGGCCTGTAATGCTCCACTGTAAACATCAGATTTGACAGCGCCTGCAACCAATCATTGGCCGTGGCAGAGACCTGATCCCCTTGTCTTATGTGACCATTTGTCATAAGGGGAGCCGGTCACCGCTGAGACCAGTTCAATATCAAACCTGATGTTTTCAGCAAGGGAGACCAGTGGGGCATCGTAGGCCAGACAGGGAAAACCCCTTTTTTGTTTGAAAATTGAGTGATTTATAGCTGTCCTGGAAAGACTGGGACTTTTAGAAGACCACAAAACATACACTGTGGTGTAGTGTGGGATGCCAGTTCCCAGTGCAAGGAAAGTATTGCACTCCCCCAACCTGTGGACATGCTCCTTTTTAGAGATAATGTGGTACATGTCACTTACAGTCCTATGTAACACTACAGATAACGCAGTGATAACGCTCTGAATACAGATAATGTAGTACGTAGTTGGGTGGGAGGTCCTAGAATTCCGAACATGCATAGTGTGACCGGAAGTCTGGGGCTGGGCTGCTGTGGTCTGAGCCAAATTCTCAATCCACCCCCCACCGTGAAATAGATATTTGGATGGACATTACATACATCGCTACAAATATACAGAACAATACAGCACCACTCTTACATCTCCTCTGATATACACTTTTTCCTCAATGTCTCCATTGGGAGATAAGACCGACATGATACCTTCTTTTAGCCTCATCTGTTAGATTCCTCACTTTACTATACTCCTGGTGCCTCACACACTGTCATTCTGCTGATGCCCCCAGTACTGTGCTAGTGTCATAAAAAGAGTCCCCCATAGTAATATGGTAATAGTGTTCTCTACAGTTCCACTAATAGCAACCCTATTAGTAGTAATGTCCTCCATATTGTGCTCAATAATAATGCCCCCACTGCACCCCCAGTACTAATAATGCCCCCATAGAGCCCCTAGTTGAAATAAGACCACCTACAGTGCCCGTAGCAGTAACAAAGCCCCTCTACAAGGTACCCCTATACAGCACACAGTAGTACTAAAGTCTCATATAGTGTCTGCCACAATTATAATGCCTCCTATAGAGGTCCAAGTATTTATAAAGATCGCTGTAGTAGCCCCAGTATTTATAAAGACCCGCTGCAGTGTCTCATGTAGTTATAATGACCCTCTGTTGTGTACCCTGTATTATGATGACCCCTATAGTACCACTGATCCCTCCCCCCACCCCCGTATTGCCCATGTGTATAATGCCCTCTGTTATGGATAGATAGTATGTATAATGGCCCCTCTGTATTATTAGGATATATAATGGCCCCCTCTGTATTATTAGTTAATATAATGCCCCCTCTGTATTATTAGAATATATAATGGTCCCATCTATATTATTAGAATATGTAATGGACCCCTCTGTATTATTAGTATACTAGCAGAAGGACACGGCTTCGCCCAGGTAGATTTCATCTATTTCATTTAATGTTTGTGTGTGTGTCGTTAAAAGATATCGAGAATGACCTCTAAAGTGCTCGCCCCTTTAACAGTGACCTCCACAGCAGCCTTCCCCTTAACAGTAACATCCACAGCATCCTCCTCTTTACCTGTGACCTCCACAGCATCTAGGGTGGCCACTGTCTTCACCCCAGAAAGCCAGACCTCACCGGCCATGCCTCCAAACATGAAGCCATGCCCCCGGCCCCCATGCAGCCACACCTCTAAACATGAGGTCATGCCCCTGGCTCTGTGAAGACATGGAGGAGAAGCTGTCTGAGCTACTGAAAGGGTGGACATCCATGTGTCCATCCAGGCATTGCGCCAGACGGAGGACGGGGAGCCAGAAAACTGGACTGTCCAGCCTTAAACCGGTCGTCTGGCCACCCTAACATCAGCCTGCCCCTAGGGTGGCCAGAGGTCCGGTTTTCAGACTCCCTGTCCTCCATCCGGCGCAGGGCCTGGACGGACACAGGGATGTCCGTTTGAACAGCTCACTCTCAGACAGCTGCACTGTGCAGTCTGAGCATTAACTGCAGGGAGAAAGTCACCCTTCTTCCCACCCCTGCAGCTGAGAGAATTTGATTTTTACCTTCATTTTCTCAATCCCCGTCAGCTACAGAGTGGAAGGGGACGTGGCCTGACCAAGTCAGGGGCGTGACTTAGCGGGACCTGGGAGTGGGGCTTTTAAGTCCTTCATTTGAGGGTGGCCTGAATTACAGGTTGATGCTATGGTAATTTATGAGGAAACACAGTGCGTAGCAGTGGAAGAAAACATCTTTTATTACTACTAATTGGTAAATATGTGAAATTTACATTATATTAGGTAATGATTGATGATGAGTTAGTCTAAAACATAAGTTATATTTATGGTAACCGGAATACCCCTTTAACAGTGTCATCCACAGCACTCTGCCCCTTTAAAGCAGACCTACAGCAGTGAAGGAAATGGCTTGGTTGTTATGGAAGCCTGGTGTGTGTGGAGACTAACTGCCTGCGAGCTTCTATTGGCTGATAAGGGTCATGTGACCAGGCTTCTATTGGCTAATGCATTTTTTAGGAATATATCAGGAACGATACGTCCTGGAGAGCCGAGACCCGTTCTAAAACCTTCCTGGACACCTGATGTACCTGTTTTCCAAATTTTGTGACTGTAGCTGCAACGGTGCGGATTCCTTTAACGGACATACATACATACATACACTCAGCTTTATATATTAGATATAATGGCCCCTTCTGTATGATTAGTATATATAATGGTCCCCTCTGTATTATTAGAATATATAATGGTCTCCTCCATATTATTAGAATATATAATGGACCCCTCTGTATTATTAGAATATATAATGGACCCCTCTGTATTAGTAGAATATATAATGGCCTCCTCCATATTATTAGTATATTTCATGGTCCCCTCTGTAATATATATATATATATATATATATATATATATATATACAGAATATATATATACAGAATATATATATATATATATATATATATATATATATATATATATATGCCCCCTTTGTATTATTTGTATATATAATGGCCTCCTCTGTATTATTAATATATATAATGGCCCCCTCTATATTATTATTAGTATGTATAGTGGCCCCTCTGTATTAATAGAAATACAGCATCCTTTGACCCACAAGCAATCAAGTATATAGGTGTCATTTGTTGTTCTGTAACTTGCCAAGTTGTCAAATTACACATCTCTGGTTGTACCCAAGGGAGCAACATTTCCCTTTAATTAATAACCTTGTCTTGATTATAAGTCAGTGCACATATGAAGGGGAAGATGTGTGAGCCTTGCATGGTGTCAATATGTAAGATTTGAAAGCATTGAATTTGGTGGTTATTACATATTGTATTATTTTGCAATAATTTACAATGACCTGCACAGTTATTCCTGTACTCTATGAAGCATACACAGAATAAAGTTACCTCTCAAGTTTCTTACACTAATTATGGTTTATGAAGGAAACCCAACTTCAAAATGATACACTATATTACCTTGCAGCAGGTTCTCTTCTATTACTGAAAAAATGTTTGGTTGTCTGACTTGTCTTAAGGCAAAATTAGAATGCATGTAGCAAGAATTAGGACTAGAAGCAACCTTTCATATCCCTGTATATAACAAGTATTATTGGCCTTCATGGATCTGTCTTGTTTTTCCAGCACATCCCAAAGAAACTCAATTGAATTGATATCAGGGAAATCTGTGGGGTCAAGTCATCACTCATCTTACGTAGTAACATAGTAACATAGTTTATAAGGCCGAAAAAAGACAGAGGAAGGCAAAAAAACCGTGTGAGGTAGAAGCCAATTTTCCCCACTTTAGGGAAAAAAATTCCTTCCCGACTCCAATCAGGCAATCAGAATTACTCCCTGGATCAACGACCCATCTCTAGTAACTATAACCTGTAATATTATTACGCAGAGGATGTCCCCTCATCACAGTCACAGTCCTGGGGATAAATAGATCATGGGAGAGATCTCTGTACTGACTCCTGATATATTTATACATAGTTATTAGATCTCCCCTCAGTCATCTTTTTTCTAAAGTGAATAAGCCTAATTTTGATAATCTTTCTGGGTACTGTAGTCCACCCATTCCAGTTATTACTTTAGTTGCCCTCCTCTGAACCCTCTCCAGCTCTGCTATGTCTGCCTTGTTCACAGGAGCCCAGAACTGTACACAGTACTCCATGTGTGGTCTGACTAGTGATTTGTAAAGTGGCAGGACTATGTTCTCATCACGGGCATCTATGCCTCTTTCGATGCAACCCATTATCTTATTGGCCTTGGCAGCAGCTGTCTGACACTGGTTTCTACAGCTTAGTTTGCTGTTCACTAAAATTCCTAGGTCCTTTTCCATGTCAGAGTTACCCAATATTTTACCATATATTTATCTGCATGTTCTTTAGACCATGCCAGAACAATTTTAAAGTTGAAGTAGGTGATATGTAATAAAGTAACATCCACATGAATGCTAGGACCCAAGGTTTCCCACTTCAACATTGTCAAAAGCATCACATTTCCTAAACCTGCTTGTCTTCTTACTCTAGTGAATTATAGCAGCGTTTCTTTCTCAGGTGAGTGATGCACATGTAACCAGCCATCCACGTGATGAAAATGTGATGGTCAGACCAGGCCACCTTCTTCCATTACTCCTTGATTCGATTCTGATGTTCACACACCATTTGTAGGGGCTTTTGGTGGTGAAGGGTTAGCATGGGCACTCTGGTATCCAGCTATGTAGCCCCATAAGAAACAATGCAATACACTGTGTGTTCTGGCCCATGTCTATCATAATCAGCATTACTGTACCTTTTCAACAATTTGTGTAACAGAAGCTTTTCTGAGGGATCACACCGGACAGTGTAACGTGCAAGTTCAGTATTCAGCAATACAAAGTTCACCCTACCTTTATCTATAAGCACATTTTTATATAAACTAAGGCTTCTGGACAAACAGTGAAGTGCTTCATCATTTACCCTTACAAAGAGCTACATCAGCTTAAATCTTAAAGCTTTCAATCACCAGACATGCCGGAGACACCTGGAAAATTTAGTTTAGCACATATTCCTCAATGCCAATCTAAACATTTCATCTATAGAGGTGGTAGGAAAAGTAGATCTAGTGAGTTCTTGTGCAGTACCGCAGAATAGGGTACTTGCACATAGTTTTTGTTGTTTAATCTTCTGACGTATTGCAACCCATAAAGCTCTGTTTGGATCAGTCAGGGTTAACAGTCCTGACTCTGCCCATGTAGAATGCTAAGTGATGGACTTAGCTCTGCCCCTAGTTCAAAGTAGAGTGTGTGCTTTACTGCAGTGAGGGGGACATTGCTAATATACCCGTCCACATTTTTACACAGTCTTGGCCAGCCATATCTTAATCCTGTACCCGCTTGGAGCTACAGACAAGTTTGAAGGAACCTTATTGCCTGCCTTAGATTCTGCAGAGAGAGAGAGAGAGAGAGAGAGAGAGAGAGAGAGAGACTTTGGAGAGATAGAGGAAAGGAGAACTACAACCCCTATCTTTAGTTATATCCTTATATTGCTATCAAGAAAGCTTTGCACTGTGAATTGTTTGGAGCTATGATACTGGTGGATGTACTACAACTCCCATTCTACATTTTAGTGGAGAGACATAATTATGCTCTACAACTGGCCTGGTTGCTGACTCCAACACCATTCGCCAGCCACAGCACCTATATCTTTTGCCTTGCATAACACCAAGGGCACCCAATTACCATCGGGGGATGAAACAGTGCACCCTCCTGTCACAGCTGGGTTCGGCAGTTCAGTTCCAAGTTTTAAAATGGTTTTCCACTTTAAAAATCAACTACCGAAGTTATTCTCTGAAGTCACAAGCAACTTCGCGAATAACTGACTTTGGTTCATCGGAGACCATACATTTTAATACTGTACCGAGACGAACCTCCATACCGTATTAATTCAAAGTTTTGAATTAAGCAACTTTGGATGTATAATCCGAAGCTCTCTTCGCTCATCACTACTAGAGAGCATTGGGGTAGGATTGTCACTGTAGTTGCAGCAAGAGCCACTACTGTTCTCATCCTCTTCTCCACTCCTCTGGAGCTTCCGGCACTTGTATTAGCGTTTTTTTTTTAGAAGACATGTCTCTGCATCAGATTTTTAACCCATCTAGAGTAGAAGTAGGTAAATAATTCATGCAATCAGGTAAGTGATACTTGTTCTCTCCACAGGACATCATCTGTTCTGTCTGAAACATTATTTGGAAGTCATGTAGCTTATAATGGTGTTAGAAATGACCTTACTATTTTATGGTCAAAAAAACGTAAATGAACATTACATCTACAGTATATTTACTTGTTAAAACATCTCATTCCGAAACAATTGCCACTAATATCAATTTGTCCCCCATGAAAGTTAACTCTGCTGAGTAGGTTTCCATTAGATTTCACACCATGACTGTAGGGGTACGGCCACACAGAGTGGCTGTGGCATTAAGAATAAAGACTGACTATACAATGAAGTACTCATTAGTTAAATGAAAGGCAGCTGCGGCTAATTGGACGCACGGTTCTTGACTGCAGCATGGCCACAACCCAACCGTATCACAGCCAGTCTGTGTGGCTGTACCCTAAGGATTGCCATCCATTTAACCAAAAGAGCAATAATGAGTAGAGATGAGCGAGCACTAAAATGCTTGGGTGCTCGTTATTCGAGTCGAACTTTTCCCGATGCTCGGGTGCTCATTTCGAATAACGAACCCCATTGAAGTCAATGGGAGACTCGAGCATTTTTGCAGGGGACCAAGGCTCTGCCTAGGGAAGGCTGGGTGAAAACCTGGAAACCTCAGAAAATGATGGAAACACCACGGAAATGGACAGGAAACAGCAGGGGCAGCATGCATGGATGCCTCTGAGGCTGCCTAATCCCACCATTACCCCAAATTCTCAGGCAACAGCCTGGTGGTTACCCTCATGGCAATTGTGCTCACCCAGACCAAGAAAGGCGAGGCAAATACCCATCACATGTTAGGGAAGCACCCAACTAGGTGCAACGAAGGTCCATCACCGCCTGCAGGTGACACCACTGCTCATGCTGGCACTGCAGCTGACATCAAGTTTAGTATCTGTTCTTATCAGTTGCTGTGGCTGTTGGTGGTAAAGTGGTGAGCGTAGCTGCTTCCCAAGCAGTTGACCCGGGTTCGATTCCCGTCTATCGCAGGAGGCAATTAAAAGAAGAACCAAAAAAAAAATCAGTACAATATCTAATACGTCCCCTACCCGGGTAAATTGTTTGGAGAGAGGGCCTGTAGGTGGGGGGAAGGAGGTTTCGCTGGAAGAGCCAGAGGAGTGCCCCCTGGGCTAGCATGTGTGGTGGTGACAACAGCCGGAATGGATCTGGAAAAACTGTTACATCAACCGGTATAGTATTGATTCTTCTCAGTTTAATACCGTATACGTCCCCTATCTTGGGACCTTATATTTCATGGATTTTTCGACCACGGAAAATGGAAAAAGAGCTTGCTCTGGCCAGGGGAGTGTCTTTCCCACTGCAGCTAAGGGGACGTGTCCATGCTCTGCCTATCACAGGTCAGGAGGCAATTAAAAGAAGAACAAAAAAAAACATCAGTACAATATCTATTACGTCCCCTATCCGGATAAATTGTTTGGAGATAGGGCCTGTAGCTGGGGGGAAGGAGGTTTCGCTGGAAGAGCCAGAGGAGTGCCCCCTGGGCTAGCGTGTGTGGTGGTGATAACAGCCGGATGTATTTAGAATGACGACGCAGGACCCCAACTTAAAAATTTAGCATCAACCGGTACAGTCGTAAATTATGAGATTGATCAAGTGTGGTATGTCTTCCATGTATACTACTCAGTTTAATACCGTATATGGCAGCTATCCGGAAAAATGGTTTGGAGAGAGAGAAAGATAGGACAAAGACGTAAATTGTTTGGAGAGAGGGCCTGTAGGTGGGGGGGGCAGGCTGGGGGGAAGGAGGTTCAGCTGGAAGAGCCAGAAGAGTGCCCCCTGGGCTAGCGTGTGTGGTGGTGACAACAGCCGGATGTAGTTAGAATGACGACGCAGGAACCCAACTTAAAAATTTAGCATCAACCAGTACAATTGTCAATTATGAGCTCGATCAATTGTGGCATGACTTTTAAATGGATATTGCATGTGGTCACGTACTCCCTGGAACCCCATAGTCACCCCATCTCTGATGTGCTAGCCCAGAACATTCTCTGCCCCAATTCGCAAGACCTTTTGCTGTTTCCGTGTGCTGACAGTGTGGATTTACCAGTGTTGTCTGAGGAGGTGGTGGACAATGGCGAGACACAGGTGTCGGGGGGTGAGGTAGTTGTATGGGAAGCAAGTTACAGTGGGGACTCCTTGGGGGGACTTTCTCATGATGGGACAGATTCAACTTGGGTGGATCAGGCACAGGAACAGATCAATTTTTTTTTGTGTTTATTTAACTTTTATTTAGCACAAATAACCACAGAGATATTTATTCGTTATCTTCTCTGCGCAGTCTGGCGTTGAGGTTCGTCACTTTGATGGCGAGCTGTGCCGCTCTCTCCACAATGATCTTTAGGTTCTTAGATGGAGACGTTGTGGGCGATTTCAGCACAGAAGGACTTGTTGCTCATCAACAGAACCTCGAGCTCCTTGACATTGTGGACCAGGAATTTGCGGAACCCTGTGGGCAGCATGTGTTTGGTCTTCTACTTGCTACCGTATCCAATGTTGGGCAATATAGATACGCAGGTAATATTATTTTTCAAACCTATCCCAAAATAAAAATTTACGCAGTTTGCGCAAATAAAACTGGAAACTGGAATTGGAGAGAGGGCCTGTAGGTGGACCTCCGGAAAAATTGTTTGGAGAGAGGGCCTGTAGGTGGACCTCCGGAAAAATTGTTTGGAGAGAGGGCCTGTAGGTGGACCTCTGGAAAAATTGTTTGGACAGAGGGCCTGTAGGTGGACCTCCGGAAAAATTGTTTGGAGAGAGGGCCTGTAGGTGGACCTCCAGAAAAATTGTTTGGACAGAGGGCCTGTAGGTGGACCTCCGGAAAAATTGTTTGGACAGAGGGCCTGTAGGTGGACCTCCGGAAAAATTGTTTGGAGAGAGGGCCTGTAGGTGGACCTCCAGAAAAATTGTTTGGACAGAAGGCCTGTAGGTGGACCTCCGGAAAAATTGTTTGGACAGAGGGCCTGTAGGTGGACCTCCAGAAAAATTGTTTGGACAGAGGGCCTGTAGGTGGACCTTTCGGAAAAATTGTGGTAAAAGAGTGCCAGTTGGACCTCTGAAAAACGGTGTTTTTTTGGTCACCGTTAGGCAAAGACGATATGGAGGAGGAGGAGGAGTAGGAGGAGTAGAGAAGAGGAATCGGATACATAAGTTATTTAAATCTTTAGCTGCTTTCCCCCGGAGGAGATTTGAATTCCGGTGAAATCCATGCTTTGTTCATTTTAATAAGTGTCAGCCTGTCAGCGCTGTCAGTTGACAGGCGTGTACGCTTATCGGTGATGACGCCACCAGCTGCACTGAATACCCGCTCTGACAGCACGCTAGCGGCAGGGCAGGCCAGCACCTCCAAGGCATACAGCGCCAGTTCAGGCCACGTGTCCAGCTTTGAAACCCAGTAGTTGTATGGAGCAGAGTGATCGCTATGGACGTTGGTATGGTCAGCTAGGTACTCCCTCACCATCTTTCTGTACAGCTCCCCCCTACTCTGCCTAGACTGGGGACAGGTGACAGTGTCTTGCTGGGGTGACATAAAACTGGCAAAGGCCTTGGAGAGCGTTCCCCTGCCAGTGTTGGACAAGCTTCCTGCTCGGCTCCTCTCCCCCGCTACTTGGCCCACAGAACCATGCCCTCTGCCGCTAGCGGCGTCAGATGGGAAGAATTGTTTCAGCTTGTGCACCAGGGCCTGTTGATATCTATTCACTCTCATACTCCTTTCCTCTGCAGGGATGAGAGTGGAAAGCTTCTGCTTGTACCGTGGGTCCAGGAGAGTGAACACCCAGTAATCGGTGTTTGAAAAAATTCTTCTAACGCGAGGGTCACGGGATAGGCAGCCTAACATGAAGTCTGCCATGTGCTCCAGAGTCCCAACACGCAAGAATTCCCTCTCCTCACTGGCCTGACTCTCCATTTCCTCCTCCTCCTCCTCCAAGTCCTCCTCTTCAGCCCATACACGCTCAAGAGTTAAGGACTGAGCACTGGTACCCTCTACTGTCTCGCCGACATTTTCCTCCTCTTCCTCCTCATCCTCATCCCCCTCCTCCGATACGCGCTGAGAAACAGACCGGAGGGTGCTCTGGCTATCAAGCGACGTATTTTCCTCCACCGTCTCTTGTGACAAGCGCAAAGCATCCGACTTGATGCTGAGCAGTGAGTTTTTCAACAGGCAAAGCAGCGGGATGGTGAGGCTGATAATGGCGGCATCGCCGCTGACCATCTGTGTTGACTCCTCAAAGTTGCTCAACACCTGGCAGATATCAGACATCCACATCCACTCCTCATTGTAGACTTGAGGAATCTGACTGACCTGACTACCAGTTCTGGTGGAAGTTGACATCTGGCAGTCTACAATCGCTCTGCACTGCTGGAAAACTCTGGATAACATGTTTAATGTCGAATTCCATCTCGTGGGCATGTCGCACAACAGTCGGTGAGCGGGCAGTTGTAGGCGGCGCTGCGCTGCCCTGAGAGTGGCAGCATCTGTGGTGGACTTGCGGAAATGCACACAGATGCGGTGCACCTTGGTGAGCAAATCAGACAGATTGGGGTATGTCTTGAGGAACCGCTGAACTATAAGATTGAACACGTGGGCCAGGCATGGCACATGTGTCAGTCTGCTGAGTTGCAGAGCCGCCACCAGGTTACGCCCGTTGTCGCACACAACCATGCCTGGCTTGAGGTTCAGCGGTGCCAGCCACAGATCGGTCTGCGCCGTGATGCCCTGTAACAGCTCTTGGGCGGTGTGCCTTTTGTCACCTAAGCTCAGCAGTTTGAGCACTGCCTGCTGGCGCTTTCCCATGGCACTGCTGCTGCGCCTAGAGCTACCGACTGAAGGCGCCATGCCCACGGATGGTAATTCGGTGGAGGAGGAGGAGGGGTCGGAGGAGGAGGAGGCATAGTACGTCTGAGAGACCGTGACCGAGGTAGGCCCCTCAATCCTCGGTGTGGGCAGTACATGAGCGGCCCCAGGGTCATTCTCGGTCCCAGCCTCCACTAAGTTAACCCAATGTGCCGTCAGTGAGATATAGTGTCCCTGCCCGGCAGCACTTGTCCACGTGTCCGTGGTTAGGTGGACCTTCTCAGAGACAGGGTTGGTCAGGGCACGGATGATGTTCTTGTGACACGTGCTGGTGTAGGGCTGGGACGGCACATCGGTAAAAATAGAGGCGGCTAGGGACAGAATACAGCCGACTGCTAGCAGACTGCGACCCAGACAAATGTCGCACAGAGATTTTTAGGATCAATCTATATACGTGACAGGTAGCAAATGACTTGGTTGTATTCTGTGACGTACAGAAAGTGTCACCTGGACAGAATATACGGATTGGAGCGAGTGTGCTGAACTGTGACACACAGAAAGGTTACACACAGCTGTGTGAAATGGATTTGTATCACTGAGCTAAAACAACAAAAAAACTAATTTTTTTTTGTATATTTTGTTTTGGATTTTTGTTTTTTTTGGAACGTGACGTGCAGATACTATCGTAGAGCTGACTGACACCCTACTGACGGTGGCTATTTAGACTGCGACCCAGACAAATGTCGCACAGAGATTTTTGGGATCAAGCTATATATGTTGCAGCAAAATACTTGGTTGTATTCTGTGACGTACAGAAAGTGTCACCTGGACAGAAAATACGGATTGGAGTGAGTGTGCTGAACTGTGACACACAGAAAGGTTCCACGCAGCTGTGTGAAATGGATTTGTATTACTGAGCTAAAACAACAAAAAAACATATTTTTTTAATATTTTTTTTAATGTTTTTTTTTGTTTAGTTTTTTTTGGAACGTGACGTGCAGAAACTATCGTAGAACTGACTGACACCCTACTGACGGTGGCTATTTAGACTGCGACCCAGAAAAATGTTGTACAGAGTTTTTTAGGATCAATCTATATACGTGACAGGTAGCAAATGACTTGGTTGTATTCTGTGACGTACAGAAAATGTCACCTGGACAGAATATACGGATTGGAGCGAGTGTGCTGAACTGTGACACACAGAAAGGTTACACGCAGCTGTGTGAAATGGATTTGTATCACTGAGCTAAAACAACAAAAAAACTAATTTTTTTTGTATATTTTGTTTTGGATTTTTGTTTTTTTTGGAACGTGACGTGCAGATACTATCGTAGAGCTGACTGACACCCTACTGGCTATTTAGACTGCGACCCAGACAAATGTCGCACAGAGATTTTTGGGATCAAGCTATATACGTTGCAGCAAAATACTTGGTTGTATTCAGTGACATACAGAAAGTGTCACCTGGACAGAAAATACGGATTGGAGTGAGTGTGCTGAACTGTGACACACAGAAAGGTTCCACGCAGCTGTGTGAAATGGATTTGTATTACTGAGCTAAAACAACAAAAAAACAATTTTTTTTAAATATTTTTTTAAATGTTTTTTTTGTTTAGTTTTTTTTGGAACGTGACGTGCAGAAACTATTGTAGAACTGACTGATACCCTACTGACGGTGGCTATTTAGACTGCGACCCAGACAAATGTCGCACAGAGTTTTTTAGGATCAATCTATATATGTGACAGGTAGCAAATGACTTGGTTGTATTCTGTGACGTACAGAAAATGTCACCTGGACAGAATATACGGATTGGAGCGAGTGTGCTGAACTGTGACACACAGAAACGTTACACGCAGCTGTGTGAAATGGATTTGTATCACTGAGCTAAAACAACAAAAAAACTCATTTTTTTTTTTATATTTTGTTTTGGATTTTTGTTTTTTTTGGAACGTGACGTGCAGATACTATCGTAGAGCTGACTGACACCCTACTGACGGTGGCTATTTAGACTGCGACCCAGACAAATGTCGCACAGAGATTTTTAGGATCAATCTATATACGTGACAGGTAGCAAATGATTTGGTTGTATTCTGTGACGTACAGAAAGTGTCACCTGGACAGAATATACGGATTGGAGTGAGTGTGCTGAACTGTGACACACAGAAAGGTTACACGCAACTGTGTGAAATGGATTTGTATCACTGAGCTAAAACAACAAAAAAACTATTTTTTTTGTATATTTTGTTTTGGATTTTTGTTTTTTTTGGAACGTGACGTGCAGAAACTATGGTAGTGCTGACTGACACCCTACTGACGGTGGCTATTTAGACTGCGACCCAGACAAATGTCGCACAGAGATTTTTAGGATCAAGCTGTATACGTAACAGGTAGCAAATGACTTGGTTCTATTCTGTGACGTACAGAAAGTGTCACCTGGACAGAAAATAGTGAGTGTACTGAACTGTGACACACAGAATGGTTCCACACTGCTGTGTGCAATGGATTTGTATCACTGAGATATAACATTGAAAAAAAGGGGGTTATATATGGCGATAGCTGCACTACTAGTGCCAGCCAGCCAGCCAAGCCAGGAGACAAAAAAAAATGTCTTCTAGCCCTTAGAAGGGCTGTTGGGTTCTTTGTGGGTGATTCCTGCCTAACAGAGAATTAAATGCAGGCCCTAACACTCTCCCTTAAAGGCAGCAGCTCTATCCCTAACGACATCCAGACGGCATCTGAGCCGAGCACCGCGGCCAGTCACTAGTATATTCCAGGGTCACCTGATCAGGCCAGCCAACCCCTGCTATCGACATGTAAGGGCCCCACGTGATGCTGGGTGTACCGTAGAGTCTCCTGGCTTGTGATTGGCTGTGTTTATAGGCGCCAAAAAAGCACGATGCGGAAGTTGCCATTTCCTCGAGCATGGCGAGATAATCGTCCGAGCAGCGAGCACTTACGAGTACCCTAATACTCGAACGAGCACCAAGCTCGGACGAGTATGCTTGCTCATCTCTAATAATAAGGTTCAATGAACATTTAGAGTAATAAGACCTGGTTAGTTGGGGTCAGGTTCTTCTCAGACCAGTCAAGTTCTGCCACACCTAACCAAGCAGTCAATATAAACAAATGTCAATTTTCTTGTCGATAGTTATGCATTATGATCGGGATAACTGGATACGTTTACAGTGAATGATTAGTTTAGGAACAGACAGCTCCTGACATTCATCTGGCACAGATTTGTCTGTCAGACTATTAGGAACTCATGCGTTATACAGTACATTACTAATGACAACTCATTTCTTTGCTCCAGAGACCAATTGCTTTGTGACATATGGTACATCATTCCCGGCATGCTTGGTATTGAGTATGAAGATCTCCAAAATGTTTACAGATATTTACCAATGGAAACCCAATATACGATAGTCATGACGAGCAGTTCTTTAGCTTCCAGAGGCAGTTTGAAATGAGGTGGGAACAGCCCACCATGTTCAATCACTGTGTGTTTCAGCGTATGATAGTCTTCATCTGTCTCATAGATTATAAGCTCTCATGAGCTCATTACGAATGTCTTAATTGTTGATTAGTTTTGTTATTCCATGATGTCTGATTTTGTCTACATGTACCCTCTGATTTGTAGTGGTGCAGAATATATTGCCACTATATAAATAAAGAGTACTATTATTATTATTATTATTACTTGGTCTACCATTTCATGTCTAGGATGTTCCTGCTCCCAGAAATTTCAACTTCATAGGGAAAAAAATTAAGACTGGCATGGAAAGCTGTGACAGAGTGAAAATAGGGCAACACTGGTTTAATGGAAAGCTGTGATTTTAAAGGGCCTCTGTCAGCAGATTTGTAACTGTGAAACTGGCTGACCTGTTACATGTGCACTTGGCAGCTGAAGGCATCTGTGTTGGTCCCATGTTCATATGTCCCCGCATTGCTGAGAAAAATGAAGTTTTATTATATGCAAATGAACCTCTACGAGCAACAGGGCGTTGTCATTACTCCTCTGCTCTCTCTGCAACTGCCGTGTCCTGTCCACTTTAATTGACAGGACCAGGGAGTGAAAACATCCAGGGCCGGCCTTTGGGGTGTGCGACCCGTGCGGTTGCACAGGGCGCTTCACTCCCGGCCACTTAAGGGGGCGCCCTGCCAGAGCGCCCCCTTAATGGCCCGGCCGTGCCCTGCAAGTGCCGCACAGTTGTGGGCGGCGGTGGGGCAGAGGGAGATGAGCGCTTCCCTTGTGGAAGCGCTCATCTCCATAGTCTGCCTTTGGAGATGCGGGGCAGGGGAGGGAGAGGCGTCTCCCCTGCCCGTTCCTCTGATAGGCTGCAGGCCCTAGGCCTGCAGCCTATCAGAGGCCAGCTCAGGCGGCGCGATGACGTCATCGCGCCGCCTGAGCCGTACAGCGCGGGACACAGGCCAGAAGAGGCCTGCATCGCATCGCTGCCGGCTCCATGGAGGTAAGTAACTGTTTATTTTTTTTTATGGGGCATTTTTATTGGCACATGGGGGGCATTTTATTGGCACATGGGGGCACTGGGGGCATTTTACTGGCACAAGGGGGGCACTGGGGGCATTTTTACTGGCACAAGGGGGGCACTGGGGGCATTTTTACTGGCCACAAGGGGGCACTGGGGGCATTTTTACTGGCACATAGTGGCATTTTACTGGCACATGGGGGCACTGGGGGCATTTTACTGGCACTGGGGGCATTTTACTGGCACAAGGGGGCACTGGGGGCATTTTTATTGGCACATGGGAGCATTTTACTGGCACTGGGGCATTTTTACTGGCACATGGGGGCACTGGGGGCATTTTACTGGCACTGGGGGCATTTTTACTGGCACAAGGGGGCACTGGGGGCATTTTACTGGCACTGGGGGCATTTTTACTGGCACAAGGGGGCACTGGGGGCATTTTTATTGGCACATGGGAGCATTGTACTGGCACTGGGGGCATTTTTACTGGCACAAGGAGGCACTGGGGGCATTTTTACTGGCACATAGTGGCATTTTACTGGCACATGGGGGTATTGTGGGCATTGTTACTGGCACATGCGGGCACTGGGGGCATTTTTACTGGCACTGGGGGCATTGTTACTGGCACATGGGGGGCACTGGGGGCATTTTACTGCACATAGTGGCATTTACGGCACATGGGGGCACTGGGGGCATTTTACTGGCACTGGGGCATTTACTGGCACAAGGGGCACTGGGCATTTTATTGGCACATGGAGCATTTACTGGCACTGGGCATTTTTACTGGCACATGGGGGCACTGGCGGCATTTTTACTGACACTGGGGCATTTTTACTGGCACAAGGGGGCACTGGGGGCATTTTTATTGGCACATGGGAGCATTGTACTGGCACTGGGGGCATTTTTACTGGCACAAGGGGGCACTGGGGGCATTTTTACTGGCACATAGTGGCATTTTACTGGCACATGGGGGTATTGTGGGCATTGTTACTGGCACATGGGGGTATTGTGGGCATTGTTACTGGCACATGCGGGCACTGGGGGCATTTTTACTGGCACTGGGGGCACTTTTACTGGCACTGGGGGCATTGTTACTGGCACATGGGGGGCACTGGGGGCATTTTTACTGGCACTGGGGGCATTTTTACTGGCACATGGGGGCACTGGGGCATTTCTTACTGGCACATGGGGGCACTGGGGCATTTCTTACTGGCACATAATTTGGGGGGCATCTATGGGGGTGGGACACTTTTTACTGGCACATGATTTTGGGGGGGAATCAATGGGGGGAACTTCTGGCACATTATTGGGGGGCACTTCTTACTGGCACATTGGAAGCATTATTACTTCTGGGGCACAGTGGAGACATTAGTACTGTTGGGGGCACTATTACTAACAAGTGCACTCTGGCAGAGAATTATTAGTTGGGACTTTGGGGGGCACTATTACTGTGGGGGCACCCTGGCACAGTATCAGCGCAGTTATTTCTGGGGGACGTTATGTTTACACTATTACAGGACACTATTTGCTGGGCGCAGTTATTTTAGGACACTGTGTAAACTAAGATTTTTTTTTTGTCAAACTGCAGAGATGAGAAATGGCTGAAAAATGGCGTCTGGTCTGAAAGGAGAAGATGAGGAAAGAGAAGATCTATATTAGAGGAGACGTCACTGGATGTAAGAGGTATGTGCGCTGTATTAGGTTACATTTCAATATAGAAAGCTATAAATACAGTGCAGATATATATATATATATATATATATATATATATATATATATACTGTCTTACTCTACCTACCTATATCACTCTATATATCTCTGCACTGTATTTATAGCTCTATACTGTATGACGTTAGTACTGTCACTCGGGGGGGGGGGCGCCGAGAGAAAGTTTCGCACAGGGCGCCATCTACCCTAAGGCCGGCCCTGAAAACATCATAATTCCTGGCTCTGTCAATCAATGTGGAGATGGCAGTGGCAGAGAAAACAGATCCTTTTTAAGATTAAGGTGGTTTTCCAACAAAAAAAAACTTGTGGTAGTCGACTGCAAATGGTTTTCTCATCCCCTAGCACTGCCGTTCCAGTGGTGGCTGGGTTCCTGCAGTACTCCACTTCCTGTATCCCGACACAGTGGTAATTGGCTGAGAATGCTGTTCTGTCAATGGTTATATAAGGCAGATCATCCCTGAAGCCAGATTGGGTATGTGGCATTCTGAGCCATTTCCTGCTGTTTTGGGACAGGACCAGGAAGTGGAGCACAGCAGGACCCAGGCATCATCGGAACAGCAGTGGCAGGAGATCAGTGAGGTTAGTATAAACACTTTTATTTTTTAAACCATTTGCAGCCCACTGCTGCACATTTTTATATGACTGGGAAACATTTTTCTTTTTTTCTTTTTAAAATCTTTTTATTGATTTTATAAAGAACTAACATACATAGTCAATAAACAATCAGACCGTATGTATGAGAAAAGGTAATACTTGGTACATAAGATAGGGGGGGTAACATGTTTAAATCTGAGGCAAAATCAATCTGAGCAATGAGTATGTTTACAAGAAAAGTCAATCAACAGAAAAGGGTATGAATGTGAAAATAAGGTATGAGTGTGAGAATGAGCAAATACTCTAAGCAGGGGCGAGAAGGGCGGTCATCTCACCCTAATGCCCAGATCAAGTATTTTGTCCTCACCCTCTCCACTTCAAAGCCAGGTGGCCATGAAGGGTAAGATGAGCAACAGAAAGCTGACAACCAGACAACATAAAAGACACAGGGAAAGAAAGGGGGAATGTAAAAAGGGAATAGGGATGAAGATGATATCTTGTTTGTCAGATGAGGTCAATAACCTAGAGTAGAAAGATACTCCACGAATATAATTGTAATAGTAAGAGTAAACCAAGTAGTGTTGACTATGGAGGGGAAGATTGTTTGTCTCTCTTTCCATTCCAACCAAGGAGATCATATCTTAATTAGAGATGAGCGAGTAGTGAAATATTCGAAAGTTCGAAATTCGATTCGAATAGACCGCGAAATTCGACTATTCGACCGAATATCGAATCCCATTAAAGTCTATGGGAAAAAAATGCTCGCCACTTGGAAATCTCAATTCGACCACTTGGAGGTCACCAAGTCCACCCTGAAACCTCAGAAAAGGATGCCAACACTGCTGGAATGCAACTGGGACAGCAGGGGAAGCATGTCTGGGTACATATAACGCGCCCAAGTCGCACTATTACGCCACTATCACAGCCTCTCAACAATACACTCCAAAGACAATGTAACCTCTCTGTAAAGTGAGACCATACAAGGAAACCTTCTTTCCTCTACATTGCCATGGACCCCAAGCCAAACTAGACAAAAAAGAAGATAAAATTCTGCAACCCTTAAAATCACATTGCCTATGACAACCACAGATGGCATAGGCAAAGGGGAAAGCAAATAGACCCCACCCCTAATTGTCATTGTGTGTGTGTGTGAGATGTGGTCAGACATGTCTTCTTTAAAATGTAAAAACAACTCAAACACATGCAGAAGCCTTAAAATGCCCAAATTGTTGGCGCTTGAGATGTCAGTGACCCGACCTGGCCCAGTGTCATGTCTAGCAGGTAAAGCAGTGGGGATGTTGAGGGATGCGTAGGACCGCAAAAGGCAGGAAGAGGCCGTGGGCTGGCCAGAGGCTCATGGAGAAGGCAGGCTAGAGCCCGCAGGGCCGCATCTCTTCCCTATACCAGGCCCCCACACAAAGCTCTCCCATCGAGGGCTCTTAGGTCCTTGTTGTGAAAATATTTTAATGAGTGCGCAAAATTAGCTTGAGGTGAGCCCTCGAAAAAATTAAGTGGAGGCCCAAGAGGTGAGCCCTCGAAAAAATTAAGTGGAGGCCAAAGAGGTGAGACCTCTTAAAAATTGTATTAAGGCCCAAGAGGTGAGCCATAATAAAAATTGTATTAAGGCCCAAGAGGTGAGCCATAATAAAAATTGTTTGTAGCCCAAGAGGTGAGACCTCTTAACAATTGTGTTAAGGCCCAAGAGGTGAGCCATAATAAAATTGTTTGTAGGCCCAAGAGGTGAGACCTCTTAAAAATTGTTTTGTAGGCCCAAGAGGTGAGGCATGAGAAAAATTGTTTGTAGGCCCAAGAGGTGAGACCTCTTAAAAATTATGTGGAGGCCAAAGAGGTGAGACCTCTTAAAAATTATGTGGAGGCCCAAGAGCTGAGACCTCTTAAAAATTATGTGGAGGACTAAGAGGTGAGACCTCTTAAAAATTTTGTGGAGGCCCAAGAGGTGAGACCTCTTAAAAATTATGTGGAGGCCCAAGAGGTGAGACCTCTTAAAAATTATGTGGAGGCCAAAGAGGTGAGACCTCTTAAAAATTGTGTGGAGGCTAAAGAGGTGAGACCTCTTAAAAATTGTGTGGAGGCTAAAGAGGTGAGACCTCTTAAAAATTGTTTGTAGGCCCAAGAGGTGAGCCATAAATATATATATATTTTTTTTTTTTATGGAGCCCCCGGCTGCGCTGAACACCCTTTCTGATAGCACGCTGGCGGCAGGGCAGGCAAGCACCTCCAAGGCGTACAGGGACAGTTCCAGCCACGTGTCCAACTTGGAGACCCAGTAAGTGTAGGACGCCGAGGGATCGGGGAGGACAGGGGTACGGTCTGCCAGGTACTCCCGCAACATCCGCTGATACTTGTCCCTCCTGCTGATAGCGGGCCCCGCAGTGATGGAAGTTGCACGAGGGGGTGCCATGAACGTGTCCCACACCTTGGAGAGTGTTCCCCTGGTGGCTGTGGGCCTGATCGATGTTGTGGGACTCTGGGAGACCCTCTCCTCTCTGCCGCCAGCGATGGTGGGGTGGGAAAATCTCCATCATGTTCTGCACGAGTTCCCTCTGGTATTCCAGCAATCGATTCGTCCTCTCCTCTACCGGAATAAAAGAGGAGACGTTATCTTTATACCGGGGGTCCAGGATTGCGAAGACCCAGTACAGTTTGTTCTCCACTATCCGGACAACACGTGTTGTCCCGGGAAAAGCAGCCCAGCATGAAGTCAGCCATGTGTGCCAGACTCTGAATAGGCATGACCTCACTGCCCCCCACCAGAAGGATCACTTGCCATTTCCTCCTCTTCCTCTTCCGCCTCCTCTCCGCCCCATCCGCGCTGAACCAATGGGACGCACACAGCCTGACTGCTACCCTCGCCGCCAGCATCCTCCTCCTCTTCCACAGCCACCTCCACGTCGTCCTCCTCCTCATCCTCCTCCTCCTGCAACTGCCACCGTGAAGCAGACAAAAGTGTGGTCTGACTGTTGTAGCTCCGTTGCGTCTCCTCCTACCCCCGTCTCCTCTGCGTGCAATGCGTTCTCCCTTATTGCGATGAGGGATTCTTTAAGGACGCATAGGAGCGGGATGGTTACGCTCACTATAGCGTCCTCGCTGCTGACCTTCTTGGTGGACTCCTCAAAGATACGCAGTACATCGCATATGTCTGCCATCCATGGCCACTCGTGGTTGGCAAAACTGAGGGAGCTGAGTTGGAGGCACGCGT
>ONZH01008493.1:0-22500 GCA_900303285.1 Rhinella marina
AAGATACTGTGTGTATCAGAAATATCATTGTACTGTACAGCTGGGTCTTGTAGTCCCACACATACATGGGTATCCCAGCAGTGACACTGCAGGCAGGGCAGCACTTTTATTCACTCCCTTTGCTGAGCAAGGGGGTTGGGAAAGGCAGTCTTTGTTGACAACCCAAAATACTCATGAGGAAATCTTTAGAGATTGTTGTTACATGCCCCCACAGCTCTGCAACTGCATGTCAACAAAGGGCCAGAACAGCACTAGGGAAATTAGTAAATATATTTTTTTAATTTTTTGCCTAAAACATGCTTAGCTTATGTATATATTGCTGACCATCAGATTTACGGTGCTTTATTTTCTTTTTTACATAACTCGGACAATGCCTTCAAGAGAAGCAGATTCTCCTCTACTTTCTGAGTGCAGTGGATTGAAGCTAGTCTTCACCCACCAGATCTGGGAAAACAAACCTAGAGACAGCTAAAAAAAAATGCCAAATACAAGTCATACAATGGCCTGAAATAGTATTATTCCTCATGAACACACACTGTACTATTGATTAATGTGAAGTTAATTGACAGGTTAGGTACGCTTTAATAAATTAGGCGCATCTCACTCCAGCGCACGGGGGAAATCTCCCCCAATGTGGAAAATTACATTTTCTTTTATTAGAAAGACAATGTACGTACATGCTTCAGATATGACGTCTTTTTGTTTGTCTCTTTTATTCCGTTTCTGGAGCATCCTGCAGTAACGTGCCAACATTGCAGGGGCTCCATTTACCTTTGCAAAGCTTCTGATGAAAACACCCCCCATCTTTGTCGTTGAGTGCACCGCAATTAATTGAGAAGACATCTGAATGACAATAGAGGATCTGCAGCTTCAGGGACATTCTGCCGCCCATTTTCTTGTATACCATTAGAAGTTCATCTCCCAGGTGATGAAAATGTTGACATTTCTTAACCAACTAGTTGACACAATTTTGAAAGCCATTAATGCTTCACTTTCACTGCCCTTTAACACTTTCAGCAACTGAGTTGTTTTTTTTTCTTTGTTTTTCACTCCCTTTCTGGGGCCATAACTTTTTTATTTTTCCTTACACATAGTCCTACAAGGGCTGTTTTTTTGAGGGACAACTTTCACTTTCTAATTTCACCATTTAATATTGCATACGATATAGTGGAAAGCTGGAAAAATGGGATCAAATTGAAAAAAAAAACCCTCAATTTCGCAACAGTTTTATGGGGTTTGTTTTTACGGCATTCCCGATACAGTAAAAATGACCAGTTATTTTCATTCTCCAGATCAGTACGATTACAGTGATACCACATATATATGCTGCCATTAAACGGGTATTCCGGTAAAGTTACTTAATTTTTAAAAAACGGCATTAAGGCTGCAAGCTGTGACCCAACCAGATCCCATACCTATATATACAGTGCCTTGCGAAAGTATTCGGCCCCCTGGAACTTTTCAACCTTTTGCCACATTTCAGGCTTCAAACAAAAAGATATAACATTTTACATTTTTGGTGAAGAATCAACAAGTGGGTCACAATTGTGAAGTGGAACGAAACTTATTGGATCATTTAAACTTTTTTTTGTAATAATAAAACTGAAAAGTGGGGCGTGCAAAATTATTCGGCCCCTTTACTTTCAGTTCAGAAAACTCCCTCCAGAAGTTCATTGAAGATCTCTGAATGATCCAATGTTATCCTAAATGACTGATGAAGAGAAATAGAATCCACCTGTGTGTAATCAAGTCTCCGTATAAATGCACCTGCTCTGTGATAGTCTCAGGGTTCTGCATCATGAAGACCAAGGAACACACCAGGCAGGTCCCTGATACTGTTGTGGAGAAGTTTAAAGCCGGATTTGGATACCAAAAGATTTCCCAAGCTTTAAACATCCCAAGGAGCACTGTGCAAGCGATCAAAAGGCCCTTCATGAGTCCCTTCTTTACCCAAGACCTAAAGAGAGGACGATGAGCAGATCCGCATAATCATTACCTTTGATGAGAAGGAATATTCTGTCCAAGTATTGGGGAATTTTACGATCTGACCTGGACATCTGGTTGGGAAAACTCCGCTGCTAACATGTCAACGAGGTCGTAACCATAAGGACAGACTTGACCATAGCCTCTTTCAGTCATCTGGTACCACCACATGGCTCACTAGTACCACCGTTGATACTTTCGAAAGTGGCAGATGCATCACTTGTGGGTCCACTGGAGTGCGTAGAAGATTCACATGCTCAGTTACAGCCAAGATCTACTACATAAGGACATTCTTCAACTGCAAGAGCACTGTACTAGTATAGTTGAATGACAATCAACTGATGACATTCGTAATAACACGGACACCCCTGTTACATGTCACATGTGGGACCATCATCAGGGGGGATCCTTGTGGCCTTAGGTTTCAGGATATTGAACGCATCAGGCATTGGGGGGATTTTGACAAAATGCTGCCTCAGAAAAAAAGCTTGATGGATATTTCACCTGCATATGATACATCCATTGGGCTTGAATGACCAGAAAGGTTTTACCAGCTTCATCTAGGAATTGTGGACCATGGACCATTACATCCTTCCATATCTGTATCCATCTATCTCCTCCCTACTCCACAGTATCCTGGTAACACTACATCCAGAGTTCCAGCCTTATTCTTTTATTTTTTATACAACCCCTATCCACAAATATTGCATTAGAGTGGTGGGGGATGGGAGATATCTACTATTATGCTCCAGATGAGACACAAAAACTAGTGTTGAAATGCATACAGATGTATACATGTTGACCGAGCAAATGCTCTACAGTGGATGCACAGTAGCTTTTGTAAGCAGGGACCTTGGTCTGACACAGTGCTGGGCAATCATGGTTGGGGCGCTAATTGTCCTGTCCAGCTCAACCCTCTCTGCCATATACTTATCTTCAGACCAAGCTCCTTCTCATGATTGTCTCCCAGAAGCTGTGCACTCTCATCTTACCCCATTAACACACAGGCTCAGGATGTATAAGGAGAAGGTGCAGATCCACAAATTCTCACTCACGTGGATGCTCTCCTATCATATAAGCCTGCTTAGACTTTCCTAATGTACAGTGGGGAAAAAAGTATGTAGCCAACCAATTGTGCAAGTTCTCTAACTCAAAAAGATGAGGTCTGCCTGTAATTGACATCATAGGTAGACCTCAACTATGAGAGACAAAATAAGAAAACAAATCCAGAAAATCACATTGTCTGATTTATTTGCAAATTATGGTGGAAAATAAGTTTTTGGTCAATAACAAAAGTTCATCTCAATACTTTGTTATATATCCTTTGTTGGCAATGACAGAGGTCAAACGTTTTCTGTAAGTCTTCACAAGGTTGGCACACACTGTTGCTGGTATGTTGGCCCATTCCTCCATGCAGATCTCCTCTACAGCAGTGATGTTTTGGGGCTGTCGCTGGGCAACACCGACTTTCAACTCCCTCCAAAGGTTTCTCCACAGGGTTGAGATCTGGAGACTGGCTAGGCCACTCCAGGACCTTGAAATGCTTCTTACAAAGCCACTCCTTCGTTGCCCTGGCGGTGTGCTTGGGATCATTGTCATGCTGAAAGACCCAGCCACGTTTCATCTTCAAAGCCCTTGCTGATGGAAGGAGGCTTGCACTCAAAATCTCACGATACATGGCCCCATTCATTCTTTCATGTACACGGATCATCCTGGTCCCTTTGCAGACAAACAGCCCCAAAGCATGATGTTGCCACCCCCATGTTTCACAGTAGGTATGGTGTTCTTTGGATGCAACCAGCATTCACTCTACTCCAAATACGCCGAGTTGTGTTTCTACCAAACAGTTCTACTTTGGTTTCATCTGACCATATGACATTCTCCCAATACTCTTCTGGAACATCCAAATGCTCTCTAGCAAACTTCAGACGGGCCCGGATATGTGCTGGCTTAAGAAGGGACACATCTGGCACTGCAGGATCTGAGTCCCTGGCGGCGTAGTGTGTTACTGACGGTAGCCTTTGTTACGTTGGTCCCAGCTTTCTGCAGGTCATTCACTAGGTCCCCCTGTGTGGTTCTGGGATTTTTGCTCACAGTTCTTGTGATCATTTTGACCCCACGGGGTGAGATCTTGTGTGGAGACCCTGATCGAGGGAGATTATCAGTGGTCTTGTATGTCTTCTATTTTCTAATTATTGCTCCCACAGTTGATTTCTTCACACCAAGCTGCTTGCCTATTGCAGATTCAGTCTTCCCAGCCTGGTGCAGGTCTACAATTTTGTTTCTGGTGTCCTTCGGCAGCTCTTTGGTCTTCACCATAGTGGAGTTTGGAGTGTGACTGTTTGAGTTGTGGACAGGGTGTCTTTTATACTGATAACAAGTTCAAACAGGTGCCATTACTACAGGTAATGAGTGGAGACAGAGGCGCCTCTTAAAGAAGAGTTTAGCAATCTTGTTGTTTAGGTGACCAAATACTTATTTTCCACCATAATTTGCAAATATTTTTTTTTTTAAATCAGACAATGTGATTTTCTGGATTTGTTTTCTCATTTTGTCTCTCATAGTTGAGGTCTACCTATGATGACAATTACAGGCCTCTCTCATCTTTTTAAGTGGGAGAACTTGCACAATTGGTGGCTGACTAAATACTTTTTTCCCCACTGTATACGGAGGCATTACAAATGCTGAGGTCGAATGTATACATCTGTCTGAGGAAGGGTTGTGGGATATACCAGACATCATATTTATTATCCCATTACTTTAACCGTCTACATCTAGGGTACTTAAAGTGTAACTGTCATTCTTTTTTTATTTTTGTAATGTATCAGGGCAGTGATACTGACCATTTTTGTAATATACTTTAATTACTGAAATCATACATTTCTATTAGAAAAATAGCTGTAAAGTGGCCCATTTTGAGCCTTAGCAACGCTCCTCTGTCTTCTGTTTACATAACACAGTCAGGTGTTGAGCAAGTCCTCCAATGTTATGTAAACAGAAGACAGAGGAGCGTTGCTAAGGCTCAAAATGGGCCACTTTAAGGCTATTTTTCTAATAGAAATGTATGATTTCAGTAATTAAAGTATATTAGAAAAATGGTCAGTATCACTGTTCCTATACATTACAAGAATAAAAAAAAGAACTACAGTTAAACTTTAAGCCAATATTTACCCCATCCATGCCCTTATCGATACGGGGGATTCTACTCTTTTGGTGTTAGATTGGGTTTTGCCCATTTTTAGTATCTATAAACTATTTTGTTTGTTATAATGTTTTCAGTGGCCAGTTAATCATACTTTATGCAAATCTCGGCCTTAAGCGGACTTAAAGGGATTGTCTCACTTCAGCAAAAAAAAATTATCATGTAGAGAAAGTTAATACAAGGCACTTACTAATGTATTGTGATTCTCCATATTGTTTTGTTTGATGTCTGGATTCATTTCTCCATCACATTATACACTGCGTGTTTCCAAGGTTACAGACCACCCGGCAATCCAGCAGCAGTGGTCATGCATGCACACTATAGGAAAAAGTACCAGCCTATGTGCGCTCCCATGGTTCTGGCCACTAGAGAGGCCGGTGCTCTTTCCTATAGTTTACAAGCATGACCACTACTGCTGGATTGCAGGGTGGTCGTAACCATGGAAACGAGGAGTGTATAATGTAATAGAAAGGAAGCAATATGGACAATCACAGTACATTAGTAAGGGCCTTGTATTAACTTTCTCTACATAATAAATGCCACTTGCTGAAGTGAGACAACCCTTTAAATGCCCCAAAATGACCTACATAAATGTTGGCAAGTATGATAAACCCACTGTCAGTGTTTGGTATTTGACCATATTGGGTGAGTGTCTAGTCTTCATGTCTAATACGCTCCATCATTGCAAAAACTTGTAGACATTCCTAGAGCATATGTGCCAACTTCGAGAGGCTCCTTGAAAAAGCGGGTTTCTGGAGGGGCTGGCCAATCTCCAGCACCACTCATGGAGTATTGGCATCTCCCAGAAAACATCCCTCCTGTATGTACGGGCAGGATAATGCCACCCCTGCCCTGCACCCATAGTGCTCCCAGGGAGGCATGATGCTTCCAGAAAGGGGTCTGGCTACGTAGGAAAGGGGAATCTTCAAATGTGGAGGAGCATCCACATCCAGAAAAATATCTGTCCTCCCGCGAGACACTAATAGAAATCCACTGTATCTACTAATAGTGGGGACGGCTGAAAGGGTTAAGGCTCTCAGACCTGGACCTCACCTACGAGGTGGTGCCCGCTGGTTCCTGCCTCACTGCCAGTAGCACATCCATTTAGTCAGATTTTTCCAGGTAATTAGAACGCCTTGGAAACATATTTGTTTGATTTGCTGCAATTTGTTGCACGTTCCGAAATACTTTCCCCGAGATAAATAGAACTTTTATCGGCCTAATGCAGCATAATGGCCTACAAGAGCGGGATCTGAGGCCGCCTGCCGAGTCCAGCTGCCGATGCCAAATAAATGTTTGCAGTCGAGAGAAATTTGTGCAGGTTAAACTGGTTAAGTCCTTAAAATAAGAGGCATGACTTCCCGGTAAACAAGTCCCGAGCACAATGAATATATGTTCCGGAAATGTAAACACTTGTTAGAAATATTAGAGGCAGCGACCGCCGGCAGCGATGTACCGGCACATGGTTTAAAGGGAAACTGTCAGTAGGATTTAGGCAAAGGAACAGCCTGCCGGAGTTCACCATGCTCAGCATAGCCAGATACTGGCGTTGACTGCTGGAGCCCATTAACTAGAATGGAACCCGGACAGTTTCCGGGATTCCGTCAGACAAAAAGGAATGCCATAAACCGGATCCTCGCCAACTCTCATTAGAGTCAAAGGGGTCTAGCGGTGTTTCGGTAGTATCTGGCTATGCCGGATACAATGAACTCCTTTGCTGCAGATGAGGAGTCCAGATCACCATTTTTAATTTACCTAGTGTTCCCCGTTTCTCCGCTGCACTGAAATACACAGTCAAGACTGTACTCATACAATGGAGAGGACTCCGGTGCACATGCACTGCAATCCTGACGATGTATTTTAGCACAGCATAAAAGGGCATCTGTCAGCAGTTTTGTACCTATGACACTGGCTGACCTGTTACATGTGCTCTTGGCAGCTGAAGACATCTGTGTTGGTCCCACGTTCCTATGTGCCCGCATTGCTGAGAAAAATGATGTTTTAATATATGCAAATGAGCCTCTAGGAGCAACGGGGGCGTTACCGTTACACCTAGAGGCTCTACTCTCTCTCTCTTCTTTGATTCACAGGGCCAGGCAGTAAAAACGTCATCACACCTGCTTGACCCTGTCAATCAAAGAGTAGAGAGAGCAGAGCCTCTAAGTGTAACAGTAACGCCCCCATTGCTCTTAGAGGCTCATTTGCATATATTCAAACTTAATTTTTCTCAGCAATGTGGGCACATATGAACATGGGACCAACACAGATGTCTTCAGCTGCCAAGTGATTATGTAACAGGTCAGCCAGTGTCATAGGTACAAAACTGCTGACAGATGCCCTTTAAACACTGGCAGTATGGGAACGGGGGGCAGTAGTAATCTGGACTCCCTATCTGTAGCACTACTCATGTATTACTATAACATCCTGGAGACATGTTCTCTTTAAGCCATTCTAAATTGGCCACGTGCTGAATGCTGAATGCTTGAATGCATATGTAATGCAGGCCCAGCTTCATCTGCACATTGTCCACTGGTGGAAATTTTGGGGCCTAAATCCTGCCCACAGTTTTCCTGTATTGTATACTTAATACTGTAATAACAATGACGCTGACTAGACACTAGACAACCTCAGCAGTTGACTTTCCTAGGTACTAACAGTGTCTACCAAGACTCAGGTGCCCCGAGGACTTTGAGTATAGCTGAATGGTGGAACAGTCGGACAGTCGCCCAGTAGATAATATGAAGCACATATGACCGACTATCAGGCAAGAAGAAGAAGGATGATGACGGTAATGGATGATGACAATGATAATCAGACGGATGTTGTGGATGATATGGTGAGCAGAGGTTGAACAAACCGACAAAAACTGTCCATGACTCCAGCTTTCTTTGACTTGTTCCCTAGATCTATGAACATTGACCCTCAAACCAGCACCACTGACCCTCGCTGTCCCTATGGAAATCCCTCAAGTGCAATACTGACCCTAACATGAACAAGAAGAGGACATTACGACCCAGAGACTAGAAAACATAAAACTGAAGTGGAATCAAGGCAAGACACACAAGGAAACAAAGTTCAAGACTCGAGAAGAAGTCGTATCTGTCCTTTCTCTACTTTTACTCCTTTCATGACCCACTCCTGATTTTGGCTTCCAAAATAGCATCACGAAGCCTGACCGTTTGGGCGTACCCTCAGGATGGAGCAAGGACTGGACTAGAAACCACAAGAACTAAACCACACTTGTCAAGAAGCTAGTCAATGAAGAAGATACTAGAATAAGCGGGGATTACTGGATTCAAATGCACAGAACTTTCACTATAGCCGACAGAGAGAGCCAGAAATATTGAAAGAGAGGAATTCCTCAGGCACAGAAACAAAATACGTTTGTGTGCATGAGCCCTAATAGACAGAAGAGGATGGCACAATAGGAGTATTTGATCGTAATAAGTACATAGTCTATGCAATGTAAACATCCATTGGGAAGAAATAAATTAATGGACCCCCCATCAAATTCTCAATCCAACCCCTCCCCTGGAAAACATTACATACAGCGCTACTAAACATACAAGGTAATACAGCGCCACATACGTCTTCCATCCAGTCTCCTCTGATGTAGATGTTCTCTTTCCTCATCTTCTCTATATGGACCAGACCGCCTTGACGACTTCTCGTTTCTACAGTTTGGCACACAGGCATCTTAGATTCCTCACTTTTCCATCATCCTCCATTCCCGGTGCCCCAACATTGTTATCCTACTGCTACCCCCAATAGTGTGCTCGCTGTGCTCCCCAATGCTCACAAACACTTTACTGCAAAATAATAGTGCTTTTCAGATAGCACCCCCATAGTAACAGTGCCCCTAAATACCACCAGTAGTGATAATGCTCCCCTAGATTACCCCCATTAGCAGCAATGCCCTCCATATTGTGCCCAATAATAAGGCCCTCACAGTGCCCCCAGTAGTAATAATGCCACACAGTGCCACCAGTAGTAATAATGCCACACAGTGCCCCAGTAGAAATAAAGACCCTGTATAGTGCCTCCAGAAGTAACAAGGCCATTCTATAAGGCAACTCTTTAGAGTCTACAGTAGTAATAGGGCCCCTCTATAGTGTCCCCAGTAGTTAAAATGTCCCCTATAGTGGGCTCAGTATTTATAATGCCCTCTGTAGTAGCTCCAAGTAAGTAGTTATAATGCCCCCCTGTAGTGCTCTAGCCTGTTTTACAATGCCCCCTGTATTATAATTGCCCTCCCATAGTGTTACCTGTGTTATAATGCACCCTGTAGTGCCCCAGTATTATATTGTCCCTTGTAGTGCTTTAGTGCCCCTCATAGTGCTCACTGTATTATATTGCCTCCTGTAGTGCTATAGTGCCCTCGTATTATAACTGTCCACCCATAGTGCCCCCTGTATTATATTGTCCCCTGTAGTGCTTTAGTGCCCCTCATAGTGCTCGTTGTATTATATTGCCTCCTGTATTGCTATAGTGCCCCTGTATTATAATTGCCCTCTCGTAGTGCCGCCTGTATTATATTGTCCCCTGTAGTGCTTTAGTGCCCCTCATAATGCTCACTGTATTATATTGCCTCCTGTAGTGCTATAGTGCCCCCTGTATTATAATTGCCCTCTCGTAGTGCCGCCTGTATTATATTGTCCCCTGTAGTGCTTTAGTGCCCCTCATAATGCTCACTGTATTATATTGCCTCCTGTAGTGCTATAGTGCCCCCTGTATTATAACTGTCTACCCATAGTGCCTCCTGTATTATATTGTCCCCTGTAGTGCTTTAGTGCCCCTCATAGTGCTCGTTGTATTATATTGCCTCCTGTATTGCTATAGCGCCCCCTGTATTATAATTGCCCTCTCGTAGTGCCGCCTGTATTATAATGCACCCTGTAGTGCCCCTTGTATTATATTGTCCCCTATAGTGATGTGGTGCCCCCCATAGTTATCACTGTATTATATTGCCTCCTGTAGTGCTATAGTGCCCCCTGTATTATAATTGTCAACCCATAGTGCCTCCTGTATTATATTGTCCCCTGTAAAGCTTTAGTGCCCTTCATAGTGCTCACGGTATTATATTGCCTCCTGTTGTGCTATAGTGCCCCCGTTGTGCCCCCTGTATTATAACTGTCCACCCATAGTGCCCCCTGAAGTGATTTAGTGCCCACAGTAATGTTGACACATATATATATATATATATATATATATATACATATATTAGCATTAAATACCTCAAGTTGGCCAGCCATTGTCAGTAAAGATTAGGGTACGTGAGCTGGCCCCTTAAGAGGCGGAGCATGAAAGCACGCACCCCATGGGCAGAGCAGGACGGACCTAGTCTGCATGAAGGAATGAAATGCCTGCAATGAAGAAGCGGATCTATTCCTCCAGTACCTGTGGAGCAAGGGGGCAGCGAGGCGGCCATGCCTGGAAACCAAGCACCGTTGAGCACTACTATGACAACCCAGTTATAATGAATTCATGCATTTCCAGGGGGAATAATAGAGGAACCGCATAATGTTTAGTTCTGAAATACCATGCCTCAGAATTTTACAAATATTTACTAAAACAGAATATTACAAATGATAATTTTTTATCATGAACTTCCCCTTTAAATTGCCGGCACGGCTCCATTACACTCATTACTACCGTCTCTTTCTAATATGTTCATTATTTCCAACAATACTTTGCAGTCCCAGCACGGAAGAAAAATGACTGCAGTACGTCTCCCACTTGATTGTACTCAGCCATCCTCATTTGAGTCCACATCTGCCGATAGATGGCATTTGATCTGAAGTGCTGCCAATGTTTTATAATGTTCTTAATGACTGGGCATCGTTAAAGAGACGCAAAGTTGCTGAAGATTCACATTTATTTTTATAATCTCCTGGCAATTCCAAAATGGACATTAATCTCAGACATTTACGGCCGACAGCAGCTGACTGTCACATACAGGGGGAGCGGGGATGATAACTGATCGCGTTTCAATCAGATTTATGCTGTAGATATACTAAAGTCAGAGAAAAGAAGAAAAAGATAAAATCTTCATTACGTGAAAAGCATTTCATAAAACACACTGCACGAAAATCTTCACAATTTGGGGAACGGATAAAAAGTTGCTGAAACATAAAGTGAATGTCCAGCCCTAAACATCCTTTTGATATTTTAATGCATTCCGAAATTCTGTGCCAATTATTTCCTTATAACACTCCGTTTATCTGATACCCTGCATTGACATAGAGTTAAAGGGGGTCTGTCAGCAGTTTTGACTATGTAAAACTGCTGACAGCACTAGGTAGGAGCTTGGGAGAGCATACCATTTGTGGAGCTTTTATCATCAGGAGTGGTGTGAATATGAAGTTTTATTCTGCCAGGTTCTGCTTCTGCAAGTGCCCCGGAGGCAATGCATGACAGGTTTGACCAAGGTAAACAGTTGACAGCACTACATAGGGGCTGGAGAGAGCAGGACAAATGTACCTTTCGTGGAACATTTCTCATCAGGAGTAGTGTGAATATGAAGCCTCATTCTGCCAGGTTCTGCTCCTGTAAATGTCCAGGAGGCGATGCATCACAGTTTTGACCAAGGTAAACAGGTGACAGCACTAGATAGGGGCTGGAGAGAGCAGGACAAATGTAACTTTTGTAGAGCATTTCTCATCAGAAGTAGTGTGAATATGAAGTTTAATTCTGCCAGGTTATACTCCTGCAAGTGCCCACCAGGCATTGCATCACAGTTTTGACCAAGCTAAACAGTTGACAACACTAGATAGGGGCTGGAGAGAGCAGGACAAATGTAACTTTTGTAGAACTTTTCTCATCAGGAGTAGTGTGAATATGAAGCTTCATTCTACCAGATTCTGCTCCTGCAAGTGCTCAGGAGGCAAAGCTTCACTGTGAAGTGCTCTCTGCATTGATCTGTTTCACAACCCCTCTCCTCTGAGTGACAGCTGTAGCATCCAACTTGGAGAACACTACAGCTGTCACTCAGAGCAGAGGGGCAGGGTTGTAAAGCAGCTATGTGCAGAGAGCACTTCACAGTGAAGCTCCACCTCCTGAGCACTTGCAGGAGCAGAACCTTGCAGAATGAAACTTCATTTTCACACTACTCCTAATGAGAAATGATCCACAAAAGGTATGTTTGTCCTGCTCTCTCCATCCCTTATCTAGTGCTGTCAACTGTTTAGGGTGGTCAAAACTGTAAAGAGTTGCCTCCTGGGCACTTGCAGAGCAGAACCTGGCAGAATGAAACTTCAGTTTCACACTACTCCTGATGAAAAATGCTCCACAAATGTATGTTTGTCTTGCTCTTGCCATCCCTTATCTAGTGTTGTCAAGGGCTTAGCATGGTCAAAACTTTAAAGAGTTGCCTCCTGAGCACTTGCAGGAGCAGAACCTGGCAGAATGAAACTTCAGTTTCACACTACTCCTGATGATAAATGCTCCACAAAAGGTATATTTGTCCTGCTCACTCCATCAGTTAACTAGTGCTGTCAACTGTTTAGGGTGGTCAAAACTGTAAAGAGTTGCCTCCTGAGCACTTGCAGGAGCAGAACCTGGCAGAATAAAATTTCAGTTTCACACTACTCCTGATGAGAAATGCTCCACAAATGTATGTTTGTCCTGCTCTTGCCATCCCTTATCTAGTGTTGTCAAGGACTTAGCATGGTCAAAACTGTAAAGTGTTGCCTCCTGGGCACTTGCAAGAGCAGAACCTGGCAGAATGAAACTTCAATTTTCCACTACTCCTGATGAGAAATGCTCTACAAATGTATGTTTGTCCTGCTCTTTCCATCCCTTATCTAGTGCTGTCAACTGTTTAGTGTGGTCAAAACGGTAAAGAGTTGCCTCCTGGGCATTAGCAAGAGCAGAACCTGGCAGAATAAAACTTCACACCACTCCTGATGATAAAAGCTCTGCAAAAAGTATTGTAAAGAATATGGTTTATACTGCTCTCCCCAACACCTACCGAGTACTGTTTAGCATGGTCAAAGCTGCTGACAGATTCCCTTTAGATAATAAAATTCTGTCTGCCTGCAGACACCACTAGAGGGAGCTTGGGAGCTTATTGCACACTGTGTATATACCGCACTCCCCTAGTGGCAGGAAATGTAACATTTGATTCTATGTCTGGGCATGAGCTTTGGAGTTCACATCAGAAAGCTAAGAGTAAAGTTAAGGAAACAGCCAAGATTAAAGGGGTAGTCCCCTTTGGACATTTCATCACTGCAGCCAAGTGAACAAAGACCAGCGCAGGGCATCGGCAAGGTATTACTGGAACGGCGTAGCGATTCGTTCATTATTTTACCAGATTTACTCCCCTTGGCCAATTTTTTATCAAACTTGAAATAGTCCACCAGGACCAAAAGTCATCAAGGAGCAATGCCTACCCTGAAAACCCAGCGGAGACCAGCAGTCAATTCAGGAACAGGGAGAAGTGCGCCATGGCCGCCAGCGGTGATCCTGTGCTGGAAACCTGAGAGTTGGGTAACACCGTGCCTAATAGTCAGAGAACAACCTGAATAAGTGAGACATACATCATCCCCTAATACAAGATGAAGGCTACATCTCACTGCGCAGCGGCACGCCATCCTTCATTAACTCAGTGAGATACATACGCTGATTCACAATGGTAATTAAAGATTGTATTCCCGATAATAAAGTGACTGGTATCATTAGCGAGCGTTCTGCCGCGTACTTGTACCTACGGATGACTGATTTCGAGTGAGGTTAAAACATAATACACCAGGCGTTCACCTCCGGCACGCTCGCCTCTTCATGAGGAAGAGATCTGGCAGGTGGCCAATAAAACAAGGTTTTATCGTGATCTAATTCTATAACTGCAGTACAGTAATAAAGTAATGGTACTAATATACCGGGCCTAGAAAAACGATTCACTCCCTTGCACATTTTGCAATTTATTTATTTTTTGCCATGGCCTATTTGGGCATTCTTAGTTAAAGGGAGTGTCCACTTTTGATACGGTGTCCCACTCCTGAAACCTTCAGAGATCAACTATAGTCTGAAGGGAAAACTGCAACTCTGCAGAAACAAACAACTGCAGAATCAAAGGATTGAGCATGCTGAAATCCAACATGCCCGATCCTTCTTCAGTCCTGCCACAGGGGAGAAGCTGGACACTCGAAAGGAGACAGGCAGAAGATGTACCTGTGTGATAGATTAGGCACATCTTGAAGACACTTCTCTCTAACTTATCCCACTGACAATAGGCATTTTCTATCATAGTGCCGGCCATTTGCGGTCCGAAAATTACGGAATGCACACGGGCCAGTATCCGTGTTTTGCGGATCCGCAATTTGCGGACCGCAAAACATTACTGTTGTCTGAATGAGCCCTAAGGCATGAGGACCAGTTTTTTGCCCCCTATGATGGAGCACAACCTAGGAGTGGCCACCAATCTTACATACATATTATGGCACCACCAGGTGTTTAAAAAGTATAGCAATGTGCACGTCCACCTACTGAGTTGAGTTCTGGTGGTCACACAAGCTTAGTCACTCACCCCACAGCCAGAGATAACTTTCTGTCTGATTGTCAGGGAAGGAACAAAGCCTCCAAAATAATATGGCAATATAGCTGAGAAGACTCTTTCTCCAGGAGAAGTAAGAAAAGATTATATTGTCAGTTGCCAGAAGGGAAAGGAGACTGATTCTGTCCAGTACGCAACACCAACAGCATATTTTAGCTGCAGCACCAAGGGGAAAGCATAATCTTGGTCTTCTCTCTAAGTGCCCCTCACCTAGGATCCTTTCTTAATAGAAGGACTGCCCCAGATTACCTGCTGGGAAGCATCACAGCTGCCAGAGGGGAAAGGAGACTGATTCTGTCCAATACCCGCCCCCAACAGCACATTTTAGCAACAGCACCAAGGGGAAAGCATTATCTTGGTCTTCTCTCTAAGTGCCCCTCACCTCAGATCCTTTCTTAACAGAAGGACTGCCCCAGATTATCTGCTGTGACACATCACAGCTGCCAGAGGGGAAAGGAGACTGATTCTGTCTAGTACCCAACCCCAACAGCACATTTTAGCAGCAGCACCAAGGGAAAAGCATTACCTTGGTCTTCTCCTGAAGTGCCCCTCACCTCAGATCCTTTCTTAACAGAAGGACTGCCCCAGATTATCTGCTGGGACACATCACAGCTGCCAGAGGGGAAAGGAAACTGATTCTGTCCTGTGCCTGCCCCCAGCATTACATTTCAGCAGTAGCACCAAGGGGAAAGAATCATCTTGGTCTTCTCTGCAAGTGCCCTTCACCTCGGATAGTTTCTTAACAGAAGGCCTGCCCCAGATCATTTGCTGAGACACAGCTGCCAGAGGGGAAAGGAGACTGATTCTGTCCAGTACCCACCCTAGCAGCACATTTTAGCGGGCTCCACAAATTGGGATGCTTTACAGATAACTGCTCTCCATTCACAAGCAGTAGATGGGGAGGTGCATGAAGTTCTCGGAGAACATTATGCTGTAGTGTGTATTACCTCTGAGTATCTTTTGTACAAAATATCTGTTCTTCATAATCCGCAGACTGCGGTAAATGATAAGTCTTCATGGCAGCCTCACATGCTCTTAAATATTAAGTATACAGTGCGGTATTTCATGCAGTCACGGCTAAGCATGAAGGGACATATAAACTGTAATGAATATGTCAATGTGCACCTTTAGCGCTCGTGCAGGCCTTTAAATAATACATGGCGGCTTAGGTGAGATATCTTTATTGAACCTTCCCCAATATTATGTATGTATTTCATCCTCCGCTGTGAGGTTGTGACACAGTTTAATACAGGAAGAAATAAGATGAATGCGTCTTGATATGAAATTGCCTGTAGATTATTTTTACAGGCCGCGGTGACAGTCTATAGACACGTCTGTTACCGAGCCATAGGATGGTAAAGGTGGGGGCAGGCAAAGGAAGAAGAAAGGAAAAAGGAAGGGGAGTACACTAGGAACCGGTTTTGTTCAGCTGAAAGAACGTTCTTGACCATTGCCCCATATAAATCCGCCCAGTGTATTAGTGATCATTCATCCCCGTACAGTACAATAACTGCCGCATGTACCGTAAGTGCTGCCGACTGTCCTGGTATATCATTGATTGATGCTTGTTACAGGCAGAAAATCTGCCCGTGTAAAGAGACTTTACTGTCTCATTATCCCAGCTTATTACCAAGGAAAACTAGAAGGGATGGTGAAAAGGAATGGAGAGGATGGGAACTAAAGGGAACAGATGGGAAAGAAATGGGAAGGGGAAGAAGAGAGAAAAGGAAGAGAAAAAAGGGGCTGATAAGATGGGTATAGAAGAGAAGGGAAAGGAGGGGAAGGAAAGGAAACAGAAGGAAAAGAAATGAGAACAGAATGGAAGTGAGAGGAAGAGAAGGGAAGGAGAGGAAAGGAGAGAGGAGAACATAATGAAAGTGGGTGGATAAAAAGGAGAGGAAGAGAGGAGGAAGGAGACAACAAGTCGTGAAGGATGAGGGAAGAAGGGGAGGAAAGGTAAGGGGAGAATAAGAGAACAGCATGGAAATAGAGGAAAATGGAAAGAGAAGAGAGGAAAAAGGGAGCAGGAGAAAGGGGAGAAGAGATAAAAGGAAGAAAAAACGCGGATGATAAGTGAAATATGGGGAAGAAAAGAGAAGGAAAAGGAGAGGAAGCAAAGGGAACAGAAGGGAAAGAAATGGGAACAGAATGGGAGTGAGGGGAAGAGAAGAAAACAGAAGAAAGTGAGCAGATAAGAAGGGAAAGGAAGAGAGGAGGAAAGAGACAACAAGAAGTGAAGGATGAGAAGAGAAGGGAAGGAAAGGTAAGGGAAATAAGAGAAGAGCATGGAAGTAGAGGAAATGGAAAAAAGAGAGGAAGAAAGGAAGCAATGGGAAAACAAGAGAGCAGAATGAACAGTGACGGATGGGAAGGTAAAGAAAATAGAAGAGAGGGGGCTGAGGGAAGAAGGAAAGGGAGAAGAGGAAAATGGAAGTGAAGGTAAGGAAGGGAGAGGAAGAGAGGAGGAAAGGAGGGGAACAAGTGAAGGATGGGGAGAAAAGATGAGGGGAGGAGGAAAGAATGGAAATGGGAAAAATGGATGATGAGCAATGGGGAAAGAAGATGGAAAGAAAGGAGAGCTGGCAATAAGTGAAGGATGAAGAGGGAAATGAGGGGAGAAGAGAATGGAAGGGGAGGAAAAGAGAGAAGAGGAGACTAGAATGGATGTAAAGGTAAAAGAAGGGAGAGGAACAGAAGAGTAAGAGAACACAAGAAGCAAAGGATGGGGAGAGAAAAAGGGGAGGAGAAGAGAGGAGGAAAAGGATGGGAAGAGAAGAGAGGGGACTGGAAGTGAAGGACGGAGATGGAAAGGGACTAGAAGATAGAGGTATAAAGGAGAGGGAAGTGAAGGTAAAATAAGGGAAAGGAATAGTGGAGGGAAAAGGGGACAAGAAGTGAAAGTTGAGAAGAGAAGGAAAGTTGAGGAGAGCAGAAGAAAAGAGAATCTTAGCTGAAGAAATGGAGGAAGATAAGGGGGTAAACGAAGGGATGGAAAGAGAAGAGAAATGAAGGATTGGTAGGGAGGAATAGATTGGACGTGAGAGGAAGAGAAAGTAAGGAGAGGGAATAGAATCGATGTGAAGGGAACGGATAGAAAAAGAAGAGAAAGAGGGGAGAAAATGTGAAAGAAACATGGGAAAGGAAGGTAACTGTCTAAATCTGGCCACACACCTTATAGCTATAGGAGAGGGGAATTTGCCACTGCTAGTCCACCTCAGGAGGAACAAGGTATTGGGCCTGTTGAAATCTAATACGCCCAATCCTGCTTTCCTCCAAATCTGGAAGAGTTAGGTGACCCCGTCCCCATACACATTAGATGGGGTCGCTCATGCCAAGTTCGGATTGCTTCTCTGTTCTCTCTAATGTGTACAGACAGTTTTAGGATCCGTTCACACTTGCACTGCTTTCACAGAAACCACAATGCATTCCTGGATTTGTCCACCGGCGCCCAGCGTGGACTTACAATGGGGTCCGTTGGGTTCTATTGTGGCTTCTGTCATTTTGCAGGGAAGACTATGGCATTGCATGTGGCTGTATTATGGTGGAATCTGCAGGGTTGGACAATTCTTCACAGCAGCACGCCCCTGTCCTCATATCCTTCACCCCCCAATATGCATTTTATAATGCAGAATCCATAAGCATAAGAAGAAAAAGGGAAGGAAGAAGAGACGGGCGAAGGAAAGATCCTCTGATGATATATTTGTCGGCAACTGATCACATCCCGTCTTATTTCTAAAGTCATCTGATTCATTATATTAACACTGGATTCATTGTATTAGCCGACATCATGTTTTATACATTACCCCCATTGGGATACAGCCTATAGTCACAGCTTAATTGCTTAATAAATGCAGATTCACAGCATCCGCTCTATATACTATTGTGCTCTGTTATGTAGCAGAGCTACATTTGTCATTGAACTCTTCCTTTTGTATACAGAGATAATTTGTTGAATTTACTTGCAGTCGTACGGAAAATTTACATTTAACACACGGTTACAGTGATTTCTCTTAGGCTGTCGAGAGTGTTACAGAGCTGAAGGTACCCTGTCAGTATCCTTTGTGGTCTAGGGCAGTAAGGGTGGAATTGTCAGTATCCTTGGTGGTTTAGGGCAGTAAGGGGGTGATGTCAGCATCCTTGGTAGTCTAGGGCAATAGAAGGTAATGCAAGCAAACCTGGTAGTCTAGAGCATTAAGGGGTTAATACCAGTATCCTTGGTGGTTTAGGGCAATGAGGGGGTAATGTCAGTATCCCTAGTAGTCTGGGGCAGTAGGAGGTAATCCAAGCAAACCTGATAGTCTAGGGCAAGAAGGAGTTAATGTCAGTATCATTTGTGGTCTAGGTCAGTAATGGTGGTATTGCCGGCATCCCTGGTGATTTAAGGCAGTAAGGGTGTAATGTTAGCATCCCAGGTAGTCTAGAGCAGTAAGGAGTTAATGTCAGTATCCCTGGTGGTTTAAGGCAATAAGGGGACAATGTTAGCATCCCTAGTAGTCTGGGGCAGTAGGAGGTAATCCGAGCAAACCTGGTAGTCTAAAGCAGTAAGGAGTTAATGTCAGTATCTCTGGTGGTTTAGGGCAGTGAGGGGGTAATGTTAGCATCCCTGGTAGTCTAGGGCAATAGAAGGTAATCCTAGCAAACCTGGAACTCTAGGGCAGTAAGGGGTTAATGTCAGTATCCCTGGTGGTTCAAGGCAGTAAGGTGTCAATGTTAGCATCCCTGGTAATCTAGGGAAGCAGGAGGTAATCAAGCAAACCTGGTAGTCTAGGGCAATAAGGTATTAATGTCAGTATCCCTGGTGGTTTAAATCAGGAAGGGGGTAATGTTAGCATCCCTGGTAGTCTGGGGCAGTAGGAGGTAATGCAATTAAACCTGGTACTCTAGGGCAGTAAAGAGTTAATGTCAGTAACCCTGGTGGTTTAAGGCAATAAGGGGGCAATGTTAGCATGGTAGTCTGGGGCAATAGGAGGTAATCCGAGCAAACCTGGTAGTCTAGGGCAGTAAGGAGTTAATGTCAGTATCCCTGGTGGTTTAGGGCAGTGAGGGGGTAATGTCAGTATCCCTGGTTATCTAGGGCAGCAGGAGGTAATCCAAGCAAACCTGGTAGTCTAGGGCAGTAAGGAGTTAATGTCAGTATCCTTTGTGGTTTAAGGTAGGAAGGGGGCAATGTCAGCATCCCTAGTAGTCTGGGGCAGTAAAAGGTAATCCAAGCAAACCTGATAGTCTAAAGCAGTAAGATGTTAATGTCAGTATCCCTGGTGGTTTAAGGCAGGAAGGGGGTAATGTTAGCATCCCTGGTAGTCTAGGACAGTTGGAGGTAATCCGAGCAAACTTGGTAGTCTAGGGTAGTAAGGAGTTAATGTCAGTATCATTTGTGGTCTCGGTCAGTAATGGTGGTATTTCCAGCATCCCTTGTAGTCTAAGGCATTAAGGGTGTAATGTTAGCATCCCAGGTAGTCTAGGGCAGTAGGAGGTAATGTCAGAATCCCTGGTGGTCTATTGTGGTAAAGGGGTTATTTATGCCTAGTGTCTAGTGTGTTACACAAAGCCCTTACAAGTCGATCAGAGTAGGGAGGGTTAGAGAAGGCTCTGGGATTGATGCCACAGGGTTCACTCTGTGTCCATGCAAACCAAAGCACAGTAAGTGGAGAACTCCCTGACCACAGTGAGACATAGACTTGCACTGGCCTCCTGGTTTTAATGGTGGGGCAGGTTGGTCAACTACTCCATTAGTGGCAACATTAAATGTGGTGTTGTGGGCAGCATGTGCCTTACAGAGGTGGCAGTGGCTTTCTCAGGTTATACTCTTGGCTTAGTTTGCGGTAATGACTATTAAAGGGGTTTTCCGTGACTTCGATACCGATGTCCTAGGTCCACCTCCAGGCATTCGACTGAGAAGGTCGTGGTGCTCCAACGAGTGCCGAGTCACAATTACAGTCAATATACAAACTCCATTTTTTTAAATCAATTTTTCCAGTTCAATTTTGTTTTTTTACAGTTTTTATGTTTTCCTTACAATACCTAATACCATTAATCGGTTTGTCACCATCTCACTGTCCTGACCCTACCAGTCCCTCTATCAGTTGCTCCAGGACTTTATTAAATTAGCCTTCTGCCTTTTGGGGCCCAGTGAAATTATTAATAAATCATGATGTGACATTCCTTAAATATGCGGCGCACAATGCTCCAGGCCGCTTCCATTATTCTCAGGGTAGGAGCCGTCAGCAGCATCGTTATCGGTCGACCTTTGCCCCAGATGATCATTTTCAGCCTTGTCCAAGAGTTTTTGGCCATTATTATTTTTTTTTCATCCACTGCCTTGTCAGTTTTTATTGCTGATAAAGGCTAATTAATCCTGACGTTCTCGTCCTGACCCCTCGGCGGTGTAAGAGTTAATGGACGTCTTGCATTTGTCATATTGATTTCATAACGTGACCCAGAAAAAAAACCCGGCTTCGTAGTTCGGAGCTTACACTGCAAGTCGCTTCAAAAATAGGCCGAAAAAAGCCACATTTATCTTTTTTTGCTTAAACAAGTAAAACCGGTGCTTGGCATTTGGCAGCGCTGACGGAGAACTCCCATCCAAATTACACATCTCCATCCAGATTTATTTGTAGATGGATTATCGAGACTGAAGAGGGATGAAATAAATTACCCGCAAAATAAGAATATCGCCAATTATTCACGGTACCGCACCCATGAGCTTATAGTATAAGGGGGTAGTATCCAGCAGGGGTGCAGGGACCTGAGCCATGATGCCAGGGCCACCCTCAGGAGAACACATGTGGTACTGCAGATAGTGGACTAGGCAAATAAACCCGCTATCAGTAGACACCCACCACAAAGTTTCACTGAAAAGTGGCCTATTTAAAGGATAGGGCACTAGGGTCCAACCTTTAGGACCCCTGGTCAATCCTCAGAACAAAGTGAATGAACTCCCTTTGCCCTGCACAGTGGCACTCCCAGCCACCCGTTATTAAAGGAAATGCCCCATTCAAGTAACTAGCTTAGACCCTTAAAGGGGTTGTCATTTGGTGGAGGCCACATACCTAGTAAATGTCCTATAATGTTGGCCTTAAAGGGATTGTCTCACTTCAGCAGATGGCATTTATCATGTAGAGAAAGTTAATACAAGCCACTTCCTAATGTATTGTGATTGTCCATATTGCTTCCTTTGCTGGCTGGATTCATTTTTCCATCACATCCATGGTTACGACCACCATGCAATCCATCAGCGGTGGTCGTGCTTGCACAGTGTAGAAAAGAGCACCAGCCTAGGCGTGCTCCCACAGTCCCCGCCACCAGAGAGGCTAGGGCTTTTTCCTATAGTGTGCAAGCACGACCACCACAGCTGGATTGCAGTGTGGTCGTAACCATGGAAACGAGCAGTGTATAATGTGATGGAAAGGAAGCAATATGGATAATAACAATACATTAGTAAGTGTCTTGTATTAACTTCCTCTACATAATAAATGCAACTTACTGAAGGGTGTGTTAAAGGGAATGTGTGTGGTTTCAATTATGTTTTTATGTTAAACATATATTTTTTAGCTTTTTTATTTTTCCATGGCACTATATTAAAAAAAAAAAAATTTAAGAGGGAGTCTATCACCAAATTTTCACCCATTAAACAGCAGAACGTTGCCCAAGCATGCCAGACATACTTTTATGTTGTATCTGTCTGAAATGAATCTTGGAAAAGCAGTTTTAATCCAATAGAAAATGGCTCTAAAGTGCCCAGGGGGCGGACTTGGACGCTTTGAAG
>ONZH01008493.1:27500-150794 GCA_900303285.1 Rhinella marina
CTAGGGAGCAATAATCAGGAGAAACAAAATGGCCGCCATCCTATCAGTACACACAGAACCTGTCCTAATCACACAGGAGGACAAGTTACTTCACAACACTGAGGTAAAGAGCTTCCTCATCCTCCTCTCTGCTCTACTTGTCAGGGATTATGATCCTGAATACAGTTTAATATGATATTTAGCTGAATCTTTGTGGGAATGGAGTTCATGAGGAGACATGAAGTACAGAGAGGATGGACAGAACAGACTGTGGTAATGGAGACTGCATACAAGTGCTGCTGCTCATTAGCCTCATCTGCTCATGAACTCCATTCCTACAGAGATTCAGATGAAGATCTTATCATCTGTATTCAGGATCATAATCCCTGACAAGCAGAGCAGAGAGGAGGATGAGGCAGCTCTTTACCTCAGTGTTGTGAAGTAACTTGTCCTGCTGTGTGATTAGGACAGGTTCTGTGTGTACTAATAGGACAGCGGACATTTTGTTTCTCCTAATCATTGCTCCCTAGACAACACGAGCCATTATAACTAACGAAAGTTATTTGGGAATATATTTATAATAAAGTAATATTTAAGTATTTTCATTTTCTTAATTCCCGGAGAACCCCTTTAAGGCCCTAGGCACTGGTAACATATGGGTAAACAGATCTCTGCTTGCTGTCAGTGAAGGTAAATGTTTTATCTACAAGTTAAAACCCATCTATACCTTGTCTTGTACATAGCTATCCAGTCTAAAAGATATGGGAAGGAGTTAAAGGGGTTGTCCAACGAAAAATATTCTACAGTTTTCAAATCAGCCCCTAGATCTGAGTACTTTTGTAATTGCATGTAATTAAAAATTATTTCTTTGTCCGGCTCACTGAGAAGGCCACACATGTCTCCTGAGCTGTGATAGCGAGAGCTGAGACATGCCTCCTGAGCTGTGATAGGGAGAGCTGAGACACGCCTCCTGAGCTGTGATAGGGAGAGATTAGACATACCTCCTGAGCTGTGATAGGGAGAGCTGAGACACGCCCCCTGAGCTGTGATAGGGAGAGAACAGCAGCAGAAAGGACATGCCCCTGAGCTACAGCAGAAATGACACTCCCCTTGAGCTGCTAGCTTGATATAAATTGGTTACCAAAGGTGGGTGTGGCTTGGCCGCCAGGCTGTGCCCTAAGGTCCAACAAGCACTGGTATCTCCTGTCATGCGACAGGTGGAGTATGACGGCAGTAGTGCCAGTTTGCATTTCAATATGGATCCCTCTCTTGGCTCTTTGCATTATTACAGCCCCTTCTCATAGACAGAGATGGAAGAATATTTTTAATATTTTTGTAAACCTAGGAAGAAAAAATAAAGTTTCCCTTTGTTTGAAAGTAAGATCCATGACAGGTTGCTGAGTATCACATTAAAGTGAATGTATCACCCGGATAAGTTCTAATTAAGTAAATAAATGTAGAAAATACTGGCAAATATTGTTTTCTTTTAACTTTTTAAAAAAAAATTAGATGTTTTTTTTTTTTAGACATGATTATAGGAGCGACCATGTGGGTGTTGTGGACATGCTCTGTGACCTGTACAGAGGTCATTGTGCAGGGAGGGGGAGTAGATAAGCTGGTAACATCACCTGCTGTCAACGGCGGATCCTGTGTTATCTATACAGAGGTGTTACCTATCATTGTAATCACTGCCTGTGATGAGAATGAGATGACTGCTGAGAGGTGATCTCTACAGAAGAGGAGGTGTCAGCCTACTATTAGGTTCAGTGATGATAACTGCAAGATTTCAGGATTTTTTTATTTATGAAAAATTAGAAAAAATTTAGAAAAATATTATTTAGCATAAAAACTTGATAGATTATTTTCTGACTTTCCCTTTATAGAGAACTGGTGGTACTACGGATGGTATCCAACTTGTAGACGGAGATGATGAGAGTCCGAAAGATAGGCAGCGATCTTACCATGAGGGGCACATTCATTTTGTCTTCCTACTATGACCACCAGCATGCCAACTCGGAACCAAGCCCACCCTTCCTGGCACACATCTGTGTTCTTCTACGTATGTGACAGGCTCATATTTTATTTTCCTTCTTCTTCTGGAAACCCCCAAGCATAATTAGTTCCTTGCAATTATTAAAATACTATAAAATAGTTTCCAGGACAACACGTTTTGTAAGTGCAAATTTGGCAAATAAAATGTGCCACTGGCAAATGCTTCCCCTGGGAAAACGGAATTAGAGAAGTATTTCTTAGAGGGCTTATCTATATCTTCATGCATATATAGATGGCTTTTTTTTTACTTGGTATCTTCTTATGAAGCAGTGACGTCAGAGGTTATCAGCGGACACATGTGACATCATCACGTCAGGCCTAAGATCAAAGTACGCCAAATCAGGTCTGGAGAAGACAAGTCCAACAAAAGCTATCTCCAATGGAGTTATCCATCTGATTAACAAGGATCAGATATGTCATGACTGGAAGAGGTCCAACAGGTAGGTCCCTCACCGATCATGAGAACGAGCTCAAGACCTTTTACTGGTAGGTTTCCAAAGTTCCTGTTCAAACGTGCATGGTCACCTCTTCACTAAGTATCAAAAACATAACTGGTGGAGTCCACCAGCTAGGACCTTCACTGATCGTGAGGATCAGAGGAACAAGGTGGCCTCTTAGACCTATCACTGGTAGGTTGTCAAATCTTACAGGAGATTGACCTCACATGCATGGGCACCTCTCCACTGAACATCAAGGAGAGGAACACCTAATTTTTGAGAGATTGGTGGGGTCCCAGCAATGGCACTTGCACGACAGGTCTTCTGCATATAGGAGAAGTCATCTACATGGTAGAGCTAGACGGCAACCATCTTTCACAATAAGGAAGGGGGTAAAATTTAACATTATTCTCACAGGAAGCATTCATTTATGAGATGACTGAAACGGCAGAATGTATCATTTACCAAGTCTCCTCACTCCAGGTATACAGCATCTTCTTACATCCAATGAGCTGTCAGTTCTTCACTCTTATATACATTGCTATATACTCAGAGCCATATGTTGAGCCTCAAGTGCTCAAGGGCTTCAGTTCATTTGGTTTCCCAGTGACATCGCTAGCACTTTGCACCAGGAGAAGAGGCAGCAGGGAACTTAAAGAGCAGGATCAACCTACTAAACTAGGCATACTGCCTGGTAGGGGTGATCCTTCTGATTAAAATGATGCCTGTCTTGTGAAAATCGGTTGTGGCGTTCCTGAGAAAAAAAGACTTTTCTTCTTTAGGCAAATGAGGGCTTCAGTGCCCTTAGGGGAGGGGCCTAGTCTTTCTCTGCACCTCAATGCTGGCCACACCCCCCTCATCTGCCTAAAGTATAAAAGTCTTCTTTTCTCAGGAACGCCAAAACCGAGTTTCACAAGACAGATATCATTTTGATCAGCAGGATAAATCCTACCAGACTGTATGCCTGGTTTAATACGGTTGATCCTGGTGATGTTCTAGTTTGACAACTCTTAACCTCAATATCTCATTCCAATGACATCCTAATCCAGAAGATTACCACACCAACTCCATGGTATGAACTATAGTCCACCCTGACCCTAAGGAACTCCTGACAAAGCCTAATGTTTCCTCTAATGCTTCCAAAGCAGGAGGAGCAAGGGTGCACAGAGTGGCTTGGACCCGCCCTCAGGGCACTTAACTGCTCATTTGCATATGGATTTAAAGTCATTTTTATCCAGAATGAAGCAACTGATCACTAAATGAAAGACATCATTACATTCAGACCGACGAGATATTGTATCTGGTGTAACAGTAAATTTCCTGGTGACACACTCCCTTTAAGGGTGAACATTTGCTTTTAAAGGGGTTGTCCCACGAAAAATATTCTAGATTTTTCAAACCAGAACCTGGATCTGAATACCTTTGTGATTGTATGTGATTAAATGTATAAGTTATAAGTTATTCACTGAAATCTATTTGCATCCAACTGCCACCAGAAAGGACACGCCCACTGAACTGGCAGTATGATATATGGGGATATCTCTGGATCCATGTGAGGTACAGTGCTGATTCTAACTTTGTTAGAAAGAGATTGTCGTGTATTATATGAGGTTTCTTTTTGTATTAATCATGGAGTGACCCCTTTAAGGTCAGTCCTCAGGGGCAGACAACCGACCGACTCACTTAATAGCAAGGATTGTCCTCGTTTGTGTCTTTTTGGTTCTTCGTTATAAATGACTGGCGTGACCTTGAGCTCTCTGCTCTTCTTCTTGTCTTTTTGGCGTGTTTACTTGAAGACACGATTCCATTAATTATCTCTTCGTCTTTTAAACTTTGGGGGCACGCACTAAGGTGAAGTAATGCGTCTGCACATCAACGCCACAGCCATTTATTAGGCTCATTTTCCGTTACTTCAAGCAAATTAATCTAACGAGCTTGACTCACTTCTGCATTTTTTTCTGACACAAGGGTAAACTTTCTCCAAATAAAAGTAACGGTGACAGGACGTAAATCTGGACCGCAACACAACGGCGCGTCCAAAACAGCCAGTTAAAGCCGCCAAGTCTCCAAGCATGTGACCACTGTAGCCAATCAGTGATCAGAGTGGTGTCACCACGGCAGTCATGTGCTTAGACAACAGGTAAACAGCGACCAGAGGGGGCCAGGGAGGTGGTGGTTATTTTATTATTTAAAGAGCATTTATCGGCAGGATCGACCCACTTTGAACCAGGTACAATACCTAGTAGAGTTGATCCTGGTGATTAAAATGATACCTGTCTTGTGAAAATCGGTTGAACCGTTCCTGAGAAAAATGCATTTTATTCTTCATGCAAAAGAGGGCCCCAGTGTACTGAGGGGCGGGGCCTCAGCTCCTCAGTGCTGACCACACCCCCACAGTGCACTGAAGCCCTCATCTGACTGAAGAATAAAAATCTTTTTTTCTCGGGAACGCCACAACCAATTTTCACAAGAAAGGTATCATTTTAATCAGTGAAGTGAACCCTATCCGGTGGTATGACTGGTTTGATAGGGTTGATCCTGCTGACAAGTGTATAGGTTGCACAATGCACAATTCCTATTTATTAGAAAGGTCTTTTCACAGGACCCCCATTGATCATCTGTGATGAAACCTGGCAGTAAGGGCCCTTTCACACGAGCGTATGCCCTCTGAGACATACGGTCCGTGAGTGGGCCATATGTCCCGGAGTGGCATCAATCATGCACACGGGAGTGCACAGCATCATTGATTACAATGATGCTGTGCACGTCGGGCCACCCGCAGGACTATTGTCCCGCACTCATAAAATCATATGAGTGCGGGACAATAGTCCCACGGGCGGCCTGACGTGCACAGCATCACTGTAATCAATGATGCAGTGCACTCCCGTGCGCACGATCGATGCCGCTCCGGGACATATGGCCCACTCACGGACCGTATGTCTCAGAGGGCATACGGTCGTGTGAGAGGGCCCTAAGTGTCCAATTTTCCCTGAAACGCCCCAACATTGGAGCCTAATGGACTATACAGTATTTTCCTAATCGGAATAATACTGTTTGTTACATTATCAGGATTTCCATACCATCAGGTTCTGGACTAAAGGACTTTTACTGTACTACTGAGCCATCGTAAAATACATAACCCCATCTTATTCACTGACTGCGAGAAGAAAGCAAATTACATCTGTTAATACTTAAAGGGGATGTCCAATGAGAACAAACAGGGGCTTATGTACACCATACAGAGGCTGCCCTGCAGACCCCCATCTATGTGCCAGTACAGAGAGCCGCTTCAAGTACCCAACACACCCATGAATTCAATGGACAGCTGGCCCCAAAAATATTCTACATATTCTAAACCAGCTCCTGGATCTGAATTCTTTTCTAATTGCATGTAATTAAACATTTAGTATATCCAGTGAGCTATTCAATAAAATGTATCTGTATAGCGCCACCTCCAGTGTGTCATTTCCTTATTTCCCTGTCCACCTCTCTGAGGAGGTCGCACATGCTCAGTTTGAATCTTCAACTTTCACTGTGGCAGTAACAGGGAACGTGCTACAGCAGAAATTACACACCCCCTAAGAAAGGACACATCCCCTAAGCTGCCAGCTTGATTTAAATCTAGCAGAACAATGAATGTGGAGATCTCTGGATCCATGTGAGGTACAGGGCTGGGTCTAGCTTTGTTAGAAAGAGATTGTCATGTCCTATATGATGTCTGATTCTTATTTTTTGCATCAGTCATGGCACAACCCCTATAAACCAGCTTCTGAGAGAGAAAGTGATATTGTGGAGCATGCCAGTATTGAGAGGAGGTGCGTGCAAGAGACTGTGGAGATAAGCTGTCTAAGAGACTTACTAACTCCACAGCTAATTTTTCCAGGAGATGGAAGGATTTAGAGGGGATCTGTCCCACATCCCACAGAGGACTTTGTGGATCCATTTGTGAGTCCAGAAGTGAAGTGACAGAAAGTGAGACAGAGCAGAAAGCTGCTAGAGACATACTTCACTCCTATTTCTGAGTGCTAAAGCTAGAGAACAAAGTGCAGTGTGAGTAGGGTTGTCAGGCCTGACCAGTATTTTAGTTACAAGGGCAGTAGCCATTTTTTTTATCGCATTTGTAATTGCTAGTAATTTCTTATGAGGCAATTTGTGAAGTAAACAGTCTTAAAGGGGTTATCCCACGATTACTGTAAATAATGAAAATCACACACCATATAGTACAGGACAGTCTCTTTCTAACAAAGCTAGAACCAGCCCTGTACCTCACATGGATCCAGAGATCTCCCCATTCATTGCGCTGATAGTTCAGGGGGGGTGTCCTTTCTGCTGCAGCTCTCTTTCTATAATTGACACGGCTTCTAAGAGAAGTTATGGCCCTCCAGGACAGCGGATTAAAACTGAAAAGAGTCAGATGGGATATTCTCGGAAGGTTACCAGCAGCACAGAGTATTTCAGACCCCACAACCATGTCTAAGGAGTTAAAAGAGATCAACAAGATTCCAAGTGTTAAAAATAATTTTTTTCTTTGTGTCACCATATTCTGACCCCCATAGCTTCTTTATGTCTACAGAGCTGCGGGGAGGCTCTTTTTTTGTTGGACAATCTGTAGTTTATATTTGTACCATTTTGGGTTTGTGTGACTTTTTGATCACTTTTTATTCACTTTTTTGAGAGGTGCAGCGACGTTAAAAAAACAAAAACAAAAAAAACAAAAACAAATTAGCCATTTTTTAATTTTTTTCCCATACTGGATAAATACATTTATATTTCAATACTACGGCCATTTTGAGACACGGCGGTAAAAATATATATTTTTTATTGTTTATTTTTATTATGGGGAAAGGGGGTGATTTGAATTTTTATATTTTTAAATATTTTTTAAAACGTTTTATTTTTTTACACTTTTTTAAGTCAGGGTTCAGCAACCTCTGGCACTCCAGGTGTTGAGGAACTACAACTGCCAGCATGCTCTATTCATTTCTATGGGAGTCCAAAGAAGTTTGCATGCTGGGAGTTGTAGTTTCACAACACCTGGCGTGTTGGAGGTTGCTGCTCCCTGCCCTAGGGGACCTGTATATGTGATCGTCTGATCCCATCTCCCATAGACTGTAATGGATTATCACTGCAGTCTATGGGAGATTCTCTATGTTCCTATTTAGCCCTGCCACAGCCAGGGCTTCATATGAACGTATTGTTGTGGTAGCCTTGGATCCTTTCTAAGGTTCAAGGCTACCACGGCGAATGAAGCTCCTCCAATCCGGGAGCAGGGGGGAGCCATTTAGGTCCCCGAACCGCAGCACCCCTGGTCAGTTGTGAGGTCATCTGAGAGGTGAAATGTCTGTGATCGGCGTTATCACCAATTATAGACCTTACCTCCGAGCGGCCATGGTGCCATATTAAAAGACCCGACTTCCGCTGTACGCGTATGGCAGAGGTTGAGGAGGGGTTAAAGGCAGCGAAGGAAAAAAAATATACATATATATCAATATGGGAGGGTCTCTAGACCTGTCTGCCAGATGTGGGGTCAGCCTAGTGCTATTCCATTGAATAGGACATAGCTGCAATACCAGACACAGCCACAGACAAGGGTGGCGCTGTTTCTTGAGAAAAAAAAAAAAGCACACCCATTATTTCTAGTTTCATACAAGCCTTTACGTTTCGGTAAGCACTGACACCATTTTTGAACTTTTTCCTATTTGTGTAAGGTGGAAAATGAAGGAAGATTCACACCGACAGAGGAGAAATGACGGATTGTGTGAACTAAGACCATGCCTGGCTTGGTAACAATAACACATCTGGGAAAGGATGCCTTACCTTAAAGGCGTCGTCCACAATTAGTAAAATTGGCCGCATTCTTCAAAAAAACAGCGCCACCATTGTCCACAGGTTGTGTGTGGTATTGCAGCTCCAACGCCTTCACTTCAGAAAAGCTTAGCTGTAATAACAGACACAGCCCAGGGACAGGGGGCGCTGTTTCTGGAAGACCCTGGACAATCCAGTTCACATTGGTAAACTTCCTGTTTGACGTGGGTCACGTGACCGGTACAGCCAATGGCATGTGACCCAGTGACATCACACACTTGGGACTCGTCACTGCTGCTGCCAGCCATTGGCTGCAATAATCATGTGACCCACATCAAACAGGAAGTCTTCCTGCGGGATTGGGGCACAGCAGAAACAATGGAGGACTTAAAGAAGCCGGGACCTAGCGGCGGAAGGGAGGTAAGTACGCCTCACCCTGTAGGCCCGGCCACGTGGGGGGCTCTGCCCAAAAGGGCGTCTGAAGGTGGACAACCCCTTTAAGTCCAGGCTGTTTAGCTCACAGAGGAGTGTCTAGCCTGGATGCAACTGGAACAAACTCTCAGCTGTGGATTTTTAGCTTCTGGATATAAATACCCAGCTCCCCATTGAGTGACAGCAAGCAGAGGATTTGAAAGAGGTGAGAAACTAAAACGTAAAAAATATATACACTTTACAAAAACATTGATTAATTCCATAAAATCTGCAGATGTAGTTGACACATCTACTTCAGTAAAGACTTGTGCTCCCCAGGAAATATTCATTTCTTACATCTCTGCTCCGTCACGTCCCTCTGTTATTCTTCCAGGAAATGTATTAAATAATTTAATAATTGGGGCGTCACCTTTCCATTTGTGCCTCCCTACACAGTCAGTACTGATTCTACATTTATAAATCATAAATAACATAAATTCATACACTTCAAAGAGGAATAACAGAGGGACAGCACCATGCCGAATTCTACTGTATGAACAGAGGCTGCAAAATCGCCTCTGCTACACCCCAGGAAAGCCCTTTAAGTCTTCTGCTCTGCTACATCCCAGGAAAGCCCATTATCGTTTCGGCTCTGCTACATCCCAGGAAAGCCCTTTATCGTTTCGGCTCTGCTACATCCCAGGAAAGCCCGTTAACGCTTTGGCTGTGCTACACCCCAGGGAAGCCCTTTAACTCTTCATCTCTGCTACATCCCAGGGAAGCCCTTTAACTCTTCGTCTCTGCTACATCCCAGGAGAGCCCTTTAACGCTTTGGCTCTGCTACATCTGACACAATGTTAAATCCGGATTAAATACAAACCACAACAAAATAAATAAATAAAATTAACCAAACCATGCTGGGAGTTGTAGTTTTGCAACAGCTGGAGTCGAATCCATATCCCTCAGATCTCACCGCTCGCTCACACATGGCACAACTCCAACCCCCATCATTGCCATCACCCTCATCAACATTAGCCACAGCTCCTATGTGACCCCGTAAAATTCTTCATAGTCACTCCAATCCAAAAACTCCCAGCGACCCCCCCCCCGGCAAAATTCCGCATGAGAGCCGCACGCGCTTCTTTCTGCTTTCCATGAACGGCAAAACAACAACAAAAACAACAAGACGTCCGTACAAGAAGCTCTGGCCGGAACGGACACGGAAGGTTGGGGGGGGGAGAGAAGGAAGGATGACAGAAAAAAAAAAACATGAAGGATCCGCCGATCTGTCAAGACGTGCCGCTTTTCTACCGTACCTCAAAACGCATCAGCCCGAAGCAGCGACCATCCCTCTCCATGCTCTCCCCTGGACTCACCTCCCGATGTCAGCCCCCGCCCCCAGCACGCTGACAGACTGCACACACCTCTCTGCAGCTCCGCCGATAACTGTCCCCGCACATCACCGCACGACGCGCACTTATCAGACCGTCAGTTGTTTTTTTTTTTTTTTTCTTACTCCCCCCACCTTTTTTTTTCTTTCTTATGAACTCTTGCCTAGCAAGGGTTAATCCCATTAAAAACAATGGAGGAAGCCCCTGGGGCTACTTGTTTAGAGGGTTAGAATGGATGGGGGGGATTTATGACAGCCCCCCTCTTCCCCCGGAGTAAAGTCGGGGACGCATTCTTGCACACAGCATCACAATGATGGCGGGAGAGGAATATGGCGAGTGGCCGGGCTGTCATAGGCTCCGTCCTCCCGGCCCTTTGTTACGGCGCAGCGGTCATTTGCATGAAGGAAGCGGCGCTGTGTGTTGTTTTTTCCTTCCCACCTCCCGTCAGATGCTCGGAGCACGGACACACGGGAGGGGGGGACACCGGGGGGCGCGGGTGCACAGAGGGGGGTACGGAATAAGAGAAGCCAAACCTTTGGATGATGTCTCCTCCGTGCACTGACGGTGAGGCTCAGTCCATGCCGCGGCGGGCGCCCCCTCTCCGGTTGCTGCACGCCCGGGGACCCGGCCACTTCTCCTGAAGTTTCACCGCTTTATCTGTCACTTCTAAGAGTATGGAGGATCCGGTGTCACCGAAGGAGAGAGATGGAGGGGGGATCACCGGGGGAACTTACAGGGAGAGGTGTAGCAGAGCCAAGTGTGTCATCTATCGGTTTGGTAGGAGCATCGTGATGTCTCCGGGGTGAATGTAAAGCTGAACGTGGAAAGGGACACACTGCGATCTATCTATCTCCTATCTATTATCTATCTATCGATTATCTATCTATCTATCTATCTATCTCATATCCATTATCTATCTATCTATCGTCCATCTATCTATCTATCTATCTCCTATCTATCTATCTATCTATCTATCTATCTATCTATCGTCCATCTATCTATCTATCTATCTCCTATCTATCTATCTATCTATCTATCTATCTATCTATCTATCTATCATCCATCTATCTCCTATCTATCTAATATCTATCTATCTAATATCTATCTATCTATCTATCTATCTATCTATCTATCTATCTCCTATCTATCTATCTAATATCTATCTATCTATCTATCTATCTATCTCATATCTATCTATCTATCTATCTATCTATCTATCTATCTATCTATCTATCTATCTATCTATCCCATATCTATCTATCTATCTATCATCTATTATCTACTTTTCCCAGGTGATGGAGTCTAGTCCTATATACTCGAGTGCCGTTGTTCTGGTTAACCCTGTAACCACCAGAACTGACCAGCGGGGGTGTTGATGTTTAACCTGTAGACCACCAGGGATATCAGAATTAACCTCTTACTCACCTCTCATGAACAGATGACATGATAAATGTTATCATTAAAGTGGATTTTCACCCAAACCCCAGTCGTGGCCGTACAGGGTAATGAGAGGTGACGCTGGTGACCGCGGTCCGTGATTCTGTGCCTTTATCTACAGACCCATTTCTGAAAAAGGGAAAATAAGAAGCGCGGCCATATTGGTTGTCACCCAGCAACTGATGGTAATTGTGATACTACTGCAGCCTGACACAATGTGACCATGGGCTGCAGCAGAGGCTGATCTACACGTGGCATCGAGTGCGGCCGCTATCTGTCGTCACTGCTTCACATCATTTCCCTCTAATAATATTACTAGAAAACCAGGGAAATAATAGTTAATCCATAAAATGTGCTAGACCACCAGGGATATTATACTAACCCTCTAAATCTCCTAGACCACCAGGGACATTATACTAACCCTCTAAATCTCCTAGACCACCAGGGACATTATACTAACCCTCTAAATCTCCTAGACCACCAGGGACATTATACTAACCCTCTAAACCTCCTAGACCACCAGGGATATTATACTAACCCTCTAAATCTCCTAGACCACCAGGGACATTATTACTAACCCTCTAAATCTCCTAGACCACCAGGGACATTATACTAACCCTCTAAATCTCCTAGACCATCAGAGATATTATACTAACCCTCTAACTCTCCTAGACTACCAGGGACATTATTACTAACCCTCTAAATCTCCTAGACCACCATGGACATTATACTAACCCTCTAAATCTCCTAGACCACCAGGGACATTATACTAACCCTCTAAATCTCCTAGACCACCAGGGACATTATACTAACCCTCTGAATCTCCTAGACCACCAGGGACATTATACTAACCTCTAAATCTCCTAGACCACCAGGGACATTATACTAACCCTCTAAATCTCCTAGACCACCAGGGACATTATACTAACCCTCTAAATCTCCTAGACCACCAGGGATATTATACTAACCCTCTAAATCTCCTAGACCACCAGGGATGTTATACTAACCCTCTAAATCTCCTAGACCACCAGGGATATTATACTAACCCTCTAAATCTCCTAGACTACCAGGGACATTATTACTAACCCTCTAAATCTCCTAGACCACCAGGGACATTATACTAACACTCTAAATCTCCTAGACCACCAGGGACATTATACTAACCCTCTAAATCTCCTAGACCACCAGGGACATTATACTAACCCTCTAAATCTCCTAGACCACCAGGGACATTATACTAACCCTCTAAATCTCCTAGACCACCAGGGACATTATACTAACCCTCTAAATCTCCTAGACCACCAGGGATATTATACTAACCCTCAAAATCTTCTAGACCACCAGGGATATTATACTAACCCTCTAAATCTCCTAGACCACCAGGGATATTATACTAACCCTCTAAATCTCCTAGACCACCAGGGACATTATACTAACCCTCTAAATCTCCTAGACTACCAGGGATATTATACTAACCCTCAAAATCTTCTAGACCACCAGGGATATTATACTAACCCTCTAAATCTCCTAGACCACCAGGGATATTATACTAACCCTCTAAATCTCCTAGACCATCAGAGATATTATACTAACTCTCCTAGACTACCAGGGACATTATTACTAACCCTCTAAATCTCCTAGACCACCAGGGACATTATACTAACCCTCTAAATCTCCTAGACCACCAGGGACATTATACTAACCCTCTAAATCTCCTAGACCACCAGGGACATTATACTAACCCTCTAAATCTCCTAGATCACCAGGGACATTATACTAACCCTCTAAATCTCCTAGACCACCAAGGACATTATACTAACCCTCTAAATCTCCTAGACCACCAGGGACATTATACTAACCCTCTAAATCTCCTAGACCACCAGGGATATTATACTAACCCTCTAAATCTCCTAGACCACCAGGGATATTATACTAACCCTCTAAATTTCCTAGACCACCAGGGATATTATACTAACCCTCTAAATCTCCTAGACTACCAGGGTAATTATAATAATCCTGTTAATTCCCTTGACCACCAGGGATATCATATTAACCCTCTAAATCCCCTAGAACATCAGGTATATTGTAATTATCTTCTAAATCCCCCTAGACCACTAGAAACATAATAACCCTCTAATTTTCCCTAGACCATCAGAGATGATATAATAATCCTCTAAATCCCCTAGACCACCAGGGATATCTTATTAACCCTCTAAATCCCCTAGACCATCTTAATCCCCATAGATCACTAGGGAAATTATAATAACAACCTTCATCGCTCTAGACCAATAGGGATATTGTAATAGCCATCCAAATCCCCCAATACCACCAGGGATATTATATTGTGACAGGTTTCTTTCCTATGCACAACAGAAAATAAACCTGTCACCTATCGTCCAGAGATGGGGCGGGGACAGCAAGGCGCATCTGAGTAATCTTCTTAGTGCTGGCAAGAGCTGCAGGGTCCAGTATATCAGTACTCACAAGACAGACCACTGAAATAAGGGGGCCAATCAATGCAATATGGTGCCCCCAGACCACCAGGGATATTATGATAACTCTCTAAATCCTCGTAGACCACTAGAGACTTTACAGTAATACTCTAAATCTCCTCCAGACCACCAGGGATATTAGAATAACTTTCTTAATCACCCTAGACTACCAGGGACATTAAAGTAATAATGTAAATCCCCTCCAGACCACCAGGGATATTAGAATAACCCTCTAAATTCTCAAAGACCACCAGAGACATTACAGTAATACTCTAGATCTCCTCCAGACCACCAGGGATATTAGAATAACTTTCTTAATCACCCTAGACTACCAGGGACATTAAAGTAATAATGTAAATCCCCTCCAGACCACCAGGGCTATTATATGACCTTCTAAATCTCTTTCAAACACTAGTGACATTATAATACCCCCTTAATTATTCTAGATCACCAGGGATATTAGAATAACCCTCTAAATTCTCAAAGACCACCAGGGACATTACAATAATACTCTAAATCCCCTCCAGACCACCAGGGATATTGTAATAACTTTCTAAATCCCCCTAGACCAGCATGGACATTACAGTAATAATCTAAATCCCCTCCAGACCACCAGGGCTATTATATGACCTTCTAAATCTCTTTCAAACACTAGTGACATTATAATACCCCCTTAATTATTCTAGATCACCAGGGATATTATCATAACCCTGTAAATTCCCCTGGACCACCAGGCATATTAGAATAGCCCTTTAAATCCCCCTGTCCAACAGGTGCCATTATCATAACCATTTCAATTCACCTATACTACCAGGGATATTATAATAACTCTACAAATCCCCCTAGACTACCAGGGATATTATAATAACTCTACAAATCCCCCTAGACTACCAGGGATATGTATTAACTCTATAAATCCCCCTAGACTACCAGGGATATCATAATAACTCTGTAAATCCTTCTAGACTACCAGGGTTATTATAATAACTCTATAAATCCCCCTAGATTACCAGGGATATGTATTAACTCTATAAATCCCCCTAGACTACCAGGGATATTATAATAACTATATAAATCCCTCTAGACTACCAGGGATATTATAACTATATAAATCCCCCTAGACTACCAGGGATATTATAATAACTATATAAATCCCTCTAGACTACCAGGGATATGTATTAACTCTATAAATCCCCCTAAACAACAAGTGACATTGTTATAACCATTCCAATCCCCCTAGACTACCAAAGATATTATAATAACTCTCTAAATCCCCCTAAACCACCAGGCATACTTTAATTAGTCCATAAATATTCAAATATAATTAGCCCTTAAAACACTACAGACCACAAGCAATATTAGAATTAACCCTTAAGGTACCTCAGACCATCAGTAATTTTGATATTGAACCTCCAGTACTTATGGATTAGGGGGATGTCAGAATGCTGGACTCTGCATCACCACCTGGTGGTCACAACTAGGTATTACAATGACAAACTGGTTACTCTATATGAGCTTGACCTTTCTTAGTGGATTGCTGGGGTCCCTCAGCAAATATTCCTAAATTCTAATGGGAAGGCTCTTTGCCGCTGTCTTCCGGCAGTTTATAAAGAGCTGGACGAGTTTATTATTGTTGGATGGAGTTCACAGGCTTCTGATTGCAGAAGAAAGCTCTTCAGGCCACAAGTAAAACCATTGTCAGGAGAATTGCTTACAGAGAACAATAGTCCTTCTATTCAGGAGAGGATATTCAGATGGAAGGTGCTGCATGGCTCCTATGTGGAGCATATACATTGTGGCCCATACGCTGTGGACCATACACTGCGGACCATACACTGTGGACCATACACTGCGGACCATACATTATGGACTATACACTGTGGACCATACACTGCGGACCATACACTGCGGACCATACACTGTGGACCATACATTATGGACTATACACTGTGGACCATACACTGTGGACTATACACTGTGGACCATACTCTTCGGACCATACTCTTCGGACCATACACTGTGGACCATATAGTGTGGACTATACACTGCGGACCATACACTGCGGACCATACACTGCGGACCATACACTGTGGACTATACTCTGCGGACCATACACTGTGGACCATACATTATGGACTATACACTGTGGACCATACACTGCGGACCATGCACTGCGGACCATACATTATGGACTATACACTGTGGACCATACATTGTGGACTATAAACTGTGGACCATACACTGTGGACCATACTCTGCGGACCATACATTATGGACTATACACTGTGGACCATACATTGTGGACTATAAACTGTGGACCATACACTGTGGACCATACTCTTCGGACCATACACTGTGGACCATACACTGCGGACCATGCACTGCGGACCATACATTATGGACTATACACTGTGGACCATACATTGTGGACTATAAACTGTGGGCCATACACTGTGGACCATACTCTTCGGACCATACACTGCGGACCATACACTGCGGACCATACACTGTGGACCATACTCTGTGGACCATACTCTGTGGATCATACACTGTGGACCATACTCTGCGGACCATACTCTGCGGACCATACTCTGCGGACCATACACTGCGGACCATGCACTGTGGACTATACTCTGCGGACCATACACTGTGGACCATACACTGCGGACCATACACTGCGGACCATACACTGTGGACCATACACTGCGGACCATGCACTGTGGACTATACTCTGCGGACCATATTCTGCGGACCATACTCTGCGGACCATACTCTGCGGACCATACACTGCGGACCATACACTGCGGACTATACTCTGCGGACCATACACTGCGGACTATACTCTGCGGACCATACACTGCGGACCATACACTGCGGACCATACACTGTGGACCATACACTGCGGACCATACACTGCGGACCATACACTGTGGACCATACACTGCGGACCATGCACTGTGGACTATACTCTGCGGACCATACACTGCGGACCATACTCTGTGGACTATACTCTGCGGACCATATTCTGCGGACCATACTCTGCGGACCATACTCTGCGGACCATACACTGCGGACCATACACTGCGGACTATACTCTGCGGACCATACACTGCGGACCATACTCTGTGGACCATACTCTGCGGCCATATTCTGCGGACCATATTCTGCGGACCATATTCTGCGGACCATACACTGCGGACTATACTCTGCGGACCAAACACTGCGGACCATACAAGTCGTTCTATCCTTGCTATAATGCTAATTAGCCTGCTAGCTTCCTGGTAAGCTTGTGCTCATACACAGCAGCCAGCATGAATGGGCAGAGCTGCAGGGTAAAGCATGGTAAGTGGAAATGCAGAAGCCTAGGGTTTGGGCAGGAGGTAGATGCAATAGTTAAGCTGGAGTCACTAATCATATCTGGAGCAGATCTAAAAACCAACATTGATAAAAGGAATGTAACTCTCCAACTTTCCTGTGAACTCGGCCACCAAGGAAGAACCTGCTTCCATCTCTGATCACTAGTGTTTGCCATTGATGATCACATTAGAGATCTCCTACCGCCATCATGTATAGTGCGGGGACACACAGGACCAACCCCAGGTGTCATGGTGCGGGGAGCCATTAGCTACCATAGCATACCAACCTTCACTTTTTCCAGGACATTGAGGAACCAGTCCTACTGCCATTTTTTGACTCAGGAGATGTGGTGTTCCAATAAGATAACACAGCCGCACACTGTTCGTGCTACACAACGTGCTCTTCAGGGTATGGTATGGGGCCAAGCTGAAAGAGTTTGTAATGACCACAGGAGGACATCCAGCATCTGTATGACCGATGCCATGCAAGAGTGGCCACCTGTATAGCAGCAAGGGGTGATGCCAACCAGTATTAATGTGACCCTGCCTCTACATATACCCTGCTGCCAGGGCCGAATTAAGCTTGTGGAGATCCATGGGAAAAAATCTGCTGGGGGCTCCCATAATAATTTACATTTTTCACTTAGCCGAGGGGGTGAGGCTGTTCCCAGAGCTGCATTCCGGTTTGCTGCCAAATCTTCTTACCTCTACCTACGACATCTGCTCCAACTAGGTGGACAGTCCATAGTCTACTGTAAACACTGCGGTCAGTTCATAGTCTAGTGTAAATGCTGCAGTCAGTCCATAGTCTAGTGTAAATGCTGCAGTCAGTACATAGTCTACTGTAAACACTGCAGTCAGTCCATAGTCTAGTGTGAATGCTGCAGTCAGTCCATAGTCTAGTGTAAATGCTGCAGTCAGTACATAGTCTACTGTAAACGCTGCGGTCAGTCCATAGTCTAGTGTAAATGCTGCAGTCAGTACATAGTCTACTGTAAACGCTGCAGTCAGTCCATAGTCTGGTGTAAATGCTGCAGTCAGTCCATAGTCTAGTGTAAACGCTGCAGTCACTCCATGGTCTAGTATAAACGCTGCGTTCAGTCCATAGTTCGGTGTAAACTCTGCAGTCAGCCCATAGTACAGTGTGTAAACTCTGCAGTCAGTCCATAGTCTGGTGTAAACGCTGCAGACAGTCCATAGCCTGGTGTAAACGCTGCAGTCAGTCCATAGTCTACTTTAAACACTGCAGTCAGTCCATAGTCTAGTGTAAACTCTGCAGTCAGTCCATAGTCTACTGTAAATTCTGCAGTCAGTCAATAGTCTAGTGTAAACGCTGCGGTCAGTCATTCCATAGTCTAGTGTAAACGCTGCAGTCAGTCCATAGTCTAGTGTAAACTCTGTGGTCAGTCAGTCCATAGTCTGGTGTAAACGCTGCAGTCAGTCTATAGTCCAGTGTAAACTCTGTGGTCAGTCAGTCCATAGTCTAGTGTAAACGCTGCAGTCAGTCCATAGTCTGGTGTAAACGCTGCAGACAGTCCATAGTCTGGTGTAAACACTGCAGTCAGTCCATAGTCTGGTGTAAACGCTGCAGACAGTCCATAGTCTAGTGTAAACACTGCAGACAGTCCATAATCTGGTGTAAACGCTGCAGTCAGTCCATAGTCTGGTGTAAACGCTGCAGACAGTCCATAGTCTGGTGTAAACGCTGCAGACAGTCCATAGTCTGGTGTAAACGCTGCAGTCAGTCCATAGTCTGGTGTAAACGCTGCAGTCAGTCCATAGTCTGGTGTAAACGCTGCAGACAGTCCATAGTCTGGTGTAAACGCTGCAGACAGTCCATAGTCTGGTGTAAACGCTGCAGACAGTCCATAGTCTGGTGTAAACGCTGCAGACAGTCCATAGTCCGGTGTAAACTCTGCAGTCAGCCCATAGTCCAGTGTGTAAACTCTGCAGTCAGTCCATAGTCTGGTGTAAACGCTGCAGTCAGTCCATAGTCTACTTTAAACACTGCAGTCAGTCCATAGTCTACTTTAAACACTGCAGTCAGTCCATAGTCTAGTGTAAACTCTGCAGTCAGTCCATAGTCTACTGTAAATTCTGCAGTCAGTCAATAGTCTAGTGTAAACGCTGCGGTCAGTCATTCCATAGTCTAGTGTAAACGCTGCAGTCAGTCCATAGTCTAGTGTAAACTCTGTGGTCAGTCAGTCCATAGTCTAGTGTAAACGCTGCAGTCAGTCCATAGTCTGATGTAAACGCTGCAGACAGTCCATAGTCTGGTGTAAACACTGCAGTCAGTCCATAGTCTGGTGTAAACGCTGCAGACAGTCCATAGTCTAATGTAAACACTGCAGACAGTCCATAGTCTGGTGTAAACGCTGCAGTCAGTCCATAGTCTGGTGTAAACGCTGCAGTCAGTCCATAGTCTAGTGTAAATGCTGCAGTCAGTCCATAGTCTAGTGTAAATGCTGCAGTCAGTACATAGTCTACTGTAAACACTGCAGTCAGTCCATAGTCTAGTGTGAATGCTGCAGTCAGTCCATAGTCTAGTGTAAATGCTGCAGTCAGTACATAGTCTAGTGTAAATGCTGCAGTCAGTACATAGTCTACTGTAAACGCTGTGGTCAGTCCATAGTCTAGTGTAAATGCTGCAGTCAGTACATAGTCTACTGTAAACGCTGCAGTCAGTCCATAGTCTGGTGTAAATGCTGCAGTCAGTCCATAGTCTAGTGTAAACGCTGCAGTCACTCCATGGTCTAGTATAAACGCTGCGTTCAGTCCATAGTCCGGTGTAAACTCTGCAGTCAGCCCATAGTCCAGTGTGTAAACTCTGCAGTCAGTCCATAGCCTGGTGTAAACGCTGCAGTCAGTCCATAGTCTACTTTAAACACTGCAGTCAGTACATAGTCTACTTTAAACACTGCAGTCAGTCCATAGTCTAGTGTAAACTCTGCAGTCAGTCCATAGTCTACTGTAAATTCTGCAGTCAGTCAATAGTCTAGTGTAAACGCTGCGGTCAGTCATTCCATAGTCTAGTGTAAACGCTGCAGTCAGTCCATAGTCTAGTGTAAACTCTGTGGTCAGTCAGTCCATATTCTGGTGTAAACGCTGCAGTCAGTCTATAGTCCAGTGTAAACTCTGTGGTCAGTCAGTCCATAGTCTAGTGTAAACGCTGCAGTCAGTCCATAGTCTGATGTAAACGCTGCAGACAGTCCATAGTCTGGTGTAAACACTGCAGTCAGTCCATAGTCTGGTGTAAACGCTGCAGACAGTCCATAGTCTGGTGTAAACACTGCAATCAGTCCATAGTCTGGTATAAACGCTGCAGACAGTCCATAGTCTAGTGTAAACACTGCAGACAGTCCATAGTCTGGTGTAAACGCTGCAGTCAGTCCATAGTCTGGTGTAAACGCTGCAGACAGTCCATAGTCTGGTGTAAACGCTGCAGACAGTCCATAGTCTGGTGTAAACGGTGCAGACAGTCCATAGTCTGGTGTAAACGCTGCAGACAGTCCATAGTCTGGTGTAAACGCTGCAGTCAGTCCATAGTCTAGTGTAAACGCTGCAGACAGTCCATAGTCCGGTGTAGACTCTGCAGTCAGCCCATAGTCCAGTGTGTAAACTCTGCAGTCAGTCCATAGTCTGGTGTAAACGCTGCAGACAGTCCATAGCCTGGTGTAAAGCTGCAGTCAGTCCATATTCTACTTTAAACACTGCAGTCAGTCCATAGTCTACTTTAAACACTGCAGTCAGTCCATAGTCTAGTGTAAACTCTGCAGTCAGTCCATAGTCTACTGTAAATTCTGCAGTCAGTCAATAGTCTAGTGTAAACGCTGCGGTCAGTCATTCCATAGTCTAGTGTAAACGCTGCAGTCAGTCCATAGTCTAGTGTAAACTCTGTGGTCAGTCAGTCCATAGTCTGGTGTAAACGCTGCAGTCAGTCTATAGTCCAGTGTAAACTCTGTGGTCAGTCAGTCCATAGTCTAGTGTAAACGCTGCAGTCAGTCCATAGTCTGATGTAAACGCTGCAGACAGTCCATAGTCTGGTGTAAACACTGCAGTCAGTCCATAGTCTGGTGTAAACGCTGCAGACAGTCCATAGTCTAATGTAAACACTGCAGACAGTCCATAGTCTGGTGTAAACGCTGCAGTCAGTCCATAGTCTGGTGTAAACGCTGCAGACAGTCCATAGTCTGGTGTAAATGCTGCAGACAGTCCATAGTCTGGTGTAAACGCTGCAGTCAGTCCATAGTCTGGTGTAAACGCTGCAGTCAGTCCATAGTCTGGTGTAAACACTGCAGACAGTCCATAGTCTGGTGTAAACGCTGCAGACAGTCCATAGTCTGGTGTAAACGCTGCAGACAGTCCATAGTCTGGTGTAAACGCTGCAGTCAGTCCATAGTCTAGTGTAAATGCTGCAGACAGTCCATAGTCCGGTGTAAACTCTGCAGTCAGCCCATAGTCCAGTGTGTAAACTCTGCAGTCAGTCCATAGTCTGGTGTAAACACTGCAGTCAGTCCATAGTCTGGTGTAAACGCTGCAATCAGTCCATAGTCTGGTGTAAACGCTGCAGACAGTCCATAGTCTGGTGTAAACGCTGCAGTCAGTCCATAGTCTGGTGTAAACGCTGCAGTCAGTCCATAGTCTGGTGTAAACGCTGCAGACAGTCCATAGTCTAGTGTAAACACTGCAGACAGTCCATAGTCTGGTGTAAACGCTGCAGTCAGTCCATAGTCTGGTGTAAACGCTGCACACAGTCCATAGTCTGGTGTAAACGCTGCAGACAGTCCATAGTCTGGTGTAAACGCTGCAGTCAGTCCATAGTCTGGTGTAAACGCTGCAGTCAGTCAGGATTCTGTTGGGTGGGGACACAGTGTGGCAGGACTATGTGGTGCTAATAGGGACAGAGGAACTGAAAGTAGCAAACATAACAAGGACAGTGCACTGGGCAGACATTTTTTGTCAGGGTCTCAGGGTGAACGAGAGACTCTGAGAGGTGCAGAGGGGACATTAAGAATCTGGTCTGAGGGAGGAGGGGACAGAAGGAATTGCAAGGGGCATTGGGAAACACAGCCTGCCAGGGGCTCTGTAGGGGCAAAGGAAAGTCACCACTGGGGGGTAAGGGTGAGTCAGTGAGTGTCTGGAGCTCTTGAGTGGGTTAGAGGAGGAAAACAGGAAAACATACCTCCACTGAATCTGCTGCCTGTACTTAGCACAGACAGACAGCAGCTTCAGGGGAATCTGACCTCCCTCCCATAGTCACTCTCCAAATATGATGCATGTAGGAGGTCCTCATACAGCCACTTCTTGTCGTAGGGATGGCTGTGGGGATGCTGCACACTTCCCTCCACCTCCCATCTCTTCTTACGTGATAGCAGCACAGACATCCCTAGGGCTCAGCTCCTGCGGGGAGGCAGCATCTATGTGTAATGTTGCCATCTAGTGGCCATGCTTATTATTTCTCCTCCAGGAGAGATAATTACAGATTTCTGAGTAGAGCCTTCATTACAGGCTCCATACAGCTCTAGGAGTGAGAACCCAAAATAAAGGTAAAGTTTTTTATTTTTCGCTCGTGTATTATATTTTCGTATATATTTTTCCCCCACGCTGTTGGATGTAAAGGTTTTTAGTGTCTGGGTGTAATTGAGAATGTTCCCATTCATTGACAGCAAGCAAAGAGTTTGAAAATAATGAGCAATGGCAACAGAATATATCACAAATTTTTTAGTATCATCTCTCAGAGCAGGGGCCAGCTTTATAGAAAATGGAGAAGTGGGTAGCAAATAAGGTAGCGCCCCCTGCTGGCTCCTTTTAGACATTTCCTCTCCTGATTTCAAGACATGCACATTAAAGATAAACATACACTTTTTACATGTTTATACCAAAATACTGAAATATTGCCATATGATAACTATTTTACAACAAAGATGCAACCATTGAGTTCCCAAATAATGCCTCCGTAAACTGCTTAAAGGGGTTACCCCATGATTGGTGTAAAAAAAAAATCAGACATCACATAGTACATGACAATCTCTTTCTAACAAACCTAGAACCAGCCCTGTACCTCCACATTCACTGCTCCAATTGCTCCGCTAGATTTATTTAAAGAGGCTCTGTCACTAGGTGTTAACCTATGTATTTAAATACATAGGTTAAAACCCCTTAACTTGTACATTTATAACATACCTTTATTGCAGAGTACAGCGCAGCGGTTGTGCTGAAAAACGAACTTAAAACGGTATGCTAATGAGCCTTCGGAGCACCGGGGGGCGGGCTCTTTCTTCCTGAGCACCGCTTCTTCACCGCCCCCCGGGGCCCGAGGCTCTCCCCCATGCCGACGTCCACGCCCCTCTGGAAATAGATAGATAGGCCAAACGGTCTAGCGCTGAAATCCGGCGCCTGCGCAGTCCGATCGCGCTGGCGCATGCGCAGAAGCGCTTGCAGTGCCGAACACGGCAAGCGCTTCCATCCTTGTGCGCACGCGATGGAAGCACTGCACTGCAAGCGCTTCTGCGCAGGCGCCGGATTTCAGCGCTAGGCCAAACGGTCTAGCGCTGTCAATCTATTTCCAGAGGGGCGTGGACGTCGGCATGGGGGAGAGCCTCGGGCTCTTTGGCTGCTTGTTACTGGACTATCACTTATGGATTAAAAACACTATTTTCTTTTCATGGGACGCTGCCTCCATTGTTTTCGTATGGATCTTTCCCTGTAACTTCCATAGTTTCTAACAGAATATATGGCTGGTGACAGTTGAAGATTTAAACTGAGCATGTGCGACCACCTCAGTGAGGTGGACAAGAAATAAGGAAAATTACAAACAGCAGGTGGCTCTATACAGATACATTTTATTTAAAGGGTTTCTGTCACCAGATTTTTGGATATGAATCAGGCTGACATTACAGATGTGTCAATGTCACCTGATTCTAACTGTGCTGTTTTTTATTCCTTAGTGCCCCGGTTTTTCAGTAATTATAACTTTTATCATCTTATGCGAATTACCCTCTAGGAGGGCCGGCAGGAGGAGACGAACGCTGCCTGGCCCTGTCACTCAAGGAGAACTGGGCGTTACTAAAGGTGGGCGAAAATTTTATTTTATGCTAATTACCCTCTAGGAGCAGGGGGGACGTTATTAAATAAAATTTAATATTACTGAAAAACGGGGGCACTAAGGAAAAAATAAACAGCACAGTTGACATTGCCACATCTGTAATGTCAGCCTGATTCATATCCAAAAATCTGGTGACAGAAACCCTTTAATAACTCAGTAACTATGGTAAGGGTCTCCCGCCAATCAGCTGTATGAGAAGGCATCGGCGCTCGCAGTACCACTGCGGCCTTCTCGCAGCTCACCAAGCACAGCGCTGCACATTGTACAGTGGCTGTACTTGGTATTGCAGGCTTGGTCTTGGGGCTGAGCTGCGCCTAGGTCATCAGACCAATGAGCGTGACATCATATGGCCTAGACAAAGCTGAGAGAAGGCCACATGCCCTCTCAAACAGCTGATCGGCGAGGGTCCCGGGTGTCAGACCCCCACGGATCAGATACTGATGACCTATCCTGACTGAGGAATCGTGAAACAACACTGTAATGCTGTAATGGAAGCCATGATGCGCCTTCACCAGATAAAAGCCAATGTACAAGAGGCCAGATGTGTATTACGCTGTACTTATAGTCACATGACCATATACAGTAGTGTGATGTCACCATGATGACATACCACCACCGTGGCCAGCAAAGCCCTGTACTGATCACAGAGACACGTGAGTCTATGGGGACCCGAGTATTCCGCAAGAAGAAGTGAGCCTATTTTAGGGGGTTTTTTTTATTTTCAGATGTTAGAAAAACCTTAAAAATACTTGGTGTAATTTTTCACTGAATATTGGAGGCTATTTACAGTCTCTTTATCGGGGATGTCCAACCTAAAAAAAAGAAACTATCCGCCATTCCGGCACTGCAGCTCACATTCCTGCCAGATGCGTGGCCTCAGCGGTGATGTACCTGCAAATGGTGACGAGTGCAGAGTGGTCACATGCCGGTCATGCAGTGGCAACACTGATTCCAGTGATTGGTTGCAATGGTCACCCGACCGCAGATGTGCCAGTACCAAAAACAGCAGGGACAGGGCACTGGAATGTGGACGTTTAAATGGTGGGTAGGAGTTACTTACCTAATGAACATCATCCTCATCCTTTTTTTTCAGTTTGGACCCTCCTCACCTATTTTCACCATGTAAACCAATCACTTTGGTTCGTTTCCATACTATACGTAACACTTCCTGTTCCTGTATCCAACCAAACCCATGATGCACTTCAGCTTCCTCTACCACTGCTCCAGCACCGCCTATAACAACACCTGGCTAGTTTATAGCTCCTCCCACCAGCTATTTACATAGACACTCCCCTATCACCACCTCTAACCATGCCCAGCTAGTTTATAGCTCCTCCCACCATCTAGTTACATAGACACTCCCCTATCACTGCTCCTAACAACACCCAGCTAGTTTTTAGCTCCTCCCACCCAGCTAGTTACATAGACAATCTCCTATCACCACCTCTAACCACGCCCAGCTAGTTTATAGCTCCTCCCACCATCTAGTTACATAGACACTCTCCTATCGCTGCCCATAACAACCCCCAGCTAGTTTATAGCTCTTCCCATCCAGCTAGTTACATAGACACTCCCCTATCACCACCTCTAACCACGCCCAGCTAGTTTATAGCTCCTCCCACCATCTAGTTACATAGACACTCCCCTATCACTGCTCCTAACAACACCCAGCTAGTTTTTAGCTCCTCCCACCCAGCTAGTTACATAGACAATCTCCTATCACCACCTCTAACCACGCCCAGCTAGTTTATAGCTCCTCCCACCATCTAGTTACATAGACACTCCCCTATCACTGCCCATAACAACCCCCAGCTAGTTTATAGCTCTTCCCATCCAGCTAGTTACATAGACACTCCCCTATCACCACCTCTAACCACGCCCAGCTAGTTTATAGCTCCTCCCACCATCTAGTTACATAGACACTCCCCTATCACTGCTCCTAACAACACCCAGCTAGTTTTTAGCTCCTCCCACCCAGCTACTTACATAGACACTCCCCTATCACTGCCTCACCCATGGACATAACATCACAGTTAGAACCAGCCCTGTAACTCACATGGATCCAGAGATCTCCCCATTCATTGCTCTGCTAGATTTATATCAAGCTGGCACCTCAAGGGGAGTGTCCTTTCTGCTGCAGCTCAGGGGGCGTGTCCTTTCTGCTGCACCTCTCTCCCTATCCCAGCTCAGGAGGCAGCTGAAGGATGAAACTGAGCATGTGCGGCTGACAAAGAAATAAAAAAAAAAATACAGCAGGTGGCGCTATACAGATACATTTTACTAAATAAGGCCTATTTCATATTTGCGTTGTGACTTTCCGGTTTTGAGATCCAGCAGAGGATCTCAAAATCGGAATTAAACAGATCCTTGCCTTATAATACATGCGCATGCATCCGTTTTGGCCGGATTCGGTTGTATTAAATCTAAACTGAACAAACTGGACGACTGATCCGTTTTTTTTTTCGCTAACAAAAATTTGCGTCCGGAACCATTGACTTACATTGATTTTCAATCCAGATCCGGTTTGTTCCGTTTCACAGGCCGGACACAAAACCGCTGCAAACGGTTAAAAAAAACGCAACAAAATGGAACGTAGGACATCCTGGTCAGCTTTGGCCCGGTTTTGACACCCTCTGCCGGATCTCAAAACCGAAAAGCCACAACGTAAGTGTTCACGTCCAGGGGCTGGTTTGAAAACTGTAGAAAATTTTTCACGGGACGACACCTTTAAGGTAAAAGAAATACATTTCACAATTACAGCGACCTTCATAAATGATTATTTTAAAGAATGTTGATGCAACATGGAAAACCCCTTTAACCCCCTAACTGTTTTGCCAGAGTGGAGCTCCAGCAGTGGGAAAAGTAGCTAACTGGAGGGGGGAGAGCTGCTTTAGATGCTGCTACCTCCTGAATGCTAGCAGCTAGAAACATGCACTGGTCTTGTTTGAAAGCAGACATTCCAAGCTTTCAGACAATACCAGAATGACAGCAATATGTTCAGGACAGAGAACGATATCGCTGATAGAAATCAGGATGCTGTGAATGCAGCTGAAAATGAAAGTAAAAACAGGTTTTACTCGCAATTATTCCCGACTTGATTTCTATCAGTGATTTCTCCTCTGTTGCTTGGACTTTAGCTGTCCTATATGAAATCCTGGACTGTCAGCTTTCAGACAAGACAAGTTGCATGTTTCTAGCTGTTACCATTGAGCTTGTCAGTTGTACAAAAAAATAGAACATGTCCTATCCTTGCCCGTTTGGCAGACAAGGACAGGCATTGTTACAAGGGATCCGCGAAAAACGGATGCAACACAGTCATCCGTTTTTTTGAAGATTTGTGTTTTGCGGACCGCGAAATACATACAGTCATGTGCATGAGCCCTAAGTTCTTGTGTTCTCAGATCTTCATGTTTCCATTCATCATCATAACTCCACAGACGAGTGCACACCCCCACAGCTCTGGCCTTGGTTCATACGCTAAACCCACCTTCGCTTTGTCGTCTATCGATAACCATTTGTCGGAGACATCGCGGCCAACTGGAAGGGTCTTTACTTAACGGAGCAGACGGATGGGAGGCAGTCATCTGTCTAAGAAACCAGCGGGAGCTCGCGGTAGAACGCGGGAGGGAGCGCGTCTCGTCTTTAACCTTTACATACAGGATCTTCACCCAGGCGTCTTTAATTGCTGAACGTCTCAACTCATTAATCTTGGAGGAGGTGGGATAAATATTTCCGAGTCTCTGCCGTCTTCTTGGCATCCGTTCAAGCACGGGATGCCGCTGATCTCTTACATGTCTGATGCCTGCACGTTCCGCATCCAGAATCTAGATTACATTTTAATTACGACTCATTAGTGATTGATTCAGATGTGATAGAGAGATGGAAGGAGTATGGAGGAAGTCGTCTTCTCCGCAATGTTCTGCAGAAGGTCTGCCTGTTGTAAAAAAAAATAAAATATAGTACATGACAATCTCTTTCTAACAAAGCCAGAACCAGCCCTGTACCTCACATGGATCCAGAGATCTCGACATTCATTGCTCTGCTAGATTTATATCAAGCTGACATCTCAGGGGGCGTGTCCTTTCTGCTGCAGCATGAACATCCACCTCAATGAGCTGGACAAAGAATTTAGAAAAAAAGACCAAACAGCAGATTGATTTCAATGAATACTAAATTGTTAATTACATGCAATTACAAAAGTATTCAGATCCAGGTGCCGATGTGAAAAATGTAGAATATTTTTATGGGACAAGCCCTTTAAAGGGCAGATTTGTACCTATGACACTGTCTGACCTGTTACATGTGCACTTGGCACCTGAAGGCATCTGTGTTGGTCCTGTGTTCGTATGTGTCCACATTGCTGAGAATAAATTATGTTTTAATATATGCAAATGAGCCTCTAGGAGCAACGGGGGCATTACCGTTACACCTAGAGGCTCTGCTCTTGCTGAAACTGCCACTCCCTCTGCACTTTCACAGGAACAGGCAGGGGTGATCACATTTTACACCGTGTGGCTCTGTCAATAAAGTGCAGAACCTCTCGGTGTAATGGCGACGCCCCCGTTGCTCCTGGAGTCTGATTTGCATATATTAAAACATCATTTTTCTCAGCAATGCGAGCTCATATGAACATGGAACCCCAGACTCTAAAAGGGGCCAGATCCATCGAGCTCTATGAAGGGAACTTAACCATTGTTTTACGCCATTTTCATGGCATGAAAATAAAAAGTCACATGCCATATTTGAGCCATGAGCCGAGACTCAATTCTCTTGCCGTGGCAAGAAAAGTGGGTGGCGTTTCGTGGGAGGGGCGTGTCCTTCACGCCTCAACAGCTTTATGATCATTTACTCCAGAAACTGGCTCATAGCTGGCGTGGCTTTGCATTTCTGGTGCACGGACAGACTGGAGATGTGCCAAATTTATTAAGAGGCCTGTGCCCCTATCATATCAGCCCCTGTGTACACATAGATATTCTCCAATTTCCTTTTAACCCTACACACGTCTGATGCAGCACGCCATTATTTTCTTACGTTGGATTTGTAAGGACATCGGGGGCACATGGCGGTATAGTCGTACGCATGAGCCCTTAGATTCTTTAACCAGTATTGATTGGTGTCTTTACCTGTCAATCTCAGCCGCCCCCTACAGGTGGCGCTGTGCTGTGCCCTGTGGTTAACACTACTACGGACACTAGGTGGCACTGTGACAAAGAACGCTTCCCATGACGGCGGCGCAGACAATAGGTTTCCGTTCTTGTGATTCTGTCTCATATCACGAATGAATAATTTATAATATTGCATTTCCTTTATTCTTTACCCACCCGTCCTATACTTTCCCCATGATTCTAGCAGGTAAATAACATATTTCCCCGATTGATCATAAAAGTGATGAATGAACATCAGACGTGATTTACGCTGCAATAATCTCCCCAATTCTGGAGGGAGAGCCGTATTGTGCGTGAATAAATAGCGACATCTCGCCGAGGTAATATATTAAGTGCAGGAAGGGGAATGGGAAACGTACCCTCACATTTTGGTTGGGATGAATTATTTGCTTACACACCGTAAGCGGGCTGTGTCCCTACTGTGCAGTCGCTGCTGATAATTAGAATAGTCAAGACCGTCAAGTTCTATGTATACAGCTTCAGTACAGAATCATGCTTCTTTAGGGTTACAGACAACAAGGGGTTTGCAACTCGTGGACAACAGCTGTCTGGAACTCCTGCATGTCCTGACTTCAACTGAGTTGAATACAATGGCTTCACCATTCTCCTGCTGTTCGTAGTTCAGCGCTGGCAAGTGACGTCATTGCGCCACAGTCCCCTGAAAATCCGTGGATAGACCTAAAAAGAGCAGTGCGTGCAAGACGGCCCAGGAATCTCACAGAACTGGAAGACTTCTGCAAGGAAGAATGGATGAAAATCCCTTAAATAATAATTGAAATACTTAAGGGGGTGCTACTAGGTACTAACCATGCAGGTTGCCCAAAGTTTTGCTGTTTTGTTATTCTGAAAATGTAAATGATGAAAATACAAAAAAATGTTTTTGCTTAAAATACAAAGGGAATGTGTAATCTTTAAAGGGGTTGTCCAGCCGTTAATATTGATGACCTATCGTCATTAGATCGGCAGGGGTCTGACACTCGGCATTCCTGCCGATAATCTCACTCCATGCGAGCGCCATTTCCTGGTCATTACACTATGCTTTGTGTATCATACTGCACTTCCTTAACGAAGTGCCGTGTAATGAAGAGGAAACGGTGACCATATGGAGAGCCGCCTCCACTTCAAATAGCTAATCAGCGGGGGTAATGCGTGTCGGACCCCCGCCGATCAGATATTGATTACCTATCCTGATGATAGGTCATCAATAATAACGGCTGGACAAACACTTTATGCTTTTTGGAGATCATGTAATCTTCAACTTACTTAACTGTTCACTGTAACAGTTATTTTGACTATCGCCATATTATTACCCGTTCTACTGCTGGCACACAGGCAAATGGTCTGATGAAAGTTAAATAATTAACGACCGAAAACATTTACCTGCCTGTATTGCCATGGAGCATTAGGGTGCTGCCACACCACGGCTATGCTGCATATTCGATGCGGCAAAAAAAAACATACCTGCGTTTATGGTGCTGCCATGTTCTCGCACCTTATTTAAATCAAGTCACATGCTCCAAAGGTCCTGTGCATTCACACAACATATTACCCAATACAAGAACAAAGAAGTCTCTCATCTTTGACTGGCTCTTCGACCATCCCAATGCTGCAGATGGGACTATAGAAGCCCCCCGTCAGTCCTGTGGGCCTAGAAAGGCTCTTACACACATCTTGTGGTTAGTGTACTTTAGAAAAAGAGGTGGTTTCATCAAAACTATCTAGATTATGTTGTGTGAAAAGCAAACAGTATAAAAATAACCCAAAAAATACTGAAACACTTAACAAAACCCTATAAACTACAAAGTAATGTATCTGTGCCTCTTCAATGTCACCTACAAAAACTACAATTCTTAATTCAATTTATTAAGTTATTGAGGTGAAGGGAACAATATATTGGTACAATAGATGTAAAGAAGAAAAAAGAAAGCGAAGAAAAGCAGAATAAATGGCATAAGCATCGTAAGCAGAACTAAGTGACATAATCATGTTGGCACAGTATAGGCCACCAATGTTTAAAGGCTATGGACCAGTATATTTTCAATAGATCTTTATTAAAAATGTTCAGCCGTTTGGGAAGGAATAATGCAAGTCACCCATACATACTAAATGGTAAAACATTGGGTAACTCTGACATGGAAAAGGTCCTAGGAATTTTAGTGAACAGCAAACTAAGCTGTAGAAACCAGTGTCAGACAGCTGCTGCCAAGGCCAATAAGATAATGGGTTGCATGAAAAGAGGCATAGATGCCTGTGATGAGAACATAGTCCTGCCACTTTACACATCACTAGTCAGACCACACATGGAGTACTGTGTACAGTTCTGGGCTCCTGTGAACAAGGCAGACATAGCAGAGCTGGAGAGGGTTCAGAGGAGGGCAACTAAAGTCATAACTGGAATGGGTGGACTACGGTACCCAGAAAGATTATCAAAATTAGGCTTATTCACTTTAGAAAAAAGACGACTGAGGGGAGATCTAATAACTGTGTATAAATATATCAGAGGTCAGTACAGAGATCTCTCCCATCATCTATTTATCCTGAGGACTGTGACGAGGGGACATCCTCTGCGTCTGGAGGAAAGGTTTGTACACAAACATAGAAGAGGATTCTTTACGGTAAGAGCAGTGACACTATGGAACTCTCTGCCTGAGGAGGTGGTGATGGTAAGTTCACTAAAAGAGTTCAAGAGAGGCCTGGATGTATTTCTGGAGGGTAATAATATTACAGGTTATAGTTACTAGAGAGGGGTCGTTGATCCAGGGAGTTATTCTGATGCCTGATTGGAGTCGGAGCAGCTCACCACCAAAATGAACCAGGGGTTACCAGACATGTGTCTAAAACAACAGATCAGTGTACCCCACTGCATATGGGGCTCCGGAGCAGATGGATGGTCACTGCACTTTTGATAATGAAGTTGCATTGGCACAAAAGGCTTACATTTTCACTGATTGGCAAAGGGTTGTCTTCTACAATAAGTAATGGTTTCTGCTTCATGGAACGGATGGATGTTGGTGTGTCAGGCGAGAAACACCAGAGAACAAACAACCAGCAACTATTGCTGGAAGAACACAAGCTGGTGGTGGCAGGGTTATGGTCTGAGAAATGTTCTCGTGGCATTCTCTGGGCCACTCATCCATATGGAAGGCAGTCTCAACCAATCAAGTACACCCATACAAGCTGATTGTCTTCTCTGGGGCAGATGGGATCTTCCAGCAAGACAAAGCAACATGTCACATGGTTAGAAATGTCCAACATTGGTTGGAAGAGCATGACCAAGACTTCCAAGTACTACCCTCGCCCCCTAATTCTGCAGACTTGAACCCGGTTGAGCATCTGCGGGACCATCTCGATCATCGTGTTCTCTCTATGGATCGTGCCCCATATTCTCCAGCAGATGTGGCTCCTGATACCTGTGACAACCTAACAGGACCTTCTTGAGTCACTCCCGGCCCGTCTAGCTGCTTTCTGCGCTTACTATGGAGATACAGGCTACTACTACTATTACACCTCTCAAAAAGTAATGGAAAACCACCAGAATGGACCCTAAAACTCTCTTCACATCTGTGTCAAGGCGGCAGCGAGGCCTAAAAAGCTGCTCTAGCTGCCAAAAATATTTCACCCTCAAGAGAAACCTGATAGATCACATTGAAAAAAATCAATGGTATCCATCAAGAGTCATTGGGATCTGTTCAAAAATGGAGCAGAGCCTTCAAGTTGCCTGGACAGAGTTTAAAGGGGCTCCTGCTTGATTAGAATTCAGCCGGTTGGGCGAGTGCTGAGGGTCCAGCTTTCCTAATTTCTAAGCCACGTCTGCGGAGACTGATCATGCAGATGCTCCAGGTCCTGCCGGTAAGGGATCTGCTTTTACAGAGAAAGTCTCTCTTCTGGTTTTATGAGGTGGTCCTCAGTGGGGTCATAGGTTGTCTTAATGAGGTAGCGGTCTGATACTGAAAAGCTGGAGGCAGGTAGCGTAACGCTGCATGAGCAAAGGTTGTCAGTGTGCAGCGGCGCGTTTCACGATCATAACTTTGCAACAAAGGAACAGAGCAGAAAACAAGTGTCATAGACTGAACGAGGACAAGGCCACACGAGAGAGACGAGGCAAACCAGATGGTTAAACGTAAGCAGCTGCACAGGCAGAGCTATTTCAGTATGGGAATTCTATACATAGTATATGCCCCGGGGTAAAATGGGGATGTGATGATTTTTAAGGCACATATATAATGCACCCACTCCTGTCAATTATTAGCAGGAGCCCCACGACTGTCTAATATCTGAAGGCAGCAGGCTGCTTACAGGTCTGATAATCTTCCCAATTATAGGACATTCTTCCATATAGTATGCACCTCAGCTGCTGCAGAACTTCCTTTAGGAACCAAGTGCACATACACTGCATACTGATCCGGATTACCCTATAGATAGCGGGACAGTTCGATCAATGACCATTCTCTCCCATTCGCTCTCCTGCCCCTAGCACAGCAGTGTCACTTCACTGTATAAGAACTTTACTGTATAAGAACCCAGACCAGACTCCCCTCTAATATAGACCACAGACCATACTTCCCCTTAATCCAGACCCCAGACTACACTGACTCCCCATAATCCAGACCCCAGACCAGACTTTGCCCTATTTCAAACCCCAGACCAGACTCCCCCTAATACAGACCCCAGACCAGACTCCAGACTAAACTCTCCCTTGATACACACTGCTGACCAGACTACCCTTAAATCAGGATCCCACACTGGACTCCCCTAAATACAAACCCCAGACCAGACTCCCCTCTAATATAGACTCCAGACCAGACTCCACACTAATCCAGACCCTCCCCTATTTCAAACCCCATACCAGACTCCCTATAATACAGACCCAGACTCACCCTAATACAGACCCATACCAAACTACTCCACAATACAGACTCCAGAAAAGACTTCCCCCTTATACAGACCCCAGACCAGACTCCACACTAGACTCTCCCTTGATACACACTGCTAACCAGACTACTCTTAAATCAGGATCCCACACTAGACTCCCCTAAATACAAACCCCAGACAAGACTATCCTCTAATACAGACTCCAGACCAGAGTTTCCCCCAATACAGACTCCCAACTAATACAGACCCCAGACCAGACTCTCCCCTATTTCAAACCCCAGACCAGATTCCCCCTAATACAGACCACAGACCAGACTACCCCTAATAGAGACCCCAAACCAGACATCACAATAGACTCTCCCTTGATACACACTGCTGCAGGATCCCAGTCCAGACTCCTCTCTAATACAGACTGCAGACCAGAGTTCCCCCAATACAGACCCCAAAACTGTCCAATACAGACCCTAGATTAGACTTCCCCCTATTTCAAACTCCAGACCAGACTCCCCCTAATAAAGACCCCAGACCAAACTTCTCTCCAATACAGACCCCAGACAAGACTTCCCCCTAATACAGACCCCAGACCAGACTCTCCATTGATACAAACTGCTGACCAGACTACCCCTAAATAAGGATCCCACACTGGACTCCGCTAAATACAAACCCTAGACTAGACTCCCCTCTAATACAGACCCCAGACCAAACTACTCCCAAATACAGACCCCAGACTAGACTCTCCCTTGTTAAACACTGCTGTCCAGACTACCCCTAAAAAAGGATTCTACACTGGACTCCCCTAAATACAAAAACCAGACCAGACTCCCCTCTAATACAGACTCCAGACCAGAGATCCACCCAATACTGACCCCAAACCAGACACCTCACTAATCCAGACCCTATACCAGACTTTCCCCTATTTCAAATCCCAGACAAGACTTTCCCCTAATACGGACCCCAAACCAAACTATTCCCTAATACAGACCCCAGACTCCCCCCTAATACAGACATAGACCAAACTACTCCCTAATACAGACCGCAGACCAGACTCCCCATAACACAAACGTGGACAATAAACAGCATTTTGTGCATCCACCTCTCCGTGTATGGCAGCGTGAGATGAGGTCCCATTCACTAGATTGGAGCAGGTCCTAGAGGTGGGACCCGCATCTATCAGAGATTTATGGCACATCCTGTGTCCAGATGGGAATACTCCTTTAAAACAGACCCCAAACCTTTTTTTTCCTGTGAGTTTCCAGGAAATTGCAGGAGGGTTTTCTTCAAGTATGCTTCAAGGGTTGGCACACACATATGGACACCACAAGAGGTGGCACATGTATCTCAAAGAACAGCAAAGAATGTTGGGAGATTACAGCTCTGAAGCCTGCAGAATTGTGAATGCAGCTCTGTACCACAATACAGCATGTGATGCAGTGAAAGACGGAGACTTTTCAGCAGTTTCTTTCGTTATTTCAGTTAATAAGTAAATATAGTGCTTGTAAAGAGCTGAGGGTTGTCGTCCTGCTTTCTCAGACCCCTGATTTTAGCTATCCGGGGGGTGATACAACCAGTACTACTATAATGTCACACAATGACAGAAATGTGCCATTCTGGAGCCTGGGAAAGCTGGGTGGCAGCCCTGTTAGAGCCGCCAATTAAGCTGTATTGTATGTAACCCAGCTTTCCGAGGGACAGATATCACTAGTAGAAAAAAGATGAACAGAATTTGTATCTGGACAGTATATTAAAAAAAGTTTGGGTGTTTTTTCTTTTGCAGGTCTTCTTCAATCACACATTTCCATACTAATAATGAAAACCCATTCACAACACAATACAATAAATCCAATAAAATAGACAATTCACTAAAATTTTGCTAGATTTTTTTTTTACTGCCCGCCCGCCTATCTTTTTCTTTCAAAAACTGAATAGCCACACACAAAAAATAGCAGACGATACCATTGGCTGTTACACACAGCTCGGCACACTCCCATTCGTCCATCTACCTGTCATACATTCCATCCAACCCCGCCTGGGATCACAAGCCAGAGCAAGGGGCGGGCCGTTTACGGATATAGGTCACTCCTATTGGTCGCTAGAAATTCCTCCACAGATTTTTCCCCCTTTCCCTGTCAAGCGACTGCTTTGGGCCACGCCCACTTTCATTGTTACATCACTGAGTTTACCTGGAGTGTCAGACAACTGCGCCTCGGATTGGACAACGGCGTGGGCGCCGTTCGCCTGAGCCATTGGCTGGCGCAAACGTCAGTCAGCACTGGGTGGGCGTGGTCGAAAGTGGGACGGGCTGCCGGAGCAGGCGCTGGGGCATTAATTGTTTTGCTGCTGAGCTGTCAAGTTGAACAGTGTCGGTCTTTCTGCGCCCGCCCTCCTCGATTTTTTTCCTTTGCGATTATTTAGATTTATTGCTATAGCGCTGCCATATTGCTGCTTCTTAGTAATTACCCATGATGCCCGGGACTGTGGGCATGTAGCTCTCAGCTAGGGTTGTCGACCCCTCCCCCTCCACCTTAAAGTCCAAGATGGCGGTCCAGGAATCAGCTGCTCAGCTCTCAATGGCTCTGAAGGTTCAGGAGTATCCAACTTTAAAGGTGTGTCATGTTGTCTGTCCTGTGCAGGGGTGCATGGGTGTCTGCTGTGTCTTAGATTGCACCCATACCAGGGCTGGACGTAACAGGGGGGCATGTCCTGGCGCTTACGGTTCTGTAGATTGGCGCTGTTTACACCTTTATACTTAAGACCGCGCACAATGTTGCTAGTATTGACCTATACGCTTCTGTGTGCATGGACTGACCTGTCGTCTGGGGGCACTGACGTATAGAAACGGTGCGTAGCGTTGATTAACGACATTCTGCCTTTTTGTCACGCCCCCTTTTTTTACAAAAAACAAAGGATCTGGTGTCTTGGGAAGCCGCTGGTTTATAGAGTGCGCCTCGAAGAGGTTGACTGATAATTGGCACTCGTAACTGTGACCCACGTGTACGTGGTGGCAAAATGATTTCTGACCTGTAGATGGTCACAAGATCTGATATCTGGGATGGGGTTAATTTTGGCGTCTGACACCCATCGTGTCAGAGGGGCGCACTGGTGTCTGTAAATATGTGATGATAAGTTTTACAACTTTGTGTTTCTCTCCTAGTTTTCAGGTCCTCTGCTTTCTGTCAGTGAATGAAAGCAAATCTTCTTTATATCCACAGGCTGAAATCGCATTCAGACCTATAACGCTTATCACAGCGGAGGGTTTGTTACAGTCGTATCCAGTCTAGGCTGATACATTATAGTGAGCTGTCAACGCAGGATGGTGTCGACTGGATACAACTGTAGCCGGATTCTCAGCCGTGAGAAGCATTAGGCTTATTCACTGACAGCAAGTAGAGATGTTGAAAATGGTGAATATTAAAGGTGTCTTCCATGTTCACAATATTGAGGGCTGATCCTCAGGATAGATCTTCAGACTGGTGGTGGTGGGGGGGGGTCATCTCTTGACTCCACCCATTGAGCGACTGCAACGCACGTAGGAGCACCGCAGCCTCTTCATTCTTTACACAGGTCCGTCTACCTACATGCTGTCTACTGAGTAGTGACTGTGCCAGGTATTGAACAGGACGAAGCTGCAGTACCCTGCCACGCCACTAGGTGGACGGCCCCATGAAGAGGCCATAACGCTCACTCAACCCATGACTGATCAGCTGGCTTCTGAGAGTCAGATCCCCAACCGATATGGTGTTGATGGCCTACCCCGAGGAAACCCCCTTTAAAAGGTGTTGCAGGGGTCCTTGTGTCCCCACCGTTTTATTCTAGTGGTTGGCGGAGGTCCCAGTGGTTGAACATCGGTGGTCTACCCTAGCTGTGAGCCATCAGTGTCTGTCCTGAGGGACATACAGATGTTGTTGAGGAGGGTCGCCTACTTCGGTTAGCCATGTATAAAACTACTCTTCTTCTTCAGCATGACCCAGGCGTTGCGGCTGCTGGACTTCTAGAAGTTGCATCATCCAAGAATTTGTCCTGATTTGGCCCATTTACATAAGAAAAGGTTCTATATAAGGGTGCCACCTTCCAGCCCGTTTACGCCGCTGGTTACTTCGATGTAAGAATGATCCCCTGTTCAGATGTCTAAGGCCATGTTTACACCTGACCTGCAGTGGGACCGTTCCAGCCCCTTCGCAGTTCTGTAGGCCGCGCTGTTCTTCCTGGCAGATGTAGACTGCCGATTTTCTTCTGGGTTGGGCCTTTACTTAAGTTTTTTTTTGAGGTTTTGCTGTTTTTTTTTTTTTTTTACAAGTAGTTTTTAGAATGTCCCTGGTGGCCTAGAGGTTTACTTGGTCTAGCTAAGACTGCTCAAAAACGTCCCTGATTACGCAAGAGGTCTTGGAAATCTCTGTTGGTCCATGGATGTTTGGGAGAATCCTTACTGACACTGAGGTTTGACAGGCTTCTGGAAGTCCCTGAAATTCTTTGGTGGTCCCTGGTAGTCCTAGGAGATCTCCAGAGCTATAAGAGTTCACTGGTAGTGCTGGGGTTTTGGCAGATCATTGGTGGCCCCCGGTGGTTTGGGAGTAAATTGGTAAATCTGGAGCATTGGCAGATCCTTGGTGATCTGGTGGATCTGTGGTCCTGGAGGTCTCCATAGATTGGTAAATCTGGAGCATCAGTTGATCATTGGTGGTTCCTCTTGGTTTTTTGGGGGGTACATTGGTAAAACTGGATCATTAGAGGATCTGTGGTGCTGGAGGTCTCCATGGGTTGGTACTTCGGGAGAATCGGCTGATCATTGGTGGCTCCTGGTAGTTAGGTAAATCTGAAGCACTGGCACATCCTTGGTGGTCTGGAGATCTGTGGTTCTGGAGGTCTCCATAGATTGGTAAATCTGGAGCATCTATTGATCCTTGGTGGTTTCTCATGGTTTTTTGGGGGGTACATTGGTAAATCTGGATCATTAGAGGATCTGTGGTGCTGGAGGTCTCCATGGGTTGTTACTTTCCGGAGAATCGGCTGATCATTGGTGGCTCCTGGTGGTTTGGTAAATCTGAAGCACTGGCAGATTCTTGTGTCTGGATCTGTGGTTCTGGAGGTCTCCATAGATTGGTAAATCTGGAGCATCTGTTGATCCTTGATGATTCCTCGTGGTTTTGGGGGTACGTTGGTAAATCTGGATCATTAGAGGATCTGTGGTGCTGGAGGTCTCCATGGGTTGGTACTTTGGGAGAATCGGCTGATCATTGGTGGCTCCTGGTGGTTTGGTAAATCTGAAGCATTGGCAGATCCTTGCTGGTCTGGTGGATCTGTGGTCCTGGAGGTCTCCATAGATTGGTAAATCTGGAGCATCGATTGATCCTTGGTGGTTCCTCGTGGTTTTGGGGGTACATTGGTAAATCTGGATCATTAGAGGATCTGTGGTCCTGGAGGTCTCCATGGGTTGGTACTTCGGGAGAATCGGCTGATCATTGGTGGCTCCTGGTGGTTTGGTAAATCTGAAGCACTGGCAGATCCTTGCTGTGTGATCCTAGAGGTCTTAATAAGTTTAAAAGTGGTGGAAGTTTGGCAGATTTGGAGAGTCCCCCTGGCAGTTCTGAAGTTCTGGCAGATCTCTTGAGATCTCATAAATCCTCTTGGCTTTGGGATGTCTCCAGAAGAGCCAGAGATTCTTGATTGCTGTGACATTTCGGCAGATCCCTGGAGGTTTCAGAAATCCCTGGTGGTCCTGGGAGGTTCCCGTTAGTTTGAAAGTTCTCTTATTAACTCGGTGGTTTGGGAGATCCTCACCAAACTAGTGGCGACATTATACTTGGATTTGAGGTTGGTTCTATGCTACCTTGGCAGGACCTCTTGTGCAATATCGGTCACTTCAAGATGGTCCATCATTGCCATACCTCAGTATAATAGACTTGTGGGTGCAAATCTGGTTACCCTAGCCTCTACTTGTATCTTGTGTGACTTGTTCTGATGTACCTCTCCACGCCATCCATGTTTAGTGATTTCAGGGACCACTAGCAGGAGATACTCTGGAAACTACTGTAACTTTTGGCCTAGCAAAACATGGATGCTACATGGAGGACAGATGGACCAAACATGAATGAACCACTGACCATCTTGCCGTGGATGTCACCACAGACATGGCTGTGTGAACTACGTCTAAGAGTACCGCCACTACATGGCCTACAGCTGTAAGTGGCAGCCAGCACACTGTGACGACCCCCCTCCTCTTACACAGCCATATTCTTCTTCACATCATAGAAGTATTATAGGAAATTACTTATAAGGCAATTCCCTCATGTGCCAGCGATGGTTCACCGACCACGTCCAGCAGATTATACATATGAAGAACAGGCCAGATGTGTCAGGTTCTCCATCTTATTAGTGATGTGCCAGCAGCGGGTACGTGTAATTGCTTCCTGCGCGTGATGCCAGCTTGTCGGCCTGTTTACAGAGGAAGTGGTGCTCCCGGCCGTAGATGTTTTTTGGAGAAGCCCTGGTGGTGACTTCACGTCCGTTCTGCTGATCAGAGCTTTGACTCATGCACTGGAATGTGCAGCTGCTGGAAAACATTGCGTTCCTGGAGAAGTTTACATCAAGCTTCTGGTCCGACTTGTGATACTTGTTCAGGACTACAAGTCCCAGCTTGACCGCCGACGACCTGTAGATCCATAACAGCTGGCGAGATGTGGCCTGCTGCTGCCACCTCATTTGTTTCATGGATACTTGCAGTTTATATTCTGATGCTGGGCCGTATCACTACCCGTACATAGAGGTGTAGCAGCACCATACTGTAGGTCCAGGACACGCGTAGTACGGCACTACAAAACCAGCGCTGTATGCGCCAGACCCTATCTATGTCACTTGTGTTTCTGGGAAGTTTTGTCCGAACTCCTCCCCCCAAATTAGTTGTAGCAGTGCCACATCTAGGCACGGTGGGCCTGCTGCCTTGCCCCCTCCCCCATGGCCACCCTCCACTTAGCACGGTGGGGCCTGCCTTGCCCCCTCTCTTGGCACTGCTAGGCCTGCCTCCCCCCACACTTGGCATAATGGGGCCTGAAACCCCCCCCCATCATACTTGCCATAACGGGGCCTGCCTCACCCCACACTTGGCACTATGGGCCCTACCTCCCCCCCCCCCCCCGGCACTTGGCACCGCAGTACATGCCTTGTACCCCCACTCCCGTAGTCCCCCCAACCCCACCACGACACACACACTTGGCGTGGGGGGGCCTGCCTAGACCACTCCCTTCCCCACACTTGGCACTGCAGGGCCAACCTTCCCCCCTGCCCCATTTGACATGGTGGGGCTTGCCTTGGCCACCCCTATCCCCACACTTGGTACGATACTTGTCCCACCTCCACTTGGTACGGCGGGGCCCGCCTTGAATTCCCACCCCCCACCCCTTGGCATGGCAGGGTCTGTCATGCCCCCCCCCCACACACACACACACACACTTGGTACGGCGGGGCCTGCCTTGCCCTCCCCTCCCTCTCTTGGCATGGCGGGGCCTAACATGATCCCCCCCCCCCCCCCCCCCACACACACACACACACACACACACACACAACTTGGCACGGCTTGCCCCTCCACTTGGTATGGAAGCTCCCATAGATATGAGATGGTTGAAAGGTCCTGATGAAATTGGTGGGTTCGGCCTATGTTCATCTAATGTGATGTGGCTCTAGGCGTCTTGGCTACCTGCATCTTCGAATTATTTTTTTGTTTTTTCAAAAAATATATATTGGAGTTGAAGATGGGAATCGGGAGATCCTGCGGGGAATCGGCCTCCGATGAGCCTACAGCCGGTCTTCCATGTGATGATGGAACTTCTCACAGATAATTAATTACTGTGCCGTAATGCTGCTATTAGGAGATGTGATTGTGAGCGGTTTTACTCTTGTGCTCTGTTAGGCTGATTTTGCTATTGGTTTTTGCTTTTTAATTAAACCTTTAGGCTAGAGGAGCGTGTGTGGGTTTAATTATCAAAATATTAGCAGAAATGCACAGATGACCTAGTCGGCGCCAGAGTTGTCAGACATGGATTTCTTTACAGGTACTGCTGGGTTGTTGGTGGTGGTGTGGGGGGAGGGGAGATTGATATGTTTTTAAAAAAAACTTTGCATAAATCAATAGTACAGATATGTCATGTCAATAAAAAGTTTGTGATATATGTTTTACTAGATATCTTTACTCTGAACTTTCATTATCAGGCTTTTCTCTGGGCACAGCTCACTAAGGGTGATGTATGAGAACTGTCTAGGTCTAAGACTTTCTTTGTTGCCCATAGCAACCAATCAGAGCTCCCCTTTCATTTCTCCAGAACACTATATGAAATGAAAGGGGAGCACTAATTGGTTTCTATGGGCAACAAAGAAACTTCTACACCTAGACAGTTTTCATACATAAGGCTCTAGGTGTTTTACATTGGAGGAAAAGCATACTAAACATAAAGCATACAGAGAGAACATGCACTGAACAAGTGATTTATGTGCAGTTTATTGAAAGTTTAGATATACTAAGAAGTACTTGGCTTAAAGGGGTTTTCCCAGCACATTGATTCACTGACTGACAGGCAGTTTGCACTCACCCTGTCTCCTCAGGCTGTAGGTGGGTCTCCAGCAGTTATTAGCATATATTAACTTACTCTGACAGAGCAGGAGATTGTGATCTCTAACACAATTACAGGTAATGTCATGATTCTCAGTCCTCACAACACTTGTACCTTTTGCTCACTGCAGGTAATCACTCAGAGCTCAGTCCTATCATTCTTCACTGCTGCTCTTAGCCAATCAGATAAGTCTTTCTGGTCTGCAGGTTGCCATAGAAACCTATGTGCAGTGAGAGACCTGCTGAACTGTCTATAGTTCATGACTAAAGTAAAATCCACTGGCCACTGTATTTAGAAAATGTCTTCTAACTGTCCCTTTATGTTGAAAGCTAATCTTTGTAACCAGTGAAAAAACCCCTTTGATCCTGTTTTCTCTAGTAGATCTGAGATGAGTGCAGCCATTCCTTCCCAGTGCCTGTTTTCTCTGATCTGTAGCAGAGGAGTTTCACTTCTGAGCATCTACATAAAGGGCAGCACACTGTCATCTCAACTAAAAGCCTAGATCCTTAGTTCAGGAATAGAACAGACATTTATAGGACATTTCATCATTTTCCCAAATTCTTATGAAAATATATTCAGCACATATTGCATTGAACTAAATGTACCAATTTATTATATATTTTTGCATTCGAAGTCGGTCCATTTTATAACGACTCCGACTTCACAGCCCTGGCTACACATGACAAGATTAATAGAAAACAGAGGCTGGCCAGGGCTGGCCAACCTGTGGCTCTCCAGCTGTTGCAAAACTACAACTCCCAGCATGCCCAGTCTGCCTACAGCTATCAGCCTACAGCAGGGCATGGTGGGAGTTGTAGTTTTACAACAGCTGGAGGGCCTCAGTTTGGCCAGCCCTGATCTAGGCTTTTAGTTGCTGACTTTTTGTGTGCTGCCCTTTATGTAGTTGCTCAGAAGTGAAACTCTTCTGCTACAGATCAGAGGAAAAGGCACTGGGAAGGAATGGCTGCACTCATCTCAGATCTACTAGAGAAAACAGGATTAAAGATGTTTTCTCACTAGTTACAAAGATTAGCTTTCTAAATACAGTGGTCAGTCATGAACTATAGACAGTTCAGCAGGTCTCTCACTGTACACAGGTTTCTATGGTAACCTGCAGATCAGAAAGACTGTTATCTGATTGGCTGAGAGCAGTGAAGAATGATTGGACTGAGCTCCGAGTGATTACCTGCAGTTAGCAAAAGGTCCAAGTGTTGTGAGGACTGAGAAGCATGGCTTTACCTGTAATTGTGTGAGAGATCACAATCTCCTGCTCTGTCAGAGTAAGTTAATATATCCTAATAACTGCTGGAGACACCCCCCCCCCCCCCCCACACACACACAGCCTGAGGAGACAGGGTGAGTACAAACTGCCTGTCAGCCAGTGAATCAACGGCTGAGAAAACCCCTTTAAGGCAAGTACTTCTTAGTATATCTAAACTTTCAATAAACTATGCATAAAACACTTGTCCAGTGCATGTTCTCTCTGTATGTTTTAGTTTGCTTTTCCTCTGATGTAAAACACCTAGGGCAGGGGTCAGCAACCTCCGGCACTCCAGCTGTTCAGAAACTACAACTCTCAGAATGCTTCATTCACTTGTGTGGGAGTTAGAAGAATAGCCAAGCATGTTTGCCTGCTGGGAGTTGTAGTTTCACCACAGCTGGAGTGCCGAAGGTTGCTGATCCCTGACCTAGGGCCTTATGTATGAAAACTGTCTAGAAGTAGAAGCTTCTTTGTTGCCCATAGCAACCAATCAGAGCTCCCCTTTCATTTCATATAGTGCTCTGGAGAAATGAAAGGGGAGCTCTGATTGGTTGCTATGCGCAACAAAGAAGTCTTAGACCTAGACAGTTTTCATACATCAGGCCCTTAGTGAGCTTTACCCAGAAAAGCCTGATAATGAAAGTTCAGAGAAAAGATATCTAGTAAAACATAAAACTGTTTTTGTCATGACATATCTGTACTATTGATTTATGCAAAGTTTGTTTAAAATTATCACTTTAAAGGGTTTCTGTCACCAGTTTTTTCGGTATGAATCAGGCTGACATTAGAGATGTGCTAATGTCACCTGATTCCAAATATATATATGTTTTATTTACTGGTGCCCCCATTTTTATATAAAATTAACTTTTATTTTATGGCTAATAAGGCTCCTAGGTGCAAGGGGCGTTACCTCTGCTCCTAGAGGCTCTGTTGATTGACAGGACCAGGCAGAGAAGAAACACTGCATTCACCATACCTTTTAAGGACCTTCAATGATGTCATGACCATGTGATCAGTCACATGGTTTAGGAGGAGACAGGCTGTTTGTGTGATCCCTAACCATGTGACTGATCACATGGTCATGACATCATTGAAGGTCCTTAAAAGGTATGGTGAATGCAGTGTTTCTTCTCTGCCTGGTCCTGTCAATCAACAGAGCCTCTAGGAGCAGAGGTAACGCCCCTTGCACCTAGGAGCCTTATTAGCATAAAATAAAAGTTCATTTTATATAAAAAATAGGGGCACCAGTAAATAAAACACATATATATTTGGAATCAGGTGACATTAGCACATCTCTAATGTCAGCCTGATTCATACCGAAAAAACTGGTGACAGAAACCCTTTAACATGCGCCATGTATGAAGGAGTTGGAGTCAGGGGAAATTGAGGAGTCGGAGCTTTGGCTTACCGACTCCACAGCCCTGCCCCACACCTCTAATATTAATGACCTATTCTGGGGATAGGTCATCAATATTAAAAGCCCGGAGAACCCCTTTAATCATACTGGGGGCACTTTGGTGGGAGATTTGATGTCCAGGAGGCATTATGTATACTGAGGGCACGGCAAGGGTTGCAAAAATGGTTGAAAAATGGCCATGTGAATATAGCCTAAGGGCCACAGGGCACCATTTTTCATAATATCAGCGCTGACTGTGCACGGTCCTGCTCAGTACTGATGAGGGGCAGGAACCCCAAAACGGCTGTCTACAGATGGGTAGCCCAGTCTTTGGTATGACTGACATGAGGCAATTTGCATATTTTTTTCCCAGGGAGCATTGCCTAAAAATAAGTCTCAAACTGGATCACTTCAATGCGAACCCCTCTTCCCGAAACACTCTACAGACATCGCTTTGGTTAAAGGGGTGATGCCATGATATTGTATCTCCTGTCCACTGGATAGAGGATAAGTGGTTGCTGGGTTTCTAATCACTGGGACCTCCACTGATCGTGAAAATGGCAGTCCCATGCCGCCGTATCAATGGAACGGCAGGTTGCGCATGTCCTCTGGTGCTCTGTTTATTCTCTATGGGACTGTTTGAGATAACCAAGTGCTGTACCAGGCTATATCCGGCTGATTGTAGTGGCGAGTGTGCATGCTTCACTGTGGCTTCACTCATCACCACTTTAAACATGATGGACCTTCAAATTCTGCACCATGGTTCACTTCACTTCTGAGGCTCTCATCATAGGTTACATAATACAGGCCCTTTTTTCTGTTTCAGGTTCCTTATGAGACCCTCAACAAGCGCTTCCGGGCAGCACAGAAGAACATAGATCGAGAGACGAGCCACGTCACCATGGTGGTGGCCGAGCTGGAGAAGACGTTGAGCAGTTGCCCTGCCGTAGACTCTGTGGTCAGCCTGCTGGATGGGGTGGTGGAGAAGCTAAGTGTTCTTAAGAGGAAGGTAAAGCCGCGTCCTTTGCCATATTCAGTATGTTTGTACAGTAACTTCTTATATGTGTCTTGGACATCTCTTGCATATACCACCATTGGTGATATGTATATGTGATATGTACAGATGATATCTCAGTAGTCCACCACTGGTGATGTGTACGGATGATATCTCAGGAGTCCACCACTGGTGACATGCATATATGATATGTACAGATGATATCTCAGGCGTCCACCACTGGTGATGTGTACAGATGATACCTCAGGAGTCCACCGCTGGTGATATGTACAGATGATATCTCAGGAGTCCACCACTGGTGACATGTATATATGATATGTACAGATGATATCTCAGGCGTCCACCACTGGTGATGTGTACAGATGATATCTCAGGAGTCCACCACTGGTGACATGTATATATGATATGTACAGATGATATCTCGGGAGTCTACCACTGGTGATATGTATATATGATATGTACAGATGATATCTCGGGAGTCTACCGCTGGTGATATGTACAGATGATATCTCAGGCGTCCACCACTGGTGATGTGTACAGATGATAGCTCAGGAGTCCAACACTGGTGATGTGTACAGATGATATCTCAGGAGTCCACCACTGGTGATGTGTACAGATGATATCTCGGGAGTCCACCACTGGTGATGTGTACAGATGATATCTCGGGAGTCTACCACTGGTGATGTGTACAGATGATATCTCAGGAGTCCACCACTGGTGATGTGTACAGATGATATCTCAGGAGTCCACCACTGGTGATGTGTACAGATGATATCTCAGGAGTCCACCACTGGTGATGTGTACAGATGATATCTCAGAGTCCACCACTGGTGATGTGTACAGATGATATCTCAGGAGTCCACCACTGGTGATGTGTACAGATGATATCTCAGGAGTCCACCACTGGTGATGTGTACAGATGATATCTCAGGAGTCTACCACTGGTGATGTGTACAGATGATATCTCAGGAGTCCAACACTGGTGATGTGTACAGATGATATCTCAGGAGTCCAACACTGGTGATGTGTACAGATGATATCTCAGGAGTCCACCACTGGTGATGTGTACAGATGATATCTCAGGAGTCCACCACTGGTGATGTGTACAGATGATATCTCAGGAGTCCACCACTGGTGATGTGTACAGATGATATCTCAGGAGTCCACCACTGGTGATGTGTACAGATGATATCTCAGGAGTCCACCACTGGTGATGTGTACAGATGATATCTCAGGAGTCCACCACTGGTGATGTGTACAGATGATATCTCAGGAGTCCACCACTGGTGATGTGTACAGATGATATCTCAGGAGTCCACCACTGGTGATGTGTACAGATGATATCTCAGGAGTCCACCACTGGTGATGTGTACAGATGATATCTCAGGAGTCCACCACTGGTGATGTGTATATATGATATCTAAGTAGTCTACCACTCATGATATGGATATGTACGTTTGCTGTGAAGCTCCTTCACTCCATGTTCCCCTTCGATTATTGCTCTCTTCATTAGATGCTTTGTATCTGTCGTTAATAAAATGGATAATGGATAAGTCCTGGATCTCTTCCAGGGTAATATCTTAATGTAATCAGGTGACATTTTCGCAGTGATTGTGATAAAGAGCTGAAGATGAAGGATGTCCTTATAGCAGCAGCTTTATCCGTCTCTCCCCAGGGAACAGATACACAGCTATAGAAGAAGTGTACTCAGGGGAGTAGTCTTGTAATAGTGTATGTCACAAGTAGCACAGCAGGGGTTAATAATAATTATACAACGGTATTTCAATTTATTTTAATGACTTCTGTTATCCATTTAGAAAAATCTAGAGAAAACTATGTCCCTATAATGTTCTCCAGCTGTCATCCTGCTCCAGCAGTATTAAAGGGGTTCTCCAGGAATTAAGAAAATGAAAATACTTAAATATTACTTCATTATACACTCACCGGCCACTTTATTAGGTACACCTGTCCAACTGCTCGTTAACACTTAATTTCTAATCAGCCAATCACATGGCGGCAACTCAGTGCATTTAGGCATGTAGACATGGTCAAGACAATCTCCTGCAGTTCAAACCGAGCATCAGTATGGGGAAGAAAGGTGATTTGAGTGCCTTTGAACGTGGCATGGTTGTTGGTGCCAGAAGGGCTGGTCTGAGTATTTCAGAAACTGCTGATCTACTGGGATTTTCACGCACAACCATCTCTAGGGTTTACAGAGAATGGTCCGAAAAAGAAAAAACATCCAGTGAGCGGCAGTTCTGTGGGCGGAAATGCCTTGTTGATGCCAGAGGTCAGAGGAGAATGGGCAGACTGGTTCGAGCTGATAGAAAGGCAACAGTGACTCAAATTGCCACCCGTTACAACCAAGGTAGGCAGAAGAGCATCTCTGAACGCACAGTACGTCGAACTTTGAGGCAGATGGGCTACAGCAGCAGAAGACCACACCGGGTGCCACTCCTTTCAGCTAAGAACAGGAAACTGAGGCTACGATTTGCACAAGCTCATCGAAATTGGACAGTAGAAGATTGGAAAAAACGTTGCCTGGTCTGATGAGTCTCGATTTCTGCTGCGACATTCGGATGGTAGGGTCAGAATTTGGCGTCAACAACATGAAAGCATGGATCCATCCTGCCTTGTATCAACGGTTCAAGCTGGTGGTGGTGGTGTCATGGTGTGGGGAATATTTTCTTGGCACTCTTTGGGCCCCTTGGTACCAATTGAGCATCGTTGCAACGCCACAGCCTACCTGAGTATTGTTGCTGACCATGTCCATCCCTTTATGACCACAATGTACCCAACATCTGATGGCTACTTTCAGCAGGATAATGTGCCATGTCATAAAGCTGGAATCATCTCAGACTGGTTTCTTGAACATGACAATGAGTTCACTGTACTCAAATGGCCTCCACAGTCACCAGATCTCAATCCAATAGAGCATCTTTGGGATGTGGTGGAACGAGAGATTCGCATCATGGATGTGCAGCCGACAAATCTGCGGCAACTGTGTGATGCCATCATGTCAATATGGACCAAAATCTCTGAGGAATGCTTCCAGCACCTTGTTGAATCTATGCCACGAAGAATTGAGGCAGTTCTGAAGGCAAAAGGGGGTCCAACCCGTTACTAGCATGGTGTACCTAATAAAGTGGCCGGTGAGTGTAAATATATTCCCAAATACCTTTCATTATTTATAATGGCTCGTATTGTCTGGGGAGCAATCATCTGGAGAAACAAAACCATTCTATCAGTACACACAAAACCTGCCCTAATCACACAGGAGGACAAGTTACTTCACCACACTGAGGTAAAGAGCTGCCTCATCCTCCTCTCTGCTCTGATTGTCAGGGATTATGATCCTGAATACAGGTGAATCTCTGTGGGAATGGTGTTCATGAAGAGACATGAAGTACAGAGAAAAAGGGTGAGTATGTGGCTAATGAGCTCTTGTATGAAGTCTCCATTACCACAGTCTGTCCTGTCCTCTGTACTTCATGTCTCCTAATGAACTCCATTCCTGCAGAGATTCAGTTGACGTTCTTATGTGTAATCAGGATCATAATCCCTGCCAAGCAGAGAGGAGGATGAGGCAGCTCTTTACCTCAGTGTTGTGAAGTAACTTGTCCTGCTGTGTGATTAGGACAGGTTCTGTGTGTACTAATAGGACGGCGCCCATTTTATTTCTCCTAATGTTTGCTCTATAGACAAAACGAGCCATAATAACTAATGACAGGTATTAGGGAATATATTTATAATGAAGTAATATTTAAGTATTTTCATTTTCTTAATTCCCGGAGAGCCCCTTTAAAGGAGAATTACCATATCACTTATTTTCAGCCAGGAACGGGGACCAGTCACAGCAATTTTTGGAATCAGTCGGAGTCCCAGCAGTTGGACCCCCCACTGATCTGACTTTTATGACTTTTATCTAGAAAACAGATTTAAAGAGGATCTTGCCAATTGTACAACCCAGTATTGAGGGACCTCTTGAGCAAAGAGTAACCCCCGCTCTGGAGGACTTGGTACGACCAAAAATTACATTACTCCTGCAATGGCTGCCCCCGGCAGTACTAGCTGATCCTCAGGTTTGGGGTGGCCTGCTTGTCCAGTTGAGAAAACCCAATAAAGAAACAGGTTTCTAAGAAGTGGACAATTCATGGAGCTGCATTTACCGGGGGTCATTGATTTTTAGTGGAAATACCCTTTAAATGCATAGATTTATGTTTTATCCCCAATTTCGGGGTCTTCTTTTCCACCCCCCACCCCCACACACACTCCCTCATTCTGACATTACAAGCAGCACTGCTACTTTAACCCGCCTGAGTATGGATTGGCCTCCCATCCAGTTAACAATGTGTGACCGCCATCCGGGCGCAGTGAATGAAAGAGACATCAGATCAATCACCGTGATTTCCGCGTATTCTGGTTCCAGCATGTTTGCTTTTCCATCCGGCAGCTCGGAGACAGTGATGAATTAGACTGTGAGCGAGAGCGGCCTCTTTCCTCCGACTCCATCCTCCTCTCTACAATTCACAGCATTTTATTGAATTGTCCAGGGCGGTATTTTTTCTTCACCTTGTAAATTACCAGCGTTTCTTCTTCCGAAGACCCCAATGCTTTTGATAATGATTCGCTGATGGGATCCAGGCCTGGGCTTGTCTGAAATGCGCTAGTATCCCCCCACCCCCTTGATGGCCACACATCACATTGCGGTATATAACTTTATACATATTCATAAGTCAGAATGGGATATTTTACATGTGTTAGTCCAGGAATAATAAAATATTAGCACCTTACAGAAAGCTGACACTTTCAGCTGAGCAATCTCATGATTACCACGGCAGGTGTTACGTCTCTTATAAGGCTGAGGGCAGATATCACTGAATCCATCTTTCACAGTAGATGATGGATACAGCTCATCTCCTTCCCCTCCCTGCACAATGAACTCTGCACAAATCAGAGCATGCTCACACTTATCTACCGTAAGAAAGTTTCTTGAACAGACTGTCCCATAATCATATAAGATGTAAAATGTAAATTAAAAAAAAATGTAAAATTAAAATGTAAAAAAAAAATGCTCGATCAAAAAAATTACAATATTTAATACATTGAAAGGCATAAATTGTCCGCCAAGCTTCCTTCTCAGTACCTACATAGCACATCCTTATTTCGCCCTTGTGTTGCATGTTGATTTAGGGCTGGGTGAGTGGGCGTACATGAAAATATGGGGTTAACTGTAATGGACAGCAAGTGATCTTTGTCTGGTTTGAGGCAGACGGTATTTAACAGGTGGTAGATGGACAAGGGTTAGTAACGGGTTAGGAATAATATTGGGGTTGAAGACCTTTGCCGTTGACATGGGAATACCAAAAACATAATTTCTCAGGTGTTTAAAGTGTACCTGAGTTTTTAAAAAAAGTTTGTATAATGGCTATGTAGAATCATAACTGTGAAGGAGGGAAACGGTTATGTTTGGGCTTCCCTAAGAGACTTTCAGCCATATAATTCCCTGTTTCAGCTGCACAGCTAGATGCATTTCTCTCAGAAGCAAGGGGTTTCTCCCTTCTGCCAGCGATATATACTGCTGTGGCGTCTTTTCCCTTCCTTCCCACTATGTTCGTTTTCAGCTCCAGAGCTCACAGAACCGATAAGGAGGGATAATTCACACTTCCAGACACATAGGAGTAGGGCCGGGCGATTAATCGAATTAATTCGATTAATTCGCCAATTCAAAGCCTACCGATTTTATTTTTAAGGAAAATCGTGAATTCGATTTTCCTAAAATGGCGCCCGCCACACTGTACTGGCCTGGCCAGTGTCCCTCCTCCGTGGCCCCACCCCCCCGGCAGGCAGCTCTCCGGCCCGCGCTCAGCTTCGTGCCCTCTCTCTCTCACTCTGTGTGTGGAGCTCCGGACATGGCGGCCGAGCAGCAACAATTCTACCTGCTTCTCCAGAACCTGCTGAACCCCGACAACGGCACCAGGAAGCAGGCCGAGGTGAGGGGGAGGATGTGTGGTTCCTGTGCTAGTCCCCGTCTCCTCCAGTCCTAGACGCGGCCCACGTGTTAGCAGAGAGCGGTGCTCCCCATCTGCTCCGCCCGACACAGGCTCCTTCCCAGCCCCTTCATCAGCCTATTCCACAGCGCTGTCCACTCTCACAGGAAGCCAATTAACCTTGTGCAAGTTAATAAAAGGGTTAATTTCACCCTCCCTGGTGGCAATCAACTGTGTCTTGTTTTTTTTATTCATTTTTTTTATATTTTAATAACATAAGAAAATCGAGATTTAAATCGTGAATTGTCCAAAATTTTAAAAAAATATCGAGATTTTTTTTTTTTTGGCCATATCGCCCATCTCTGCATAGGAGTCTCCTGTGATGTTCAGAAACCGTGTAGATGCAGTTGTGTTATCAGACTCAGGATCTTAGCTAGCTCTGACACGCCCCGATTTTCTGTGAAACATCTTCTGAGTCTCTGTTACCAGGGACGGGTCTTGCCTGACAACAGGCAGTGGACTGCAACTTAGGTGGAAGTGAGACCCCTAGTGGCCATAACTTTACAGCTTTTTTCAGGTGAATGCTGGCAAATTTATTAAATGAAGTAATTTAGAAATTTGCTAGTTACACCATTCTCTATTAAATAAAATACAATTCTGTCAAAGAAAGTCACAGTCACACTTTAAGCCAGAATATGTAGGAGTCAGCAGAATCATTGATCAGAAGTCCTGTGTACAGTCATGGCCAAAAGTTTTGAGAATGACACAAATATTATATTTTCCCATGATCTGCTGCCCTCTGGTTTTTATGTGTGTTTGTCAGATGTTTTTATCACATACAGTAATATAATTGCAATCATATTATGAGTAACAAAAGCTTATATTGACAGTTAGAATGAGTTAATGCAGCAAGTCAATATTTGCAGTGTTGACCCTTCTTCTTCAGGACCTCTGCAATTCTCCCTGGCATGCTCTCAATCAACTTCTGGACCAAATCCTGACTGATAGCAGTCCATTCTTGCACAATCAATGCTTGCATTTTGTCAGAATTTGTAGGTTTTTGTTTGTCCACCCGTCTCTTGATGATTGACCGCAAGTTCTCAATGGGATTAAGATCTGGGGAGTATCCAGGCCATGGACCCCAAATCTCTATGTTTTGTTCCCTGAGCCATTTAGTTATCACCTTTGCTTTATGGCAAGGTGCTCCATCATGCTGGAAAAGGCATTGTTGATCGCCAAACTGCTCTTGGACGGTTGGGAGAAGTTGCTCTCGGAGGACATTCTGGTACCATTCTTTATTCATGGCTGTGTTTTTAGGCAAGACTGTGAGAGAGCCGATTCCCTTGGCTGAGAAGCAACCCCACACATGAATGGTTTCAGGATGCTTTACAGTTGGCATGAGACAAGACTGGTGGTAGCGCTCACCTGGTCTTCTCCGAATAAGCTGTTTTCCAGATGTCCCAAACAATCGAAAAGAGGATTCATCAGAGAAAATGACTTTACCCCAGTCCTCAGCAGTCCACTCCCTGTACCTTTTGCAGAATATCAGTCTGTCCCTGATGTTTTTTCTGGAGAGAAGTGACTTCTTTGCTGCCCTCCTTGAGACCAGGCCTTGCTCCAAGAGTCTCCGCCTCACAGTGCGTGCAGATGCACTCACACCTGCCTGCTGCCATTCCTGAGCAAGCTCTGCACTGCTGGTAGCCCGATCCCGCAGCTGAAACACTTTTAAGAGACGGTCCTAGCGCTTGCTGGTCTTTCTTGGGCGCCCTGGAGCCTTTTTGGCAACAATGGAACCTCTCTCCTTGAAGTTCTTGATGATGCGATAGATTGTTGACTGAGGTGCAATCTTTCTAGCTGCGATTCTCTTCCCTGTTAGGCCATTTTTGTGCAGTGCAATGATGACTGCACGTGTTTCTTTAGAGATAACCATGGTTAACAGAAGAGAAACAATGATGCCAAGCACCAGCCTCCTTTTAAAGTGTCCAGTGGTGTCTTTATTACTTAATCATGACAGATTGATCTCCAGCCCTGTCCTCATCAACACCCACACCTGTGTTAATGGAGCAATCACTGAAACGATGTTAGCTGGTCCTTTTAAGGCAGGGCTGCAGTGATGTTGAAATGTGTTTTGGGGGATAAAGTTCATTTTCTAGGCAAATATTGACTTTGCAAGTAATTGCTGTTAAGCTGATCACTCTTTATAACATTCTGGAGTATATGCAAATTGTCATTATAAAAACTTTAGCAGTAGACTTTGTAAAAATTAATATTTGTATCATTCTCAAAACTTTTGGCCATGACTGTACTATCCGTTTAGGGAAGATGCATGTTTTTTTTTTTTTTTAATTTTAACAGAGCAGCAGCCAAACAAAATGGAAGCCTGCCGCCAGGGGACTGGTAACGTGACCCATAAGCAGAGTGAAATAGATGTGGCTGCACTATCGGGCATCCTGGTGCCCATGGGGGACCTAAACAAGCCTGTATATCATGGAGAGGCAGTCTGCTGTATGGCAGAGCCAGAAAAAAATTCTGCTTTAGAATATAATGCACTCAAATGGTGGTCACCAAGACAGGAAGTCAAGTGGTTTCTAGGAAACAACGAATAGGGACAGAGTTGGAATAACAGACATGTCCATGAACAAAACTGGTTCTGTTCCTTGAACGGTCAGTGTTTTTCTCCCTTTTTTTTTTTCTTAAGATGATCAAAGGTTCCACAAACTTTTGAGATGTAAAATGATGTAAAACGTCAGCACGACCTCCCCGTAGATCAATAATTCAATATTGCGAGTGCGGATTTAGCATTTTGCATCCTGTCGCACAGCTTGTCCTGCAGACCCATTTCCATGATGGAATATCATTATGGTTTTTATTTTGTTTTACAAGCGAGAAGTGCAATTTTAAATTCAGATTGAGGGAATCGATGGGAAACTACAGGAATAAGCAGAGCTGCACTTGAGGAAACCCTGATGTGACTGGAATTACACAGAATAGGTTTTATGCAGCTAAAAGTTGTCTCTTATTTTAAATTTTTGTTTTTTAATCGTTGGCGCAGCCATCTTATGCCTTGTTTTATGCAGGAGAAATTTTTGTTGGAGCTGTTTAGGGTGGAGGTATATAGATTGTAATTTATACATTTTATTTTTTTTTTAGGAATATTACCAGTATTGTCTGTTTTTGGACCAGTAAATAATTCATTAGGTTATTGCGTTAGTATGGATGCCTAATAATAAACATAAAAATGCAAAAGTAAAGCAGCACAAGAGTAATAAGTAGTAGTTAAAGGGGTTATTCTCATCATGGACAGTGGGGGCATATCACTAGGATTTACCCCTATTGTCTATATCACTAGGATTTACCCCTATTGTCTTATGGGACCCACACCTATATTGAGAACGGAGCCCCCAAAGTGCTCATGCGCAGCCGCCCTCTATTCATTTTCTAGGGGGTCGGCAAAAATAGCCAAGCGCCGGCTCGGCTGTTTCCGTCAGCTCCATAGAAATGAATAGGAGTGGGGAGCCCCCATGCGTGGTTCGCTCCCATTCACTTCTATGGGAACCTGGCTTTGTGGTGGCCGGACCGGAGTCCTCCAGCCACCACCTTGCGGGGCTCCGTTCTGGATATAGGTGCGGGTCCAGGCAGTGGGACCCATATCCTAGCGATATGCCCCCATAGTCCATCACCAGACAACCCCCTTTAAAGGGAGGTGCAAGTCCAGGATACTTGACTCAATAGGCCAGGGATGCTCACAACCTGCGGCCCTCCAGCTGTTGTAAAACTGCAACTCCCACCATGCCCTGCTGTAGGCTGTGAAGGCATGCTGGGAGTTGTAGTTTTGCAAAAGCTGGAGGACCACAGGTTGGGCATCCCTGCAATAGACTTATTAGCTTTATTTACCCAAAATGGTTGCAACGTTTCAGCTCAGCATTAGAGCCCTTCTCAAGTCTGAGCGGTAGGGGCAAGAGTGAAGAGATAAGCACACAAAGACCGTATTCTCTAACCTGCTTATATGACTTAATACATTCACGCTTAGCTAAATTATGTGCCTATGAAATTAACCATGTAATAGTCAATGGTAAAAGTCCGAATTTAATGCCTTCTCTGATCTGCTATTTCGTTACCCGTTTACTTTATGAATCACTATGCAGACAATAGGCAGTCATCATTTATGCACTTGTCTCACTTCAGTAAGTGTCATTTATCATGTAGAGAAAGTTAATACAAGCCACTTACTAATGTATTGTGATTGTCCATATTGCCTCCTTTCCATCACATTATACATTGCTCGTTTCCATGGTTACGACCACCCTGCAATCCTGCAGCAGTGGATCTGTTTGCACTCTATAGGGAAAGCACCGCCTCTCCGGTGGGCAGGACTGTGGGAGAGCACATAGGACAGCGTTTTTACTTGTAGTGTGCAAGCACGACCACCACTGCTGGATTGCTGGGTGGTTGTAACCATGGATACGAGCAGTGTATAATGTGATGGAAAGGAGCCAATATGGACAATCACAATACATTAATAAGTGTCTTGTATTAACTTTCTCTACACGATAAATACCCTTTGCTGAAGTGAGACAAGTGCATAAATGATGACTATTGTCTGTATAGGGATTCATAAAATAGGTTACAAACTAGTAGATTAGAGAAGGCATTAAAGAAGAACTCCCGCTAAAAAATGTTATTCCATGTCCTGCTAGAAATGTACATGATGTAATCTGTAGTGAATGTCATTTTCTTACCAGTACCAGCTGAATTTTTTAAAGGGGTTGTCCGGGTTCAGAGAAGAACCCGGACATACCTGCAATTTCACCCAGGCAGCCCGCCTGAAGAGGACATCGGAGCATCTCATGCTCCGATGCCCCCCCCTTGCCCTGCGCTAGATCGCGCAGGGCAAGGTCTCTTGTTTTGTAAATACTCGCTGCCGGGCGGGTACTTCCGCCCGGCAGTGAGTTCGGTGACGTCACCGGCCTTAATGGCCGGCTTTAGCGCTGCCCTAGCCGTTTTACTGGCTAGGGCAGCGCTGAAGCCTGTCCATCAGCCGCCGATGACGTCACCGACTCACTGCCGGGCGGAAGCCTCTGCCCGGCAGGGACCGGTACGTCACCGGAACCCGGCGAAATTCCTTTGCCCTGCGCTAATTAGCGCAGGGCAAAGGAGGGCATCGGAGCATAGGATGCTCCGATGCCCTCTTCAGGCGGGCTGCCTGGGTGAAATTGCAGGTATGTCCGGGTTCTTCTCTGAACCCGGACAACCCCTTTAAGTTATATCATCCTGAAGTTTCTTATCTGTGTCATGTGACTAGGAATTAGACCCACCAACTCACACAGAGACTTATGTGTGGACAGGAAGTCTAATTCTCTATGTATTCCTATGGGAGCCTCACTTTCAGTCTCATAGGAATGAATAGAGCAGTTACTGGCCTGGGTCAGTTGGAGGTCAGGGAGTTGGTCACATGACCCAGCTACAATAAGAAGAGAGGTTATTACTCACAATTTCAGCCTCATGACAATCACTACAGATTATATCATGCACCTTTCTAACAGGTCAGAGAATAAAAATTTTGTGGGAGTTCTTCTTTAAATTAGGACCCAAAATGTAACAGTGTAGTCCCTTCTCTCTCACTGCAGTTATTATTGTATATTATATTATTGTGTGTGTGTCTTCATCTACAGACATAGGTCTCGTGCACACGACAGTATATGTTTGGATCCGAAAAATATGGATGCGTATTTGCTGACCATGAAATGCATACGGTCATGTGCATGAGGCCTACACACTGCACTGTGTCATAAGGCCACTTTATGGCTGCCGTAAAATGGCGTATTGGCAGTCATTAAAGGTACCGGAGCCCATCTCTTACCCGGTTCTTTCTGTTGTTCAGGCGGTGGAGTCTATCCAGGCAGAGGATGAGAGCGCCAAGTTGTGCAAGAGACGGATCGAACACCTGAAGGAGCATAGCAGCGACCAGACGGCCGCCGTTAATATGTGGAAAAAGAAGCGCATGGACCGCATGATGGTGGAACATCTCCTGCGCTGCGGCTACTATAACACAGCGGTGAAGCTGGCCAGGCAAAGCGGTATAGAGGTAAGATGGCTGGCACCAGACCGAATACATGAAGAGCACACTGTGCATGCGCAGCCGCTCTCTGTTCACTTTGAGGGTCCCTTCCTGGACATAGGAGCCAGTGGCCTAGCAATGTGCCATCAGTGTGATGGGCCAAACCCTTTAACAAAGAAAAAAGGGGGTCAGTCAGCACATCCCAATGCGCAGGTGCACATCGCCATTGCCGAAAGCACAAAAGCAAAAACCAACACAATGCAGCAGCACTCTGCAAACACATATACAATGTACTAATGCCATAATCATTAAAGAAGATATACTGGTGCAAATGCTACGCTCATTTTATAAATATGAGGTTCTTGGCAAACACATCTTGTACAAAACTATCTGTGCCTGTCCGCCAGCGTCAAGGCGACCTCTACAGGACAGGAACTCACACTAAATACAGCCTGTTGTGGTGCCATAATGGCCTCCATTAAATCCAGGGAATGCAGGTCCAACACGCATTCTGAGCCTAGTCTCTGCCTTACCTCTCCTGGTGCCAGAGGGCTTCCAATGAATACAGGTCGGCTTGACGCTGGCGGACAGGCACAGATAGTTTTGGACAAGATGTATTTGGCAATAATTTTTTATTTTATTTATTTTTATTATGTATTTTTTTGCTGTGCCCCTCTGCATAGGAGCTCATAGACTGAAAATAAAATAGTATGCGAAGGCATAGGTTGGGTGCATGGGGGCCTTTCGACACTTACACCGACACACACCAAATCTGTTTCAGCATACGAGATGGAGATTGCTCTTCAAGGGGTTTGCCCACAAACAACATTTAGAATAGATGATAAATGTAGGCGGGCTGGGGTCCACAAGGGGTCCACGACTATGTGAGTAGAGAGGTCGTGCGCATGCGTGACCACCTCTCATCATAGTTCATCGATTGGTCATCACTGGCAGTCCAGCAGAAGGGAATGGGACACCTGAGGACCACCCTCCAGTTACACAGGGGACTTCCGTTCTGGTGATAGGTGGGAATCCTAGTGTTCGGGCCGCCACGGATCTTGCATATCGCTACCTGCCAGCCTTTGATGTTGCAGGATGCGGAATCCAAAGCAGTTCAATGTTCAATTACCGTTCAGTAAGAAAGCAACAAGGCCACGAAAAAAAAAAACTAGGCCGCATGTTAACACAACACGTTGTGCCTCAGTCCCCCCCGCTTCTGCCTGTTATGGAGCGGCACAGATCTCCAGAATATGAATACATTTTGGCGTCGTCTTCAGAATACAAAGCTCCTGACGCCGCGCACTTCTACTTTCGCGCACGTTCCTTTACTCGGAAACAAGCAGATTTTTTTTATTTTTTTTTTCTTCCAAGAAAATAATGAGACGAGAGGTTGTACATCAACAGGTGGCGGCAGGAAGAACTGCGCTAATCAAATCTGACTATTGAGGCAATTTGCTCATGGTTTCCAGCTCTCTAACGAGGTGATAAACAGCGGCGCGGCGGAGGAGAGAAGCGGCCATTGTGACGGAACGGCCTATAAAGACGCTTGGAATGATTTTACTCTGAGATCGCTCTAGCTGGAATGAAGTGGGGAATATTTCTATGGACGCAGGTCGTCCAGTGCTCCCGTTTATATACCGTTTCGCACGATTCTCATCAGGGATAATTACATTTCTGCATTTATTTATTTTCTCTAATTTATGCAAAACCAACACATGATGCAGTCCTGGATCTGAGAACTTTCTTCACCATCCAAGAGGTTGAAGCCACGCCAGAAAGTCTTCAAGCCACTGCAGGCCTAGCCCAAAGGTGGACGTCATACCATACAGCAGAGGTCAGCAACCTCCTGTCCCCAGCTGTTGTGAAACTACAACTCCCAGCATGCAAACTTTCTAGGCTGTCCTTGGAACTCCTATAGAATTGAATAGAGCATCCTGGGAGTTGTAGTTTCACAACACCAGGCTTGCCGGAAGTTGCTGATCCCTGCTGTAGAAGATGAAACCCAGGCAAATAGACTTTTATAGACCTTAAAGGGGTTGTCCTATTACAGCTTATGTCCTATTGCTATCTCTGGCAGCCTCATGTAGTTGAATGGATCGGTAGCGCACAGGAGTGTCTGCTGCTCCATTTAAAAATGGGGGAACACAAGCTCCCGTTCTTGTGATCAGCAGGGGCCCCAGTGGTCAGACACATCCCTTATCCTGCGGCTAGGGCATAGGTGGCTGTAATGAGACAACCCCTTTAAAAGGCTATTCTCATCATGCAAAATGATGGCATATCGCTAGGGTATTCCTAGTCTGACCTTTGGGGCCTCCACCGATCCTGAGAGTGAAGGGGCTGCAGCTGGAATGCTGCACTGGGCCACTTAACGGTTTTTCCTTGCACAGCGGCGCCCGACCCTGACTGCAGCTCTCCGCATGGTCAGGCGGCTAGGAGCGCCATTGTGCAAGAAAAACATAGAAGAGGATGCTACGCTGTGACTCTTCATTTTCCGGAACAGTGGGGGTCCCAGTTCTTAAAAAGTGATGGCATGTCCTAGCAACAAGTCCTCCCTTTACAAGATGGAAATATTCCTTCACCAAATAAAAATCCACAAGGTTGGGCTCCAGTCATAATTTTCCTGTGACTTCTCTCTCCCTGGTGTAGCCATAGAAAGAGATGAGGAAATACATTTCTTGGCCCAAACCTAGACAACTCTAAGCCACCTCCAGGAGCTCCAACAGTTACGAGCTATAGGGTTGGGTCCACTCGGTCTACAAAGTGGTCATAGCAATTTTCTTCCCAAGGCCTCTGCCCTCACAGAAAAGTCACAGCAGGACTTTGCCCACTAAAAAATTGGGGAAGACCGGACTGCTGCTTTCTGGAATGTTTACTCCATGTATCCAAGACAAATTTTGTGTTTCCCAAGACATCCACATCTTACAGATGGATGTTATGCTTGAATACCAGTCGACTCCAGTTTCTACACTTTCATGAACCCGTTTGGTCTCTCCCCTATTTGATCTTGGCTAAGACTAATGAGACTGCAGATCCTTGGATGTTCTTCTGGGATCTTTTGTGATGAATGGCTGCACCAATGAAGTCATAATGACATGATCTATTGCACTTTCCCATACAGTCAACTCCGATAAAGTAATGTTTATTGTGTGCTATGTATTTATTTTTTTTCATTGGACCTTAGTTTGGACGTAGACGCCGAATGTAATGGAAAAATGAAATGTGAACAGAACCTTGGCTCTTTGTAGTCTGGATCTATCTCATCTCTAACATTCTTGGATGTTGGAAAACCAATAGGCTGAATTTTCTTGTCCTTTTCTACATTTTACTTGCTCGAGATAATGGAGTTCTAGTTCTACTTTCCCCTGTAAGGTCATTGGAAGATCTACCTGTCCTGATTCTTGGCCTGTGAGACCTTCTAGCGGTCAGATACCACTGTCTGTTGGTCATCCTGTCTTCTGTACGGTTGACCCGTCTATAAAAGCTCTTCATCCATACATGAGGTTGGCCAATCTGAGCTTGACTAATTTAACATGGTGATAATCGAATTCAGAAAAGTCAAAACTGGTCATGAAGCTCAACAGAAAACAATGTCCTTCAGGCCTCTGTCTCTGCCTTTTTTGTGTCTGTTGCGCTTTCCCATACAGTGAACCACCATAAAATGAATGTATGTTGTGTGCTATATGTTTTTGTTTTTTTAACATTGGACCTTTTGTTTGGCGCAGATGTGAGATTTCCTCAGCTTAGACTCCAAGCGTAATGAGAAAATGAAATGTGAACAGAACCTTGGCTCTTTCTAGTCTGGATCTATCTCATCTCCAACATTCTTGGATGTTGGAAAACCAATAGGCTGAATTTTCTTGTCCTTTTCTACATTTTACTTGCTCAAGATAATCAGAAGTAGAAGAGTCCTAGTTCTACCCTCCCCTGAAACCGAGCAGTTGATTGGAAGATCTACCGGTCCCGATTGTTGGTCTGAGAGACCTTCTGGCAGTCGGGTACCACTGTCTGTTGGTCATCCTGTCTTCTGTACGGTTGACCCGTCTATAAAAGCTCTTCCTCCAAATATGAGGTTGGCCAATCTGAGCTTGACTAATTTAACATGGCGATAATCGAATTCAGAAAAGTCAAAACTGTTGTTTTCTCAACAGAAAACAATGTCCTTCAGGCCTCTGTCCTGATTGTTGGCCTGAGAGACCTTTTGGCTGTCAAGTGTTGGTCATCCTGTCTTCTGTTGGGTTGACCTGTCTTTCTCCATATATGAGGTTGGCCAATCTGAGCTTGCCCAATCTAATGTGGTGATAATCTAAGTCAGAAAACTCAAAACTGGCCAATAAAGCTTAACAGAAAACAATGTCCTTCAGGCCTCTGTCCTGATTGTTGGCCTGAGAGGCCTTCTGGCTGTCAAGTGTAAGGTCAACCCGACTGAACACGGGATGACAGTCTTCCTCCATATATGAGGTTGGCCTATCTGAGCTTGCCCAATCTAATGTGGTGATAATTGAAGTCAGAAAACTCAAAACTGGTCAATAAAGCTTAACTGAAAACAATGTTCTTCAGGCCTCTGTCCAGATTGTTGGCCTGAGAGGCCTTCTGGCTGTCAGGTGTTGGTCATCCCGTCTTCTGTCGGGTTGACCTGTCTTCCTCCATATATGAGGTTGGCCTATCTGAGCTTGCCAAATCTAACGTGGTGATAATTGAAGCCAGAAAACTCAAAACTGGTCAATAAAGCTTAACAGAAAACAATGTCCTTCTGGCTGTCAGGTGTTAGCCATCCTGTCTCCTGTAGGGTTGACCTGTCTTCCTCCAAATCTGAGCGTGACCAATTTAACGTGGTGATAATCGAAGTCAGAAAACTCAAAACTGGTCATAAAGCTCAGCAGAAACTTGAAAGAGAAGAAAAGTCTCCGGCTGTCTGAACTTCTCTTCTTTGATCACTGCAAAAAATTTAAAAAAAATAACCAAGAAAATATTTTTTTTTCTTCTTTTTAATGGGAATATGAAAAGCATATGCAAATGGAGTCCTCCCATTATTTCGCATGGCTCGACTAAAATGAACAAAGTGCTAACCAACTAATTGATACCCTTGTCTGTGTGCTTTGTGTCTGTGTGTAAATGGTTTTATCTCTGCAAAAATCTGTCATTTAATCCCTTTCATGCAGCCCCTCATTACGGATCCCGCTACGTGATGAATAATTCCCGCCTGTGTATTATTTAGTGTTTTTTTTTTTTTTTTTTTCTGGAAGCTTTCCATTCTGCTTGTAAAGGAGAACATTTCTCTGAAGGCCCCAGAGGGCAGCTCAAACACTGTTAGATAACGCTGCAATTAGCAGAAATCAAAGTAAATATTGCCTGGAAAATCAAATGCTATTAAATAAGCGCTCCTTCTGTCCCCGGCGCTGGCCCTCTACTCTTTTTGCTCTCAAAATTTTTTTTTTTTTAAGGCGAGATTCAAAGGGAGCCTCTCGCTTCAAAGCCAGCATACCGCCATGTAGAGTAGGTGCTCCGAAACATAAGCATACCTTTCTTGTGAAAATCTGTTCCGCTAATCCTGAGAAATGTTTTTTAATTTTTTTGTTTTATGCAAATAAGGTTTTTGGGGCACTGTTGGAGCACCATCGCTCTGCCAGTAATGCCACCCAGGAGTTCAGAGTCAGTAGTGATGAGACGGGGGAAGCCAGGGGCACCAAACTGAGTGGCCCCGCCCACTTTGCACTGAAAACCTTATTTGCATAAAGATAAAAGAAGCATTCCTCTAAATTGGAGCACGACAAAGGTGTGGTTGTGTTTTCGAGCACCTACACTAGATGGCAGTATGCTTACTTTGATTTGATTGGAGGAGGCGACTCCATTTAAAAGGGTTGGCCACTTTATATTTCTAGCTGCGCATTCGCCGGGAACATTCATGCAGCTAGTAATAAGCGTTATTAAAGGGGTTCTCCGGGAATTAAGAAAATGAAAATACTTAAATATTACTTTATTATAAATATATTCCTAAATACCTTTCATTAGTTATAATGGCTTGTTTTGTCTGGGGAGCAATGATTAGAAGAAATAAAATGGCCGCCGTCCTATTAGTACACACAGAACCTGTCCTAATGACACAGCAGGACAAGTTACTTCTGAACACTGAGGTAAAGCGCTGCTTCATCCTCCTCTCTGCTCTGCTTGTCAGGGATTATGGTCCTGAATACAGCTGAATCTCTGTAGGAATGGAGTTCTTGAGGAGACATGAAGTACAGAGAGGACCAGGACAGACTGTGGTAATGGAGGCTACATACAAAAGCTGCTGCTCATCAGCCACACCTCACCCTCATGTCTCCTCATTTTCTCCATTCTTACAGAGATTCATCTGAAGTTCTTATCTTCTGTGTTCAGGATCATAATCCCTGACAAGTAGGAAAGGAGGATGAGGCAGCTCTTTACCTCAGTGCTATGAAGTAACTTGTCCTTCTGTGTGATTAGGACAGGTTCTGTGTGTACTGATAGGATGGCGGTCATTTTGTTTCTCCTAATAATTGCTCCCAAGACAAAACGAGTTATTATAATTAATGAAAGGTATATGGGAATATATTTATTATAAAATAATATTTAAGTATTTTCCTAATTCCCGGAGAGCTCCTTTAAACTATTGCCATTGATATCCAATAGTTTAGTATGAATGCAGGTCCCCTGACCTTCATGCTGGCATTGCACATGACCGCGGCCTCCATTCAGGTCTAGAGATTAGAAGTATGCCAGAAACACGGCCAATCAAGGTTGGAAAGTCAGGCCAAGTCAGCAAAAGAAAGTCGAAAAGATGAAAAACCTGGAAATACAAGCTTGTCACAGGATGCAAAGAGCAAGCGGTGAATGCTGCGACACCAGTCAAGTTCCTTTTTAAAGGGGTCATGATTTATGTAAAAATTTAAACCAGACATCATATAGTACATGGCAATCTCTAACAAAGCTCGAACCAGCCCTGTACCTCACATGGATCCAGAGATCTTCCCATTCATTGCTCCAGTTGCTCTGCTAGATGGTTTTCAGTCTGGCAGCTCAGGGGGCTTGTTCTTTCTGCTGAAGCTCTTTCCCTGTAACTGCCACAGATATGGCTGGTGACAATTGAAGATTTAAACTGAGCGCGTGCGACCACCTCAGTAAGGTGGACAAGAAAGGAGGAAAATTACAAAAAGCAGGTGGTGATATACATTTTTGTTGTGGCACAACCCCTTTAATGGGGCAGACATTGGTTTTCTGGGTAGCTACTTATAGGTGGTAATAGTGGGTGTCTGTAAGACTCTTCACACCAGTTGTATCTCCTCAAGAAATGCTGCCTGTGAGATCTTTTTCCAGCTTTAATGCCGGGTTCTCCTTATTTTGTGGTTTAGATCTGATGATACTTTGTAGGATTCAAAAACTTTCTACCACAACTGGTTTGTAAATCTTTCAGCTGCTTCTCCGTGCTTATTATCTTGATTCTAATCTGTATTCCTTAAAAAGGTTTTCTGCGGGTCCCACCTCTTGGACTTGCTCATATCAGATATTTATGACATTATCCTATTATTAAGCCAGAAATGTCCAGATGGCACAATCCCTTTAACCCCAGCTAGAGAACTTGAGTGAGACAAAACCCCTCCCAAAGGTCCCGACATGGTGGCAATGATCTACTGAGTCATGATAGGAGGTCATCCAATACTCCAGATGTGAGTCTCCCTCATTCATGCATGTAGGTGCATCCTAGAAAACGATAACTTCTGGCTCCACTGAGACGAAAGTAAGAAAGTACTGAAGAAGCAAGGTGGACCATTTCCATATATCTCAGGGGGTGCATTCAGTATATAGTGGAGTGGGTCCAGGAGGAACATTACGATGCAAGACCTCAGAAACCTGATACCTCACCTTCAACCAAAATGGTGTTACCTGAGGACAGTCCCAACAAAAGTGGAGCAAGGAACCCTTCCGATCCTGGCATTTCCAACACTTAGAGCTGGGATGTGGTACCAAGACCTAAGACTTTCTTACTGAGTTTCCTGGTGCAATGGTTTTGTCAACTCTAGACTGGATAACCTGCCAGAGTTCAGGGGAAAATGTTCTACCTAAGGGGACTCTCTTTTTGGATGTTAGGTTCAGACGGCTTTCCTCTGTGTGGGCACCTTAAAAAGGTGGTATTCCTGAGAAAGTACCGTAGGGTTGTCAAGAACGGGCTGTTCCTTGATCTGCACTCATACCCTGCTGCCTCTGAATTGAGAATGGAGAATTTGGGGAAGAGAGACCCTCACTACTTGCACGTTTTTGGTTTCTCCAAATACCCCTTAAACCTGCAGAAATTAAATATATCATTAGACTTGGTGCTAAAATGTCCTCAAATCTTAAAGGGGTTCTCCGGGAATTAAGAAAATGAAAATACTTAAATATTACTTCATTATAAATATATTCCCAAATACCTTACATTAGTTATAATGGCTCATTTTGTCTGGGGAGCAATGAGTAGGAGAAACAAAATGGCCGCCTTCCTGTTAGTACACACAGAACCTGTCCTAATCACACAGGAGGACAAGTTACTTCACAGCACTGAGGTAAAGAGCCGCCTCATCCTCCTCTCTGCTCTGCCTGTCAGGGATTATGATCCTGATGATACAGATGATAAGATCTTTAGCTTAATCTCTGTTGGAATTGAGTTCATGAGGAGACATGAAGTACAGAGAGAATTTGGGGATGTGGCTAATGAGCAGCAGCACTTGTGTGCAGTCTCCATTACCACAGTCTGTCCTGTCCGTCCTCTCTGTACTTCATGTCTCCTCATGAACTCCATTCCCACAAAGATTCAGCTAAATATCATATTAAACTGTATTCAGGATCATAATCCGTGACAGGCAGAGCAGAGAGGAGGATGAGGCAGCTCTTTACCTCAGTGTTGTGAAGTAAGTTGTCCTGCTGTGTGATTAGGACAGGTTTTGTGTATATTAACAGGACGGTGGCCATTTTATTTCTCCTGATGATTGCTCTCCAGACAAAACGAGCCATAATAACTAATGAAAGGTATTTGGGAAATATATTTACAATAAAGTAATATTTACGTTTTTTCATTTTCTTAATTTACGGAGAACCCCTTAAAGCACTGGTGATAACGTAAAGGAAGTCTGGGAAATTATACCGCTATGGCCTTGCTCAGTACGTTGCGTCTTTGTTTGGCCCGGGGCGGCTCCGGTTCCCTGTCATATACTGACTGCTTCACATGTCAGATTTTCAGTCCTGTGCCTTCGGAAATGCTTCCACTTTGGATGTGCTGGAACAAGCTCATTTTTATGTTAATACAAACATTCTCAGGACGGGATTATTGTGTTTGCAGTACATTGAATTGCGCGGCTCCCCACCGAGGAGGGTTTTTCTCCTCTTCCCCGGAAGAATGAACCGTCACAGCAAGACATATTTATGCAGCTCCAAATAATCTCTGTGGATGCCAATTCAGAATAAATCAGGTTCATCGCCTGCCTTCGGCGGAGTTTCGAGAAGAAACGCGTTGAATGCATTTGTAAAGCGGCTTCGCTCATCAGACTCTCTCCAAGGGGGTTAATAGTGCCGGCAGCCATGTTGTTTGCCTACACTTACAGACCGATTCGATTAGGGAATTGACTGATTGTGGTTGCTCCTTTTTGAGAGAGTGATCTGACAAAAAGAAGAGGTGAACTGTGGAGAAGTCTAGTTCTCCAGAAGTACATGGCTAGTCTGTGAGGAGAATACAGACCTCCATGACCTCCTTCCTGTTGTGTGGCGTTGCGAAGAGGCCAGCTCCAAGTGTATTCGGGCCCCTGGGAACAGTGGTTCTTGTCTTTCCCATGTTTACCTGGGAATTATGAGGAGCTTAGAATCAGTGAAGCATATGCAGGCCAGGACTTCCCCTGTGTATTATGGGATTTTGCTCCAGCTTGCATTTTTTACTTCTTTTTCTCTTCTATCTCTGGAATTTGAGATCTTTGCCAAGCCAGGGTTCGTGTCATGATATTTCCTGCCCGTACGTCTTGTCTTCTATTTGAACATCTGTTCTTTATATTGGCTTTGAGGAACCGCAGAGATCGCACTTACAACAGTCTATACTACTTTAGTATGTGCCCTACCAGCTCAGTATACTTTAATATTACATAATGCTATACCCATGTAACAGACCCTACTGTGTCCCTCATTGGCATGGATAGTGCCCTCAGCTGGTGTGGATCATCCCCCAGGCAGAGCAGAGAGGAGGATGAAGCAGCTCTTTACCTCAGTGTTGTGAAGTAACTTGTCCTGCTGTGTGATTAGAAAAACCTATTAATACCTCAATTCCTGGTATAATAGCCAGGAAAAACCCATAGAACATAGCACATAAACAGCAAAAACACAGATTACTATGGGGAAAATAATACTACAAAATCCAATATATTAAAAATAGAGCAGTTTTATTATAAATTCACTAACAATCATAGTAGAAAATAGTACACATGGAGATATGGCCAGATGACCCCAAAACCAGACATGAGAAAACTGCAGGGAGAGAGTCAATAAGTCAGGGATATAATCATGGGAAACCACATGGATTAATCAAACAATCATGCACAATGTACACAAAATATATACATTGGCGGTAATGTAACAAAATAAAGTGGTGCCATCCATGTTACGTCCCTGATTATTGCAAAATTATACCACACAATGAAATAATATACCTCAGGGAAATCTTAACAGTCTGTAAGATACAGTTCTACCATCCAAAAGGATGTAGTGGCAGCTCTATGTTGTAAGCCCAACAACTTACCCTGAGACATGTGTGCCGCAATACAGACTCTCTGCCTACACCCAAACCTCGACGCGCGTTTCACCACCAGGCTTCGTCAGGAGGTAGGTGTATACTAAAAAGGCAGGATATATATGCTAAGGGCATTGTCAGCTAATGGTTCTCACCTGGTTCCCCACCATCTCGGGCGCGGGTCCGCCATGATGGCCGCCGCAGTCCATTCGCGCGTCCTCGCGAGGCCACTGCGCATAACCGCAGTAAGTCTCGCGATATTGGAGCGCGTCCGGAGCACGGAAGTCACCGCGTCTCTGTGGGTATACCAGGGAGGACCGATAGAATAGTGAGCGTCCTTATAAAAGTGAAAAAGAGAATGGACCCGTGCAATTACATAAAAGGGGGGAAACAAAAACATGTTTATCCTAAACAACAATTCATTATATAATAAAGTGACAAGTGCAAAGGCAAAAATTGCAATATATAAAAAACACAAAAGTAATTATATATATATGAAAAATAATAAGTCATATACTATACATTATCAATTCATAATATGATGAACATTATAAGTAAAAATAAAAAGTGCAAAAAATCCACAATGTGAATAATCATGTGCCAATTAAAAATTGTCATAAAAGTTACAATAAATATGTGTATAAAAGTCATATATATATAACTGCATAGTGTCCACAAAACATGATTAGTGTTCAACATAACACAATCACCCTCCCATTCTTCTTCTTATTCCTCTACATCAGTGGCGTAACTACAACTAACTGGGCCCCACAGCAAATTTTTGAACGGGGCCGCCCCCAGAAACTTCCTCGCAACCCCGAACTCACGTGCAACCCTCACTCTTGTGGCTAGTCAAGATTGAGCTCTCCCAGACAAGGCCTGATAGGCGCTCCATCCGCTTTCTATAGTGTCACTGTATATAATGTCATTGTATAATACTGTTGAGGGGGGCCTGACAATAAAATCTTTTAGTCTCCCTCCTGAGGGGGCCCCTTGTGGGTCTGGGCCCCAAAGCAGCTGCTTCCCCTATTGCTACGCCCCTGCTCTACATGATCTTCCATGACGCCATATTTTCATTTCATCCACGATGTACACATTCCCAAGTTGCAAACAATGTTCCCAAACACAGTAAACCTCAAAAAATGATAATAATAATAAACACATAATTAATAAAAACAGAAAAAATATATATCCTGCATTAAAATAGCGCACATTTTACAGAAAAGGTTTGAAACTATTTTTATCATTTAATCCCCTGGGGCTCATGGTGTTCAACAGTACTATCCATTTGGTCTCCCTCCTCAACAGAGCCTTCTTAATGTCCCCACCCCTGGAACCCAATCTAATTCTATCAATTCCTCTTACACTAAGGACGCTTGGATCACAGGTATGAAATAGTCGAAAATGTTTGGGGACAGATTGTAATTCCTCTAAGTCCCTTTCTTGAACTTCTTTCGCCGCACGTATTTTACTAGCATGTTCTAAAATTCTCACTTTTAAAGTTCGTGTCGTCATGCCCACATACATCAATTCACATGGACATGAGATGAGGTATATTACCGCCTCTGTATTGCATGTAATATTATGAACAATCTTGTATTCTTTTACTTTTCCAGAATCCCAAAAAGTGGTAGAATGGGTAACATATTTACAGGCAGCACAAGTCCCACATGAATAAGATTCCCATTTGGGTCCCCTACTACCAAACATTCCCACACTGGAGGCTGGTATATAATGGACTCTCTCCCTGCAGTTTTCTCATGTCTGGTTTTGGGGTCATCTGGCCATATCTCCATGTGTACTATTTTCTACTATGATAATAAAACTGCTTTATTTTTAATATATTGGATTTTGTAGTATTATTTTCCCCATAGTAATCTGTGTTTTTGCTGTTTATCTGCTGTGTGATTAGGACAGGTTTTGTGTATATTAACAGGACGGCGGCCATTTTATTTCTCCTGATGATTGCTCTCCAGACAAAACGAGCCATAATAACTAATGAAAGGTATTTGGGAATATATTTATAATAAAGTAATATTTACGTTTGTTCATTTTCTTAATTTACGGAGAACCCCTTAAAGCACTGGTGATAATATAAAGGAAGTCTGGGAAATTATACCGCTATGGCCTTGCTCAGTACGTTGCGTCTTTGTTTGGCCTGGGGCGGCTCCGGTTTCCTGTCATATACTGACTGCTTCACATGTCAGAATTTCAGTCCTGTGTCCCTCATTGGCATGAATAGTGCCCTCAGCTGCTGTGGATCATCCCCCTAACTGGCATGGGTATTGTCCCTGGCTGGCATGTATCTTGCCATTCATTGGAGTGGATAGTGTCCACATTTGGCATCGATACTATGCCCTTAATTTGGTGTGTTTAGAGTTCAAGTACAGGTAAAGCGGCGGTCCCTTTAAAGTATACAGAGTCTGTAGAGCACATGGTAACCTGGCACCCAATATTCTTCATTTTGTGTCTCTGTTATGGAAGTGGTTGTGGAACCACTGCGTCAACCAACAGATTAGACTTTGGGCTATTCCTTATGGTGTTATCCTGGCAGTTCCCTGGTTTTCACCCTTTGACCCCTATACAGTGATATGGACTTCACTGCAGGGGAACTACCAGGCTGCTACCTCCTTGAATAGTCTCTGTGTGGTTGACAGCTGACACACAGAGAGTCAGAGACACTGGTGCAGAATATAGAGGGGTCAGGCAAAAACCTTAGTCAGGGAGAGACTTGGGTCAGGACTGGCTATACAGTTAAACGGCCCGAGGTCAGGACAGGAAGCAAAGAGTCAGTACGGATGTCAGGTTCCGGCAAATGGGCAGAAAATCGGCACAAGGGCAGACAGCAGAACACAAACCTTTGCAAGTCACTAAAATCATAGAAAACTTATGGGGTCATGTATCAAACCAATGTTAAGAAGAACTGACTTAGTTGCCCATAGCAACCGATCAGATTCCACCTTTCGTTTTTGAGAGCTCCATTGGGAAATGAAAGGTGGAATCTGATTGGTTGCTATGGGCAACTAAGCCAGTTCTTCTTTACACCAGCTTGATAAATGACCCCATTAGTGTCTCGCAGGGGAAGGTGCATTAAAGGGGTTGTCTCACTTCAGCAAATGGCATTTATCATGTAGAGAAAGTTAATAGAAGGCACTTACTAATGTATTGTGAGTATCCATATTGCCTCCTTTCTATCACATTAAACACTGCTCGTTTCTATGGTTATGACCACCCTGCAATCCATCAGCGGTGGTCGTGCTTGCACACTATAGGAAAAAGCGAGTGCACATAGGCCGGTGCTTTTTCCTATTCTAGAAAAAAAATCGCAACAAAAAACTTTTATTAACAAAAGTAGTAAAACATTTTTAAAAAATGTATATGCATTTGGTATCTCTGTAATAATACTGACCCAGAGAATAAAGTTATCATGTTATTAATGTCCAAACGCAGCAAAATTTATAATGTAAAAACACAGTGGCAGTGTTGTTGATATTTTTTTTTTTTTTTTCCATCCTCCCCCAAAAAGAGTTAATAAAAGTTAATCAGGAGGTTATGTGTACCCCAAAATGGTGCTATTAAAAACTGCAACTTGTCTCACAAAAACAACAAGCCCTCATATGGCTACATCAATGGAAAAATAAAAAAGTTATGGCTATTGAAATGTGAAGGTGAAAAAAATAATAATAAAAAATGGCTTGGTCACTAAGGGGTTAATATGAGGGAATTACAGCCCGTCTTACAATATTGACCTCTACTATTCTCTGTCTTGTAGGATCTAGTAAATATAGAAATGTTCCTGACTGCAAAAGAAGTGGAGGAATCCCTGGAACGACAGGAAACCATGACCTGCCTGGCGTGGTGCCACGATAACAAGTCTAGACTTAGGAAAATGAAGGTACGCTATATTGCGGTGTAGTTATGTGACAAGCTGTTTCAGCACAGACCACAAGGGTTGACAGAGTTGTGGTCTGTAGGTATGGCTAATGTAAGCAGAGCTGTGGGGGCCAAACAACTGAGAGGGGTCCATCTCTGATGTCCTGGGTCTCGGAGGTGAGGGGCCACCTCAAAAAGGGGCGGACTCTGGAGCGCTGGGTGGGATTAGGTACTAAAAGGAAGAACTGGTGAAGCCGTGAAGACCATAATAATGGTACCTGTGGAGGTGGTGGTCATTGTAGAGTGGGGCTCTATTTCACCTTGTGCTGGGGGCCATAGGCTCACTGATTGCATCTCTGCTCTAGACCACACGTAGCAGGGGAAATGTCAAGGGCAAGTCATAATTAGCTGGTTCCAAACCCTACACAGAACTGCAGGTACCTCGGTATACCTTACATACAAGGCAGCGTTGTGTGGTATCGGAATATAATGCACAGTACCCGAGCAGTGTGGGTGGTGACCAAACCTAAGAACCCCAGCAAGTATCGTAGAGGGGGTCATCACAAATGCGCATTTCATGGACGGCCATTTTGAACTGCTTCCCCACATGACCTTATATGGAGCATCTAGTTGAGTTAGTCCCATTACAACAAGGTATTCCCCATCCACTGGATAGGAGATAAGAGTCTGATGGGTGGGGGTCTGGACGCCAGTCCCTAGAACTGAGTCATACATGCGCACTTGCCACTTGACATTCAACTCTATGGGGAGATAACCGAGCGCTTGTACACCGCTGTCTCCACCAGACCCATAGAGGTGAATGGAGCAGCAACACAGATGCATGTCTGCTGCTCCATTCAAATGGGGGAGCACAGGAAACCAATCTACTGATGGGTGCGGGCCCCAGAGGTCAGGCTCCCACCTATCGCACACTTTCTAAATGATGGTGTCTCTGGGCCTGATGGTTGAGAGGCACTAAACAACGTAGGCCTCACGGCCAGTCCGGGTGAGGGGGATTGGAATGTGGAAAGTGAATGGAAGTTTTGGGGGTGCCTTTTAGTGGGTACAATAGAGGGTTCTCTATGGAGCATCTAATAGGTGCTGTTACTTATAAAAGGCTCTGTTCCGGTGATGGAATTGGTCATAGAATTTCTCTCTAATGGGCAAGAGTGGGATTACCCAAGTCTGTGCCCACCCGGGATCTGGAACCATTAATGATGAGCATCTGCATTAAAGAAGAACTCCCGACAAAAATTTTATTCCATGTCCTGCTAGAAATGTACATGATGTAATCTGTAGTGAATGTCATTTTCTTACCAGTGTCTTAATTTTTGACTTGTATCATCCTGAAGTTTCTTATCTGTGTCATGTGACTAGGAATTAGACCCACCAACTCACACAGAGACTTATGTGTGGACAGGAAGTCTAATTCTCTATGTATTCCTATGGGACTGAAAGTGAGGCTCCCATAGGAATGAATAGAGCAGTTACTGGCTTCCTGTCCTGGGTCAGTTGGAGGTCAGGGAGTTGGTCACATGACCCAGCTACAATAAGAAGAGAGGTTTTTACTCACAGAAACAGTCACTGATAAGAAGATGACAATCACTACAGATTATATCATGCACCTTTCTAACAGGTCAGAGAATAAAAATTTTTGCGGGAGTTCTTCTTTAATCATGGCCACCTTTACCCCTGGGCCTCCATCGTAGAAGGTACGATGGCGGGGTAAAGGTGGCCATATATCATCACATATCCCCTTCCATGGTGAGCGCTCTGCCCTGTCGCCCCACCTCGAGGTCCCCCACCCACCCACCTACCTTCCTCTCGCCCCGTCCTTTGTCACACTCGACGGAACCTGTTATGATCCGGAATGGATTAATCTCTCCTTGAGCAAAACGAGTTTAAAGTGGAATTAAACCTCTTTTATAGCTCATTAGGCGGATCCACACGCGTGTACGCGGTTATTAGACGTCTGCGTGATACATGATGATGGCAGGCGGCTGGGAAAGGCTTCACAGTACATCTCTCTTCAGGGGCGTCCGGTGTTCTTGTGGACGCCACCTTCTTAAAGGGGACATCGATTAAACCGTATAGTTCTGTGTTTCATCCATCTAGTACCATTTAACCCCTAAAGGACCGGACCTGTCTGGGGTTGGTCCACAAACAACGTTTATCACCTGACCACAATGAGGAGATCCCCACTTCCCGCTCTTTTTGGAAACTGTACAATGAATGGTAAACTTGCTATTCAAGTTAAAGGGGTTCTCCGGGGGAAGGAGGAATTCATTTGAAATGAAGAAGGCTTGCTCGCCCCCATTGTTCCCCAGTGCTCTCTGTTCTCTCATGCTTGCCAGATCCCCGTTCCTTGCTCAAGTCATAAGCTATACCTACTGATACCTGCAGATACAGCCCTAAGACGTGTCTCCACATGCTCATGCAATGTACGTTCACAATACAGCAGTTACCTCAGAGCGGGTTTGAACAAGAGCAAGCCGGCCTCCACTACTACACGGCCGGGGTGGTCGTAACCAGGGGCAACGACCTGACTGATGTGTGTGGGACAATGGAAATACAAATAGGAAAATCTTCTAAACTGTGCATTCTATATAAATACATTATATTAGTAAAATTATTGGTATGGCTATATCTAACTATACAAACTACATTTGTGAGATGGGAATACCCCTTTAATGTCCGGCACCTCCACGATCAACTTTTTGAAAAGGTCGCTGAATTCCAGTGAGCTCTGCGACCTCTTCCTAGGCCATCTGACATCACGTTCATTGGTCCATGGACTAGGCACTTCAACACCATTTAAGTGAATGGGGCTGAGCTGCAATACCAAGCGCAACCACTATACAATGTACGGCGCTGTGCTTGGTATACTGTGAGGAGACCACAGTGGCCCTCTGAAACAGCTGATCAGCTGCGATACTAGGTCAGAACTACACCAATCTGAAAGGTCATCAATATTATACTCCTGGAAAATCTCTTTTTATTTTTATTTTTTTATTTATTTTTTTTTGCTGGGCCGTTTGAAAGGAATTTCCCCCTAGACAACCCCTTTAACCCCCCCTAACAGTTTTGCCAGAGTGGAGCTCCAGCAGTGGAAAAAGTAACTAACTGGGGGGGAGAGGGCTGCTTTAGATGCTGCTACCTCCTGAATGTTAGCAGCTAGAAACATGCAACTGATCTTGTTTGAAAGCAGACATTCCAAGCTTTCAGAGAATGATAGCAATATGTTCAGGACAGAGTTAAAGATAACGCTGATAGAAATCTGGATGCTGTGAATGCAGCTGAAAATGAAAGTAAAAACAGGTTTCACGCCCGATTATTCCCGACTTGATTTCTAACAGTGATTTCTCCTCTGTTTCTTGGACTTTAGCTGTCATTTTTGTATTAAAGCCTGTCAGCTTTTAGACAAGACCAGTTGCATGTTTCTAGCTACTACCATTGAGGAGATATCACCATCTAAAGCAGCCCTCCCCCTCCAGTTAGCTACTTTTCACACTGCCGAGCTGGACTCGGGCAGAACAGGTGGTTAATAATATATTAATCATTCTAGAGCATCTTAAAGGGGTTTTCTGATAATTTTAATTTATGTGATGACCGCTGCCTGATCCCTGAAACAGAAGATTGATACTTCCCTGCTCCCCAGTGCTGCGGTCCCCCATGCTGCCTCCGCTGTGTCCATGTTCCGATCCCGGCAGTGTTTCTAGCGGTGCATATTCACATGCTCTGCTACAGCCATTGACTGGCTCCAGCGGTGACTTACTTGTGGCCACATCACCGCTGAAGCCAGTTATTGGCTGCAGCGGAGCACATGACTGTGACCATGCACTGCTGGGGAACAGAACATGGACACAGCAGAGGACTGCAGCGGCAGGGAGCCGGTAAGTATGAAGCTTCTGTTACAGGAGGCAGGCTGCGGACATTAGATAAAATGTAATTATTCCCAGAAAATCCCATTAAGCATTGTGCTGTCCCTCTGGTATTCCTCCTGGAAATGTTTGATTGGCCTTCCACTTGTCAGTAGGACGTGTCTCTACACATTCTCTCTACCATAGAGAATCTGATCTGAATAATGTGTAGGGACATTCCACTTTGACAAGAGGAATGGTGGCCCCCAGCTATCAGGTTCTTCCTACATTTCCAGGAGGAATATCAAAGGGACAGCACATTGCACGTTCTAATAAGAGATAATTATTTATGAGGGGTTCAAGTACGTACTGAAACACACATGTCTGTGACAGGTCCTTTTTGACATGTTCTCTAGTCTATACTAGTCTAGTCTTATATACTTCATAGCCATAGCTTGTGTCGCCATCTTGTGGACATTTCTTGATGTTGGCCTCTGATGATCTTGGTCCACAGTGACGGTTGCTTTGCATTTCAGCCACAGGTCACCTGTGATTTCTAATGATGTCTCCACCCTGGAGGGAAGGTCTCCCGGGGCCACTAGTAATGTCTCCCTTTGCCTTCCTCCTTTTAGAGCTGCCTGGAGTTCAGCCTGAGGATCCAGGAGTTCATTGAACTGATTCGACAGAACAAAAGACTGGACGCAGTAAGGTAAGACCTGGAGATGTGGATCCTGCTGCTCATCAACGTCCCCGCCCTGGTCCTGTGGTAAGCAGTGCCCCCCTATAGTGTTTATATCCTGTCTCCATGGTGCACGGCTGGTCAGCACTGCAGAATACGTGGCTTTTCATGGACAGCTCTATTTTCCAGATTGGCCTCTACACCACAGGTCCAAAGTTCTGACCACCAATGGTGGCCTATGGAAGGGTCCTCATGAAGGCAGCGTATGTAGTGAAGCCACTTTGTTTGAGTCCAGTTGACATCGCTTTTAAGATCTCTATAGTTTTTAAGATCTCTATTTAAAAATATTCCAGAAATTTTACACGTTTTTACTGTAGAGATCACTTCTCATCAGTCATCTCATTATCATCACGAACAGGATTAACATGAAAGGTAACTCCAATATATACATAACATAGGATCCATCATTCATAGTAGGCGATGCCACAGCTTCCCTCACCCCTTACATAATGACCTCTGCGCAGGTCACAGAGCATGCCCACAAGTCAGTGTCCTCTCTGTACTACAGGTTCCTGTGGTCCCACAGTAATGCAAAGATTTGAAATTGGTTCAGGTGGCCGCCCCCTATAATCATGTATAGAAAATAGAATAAAAATTGAACATTCCTTTTAGCAGCCCTTTTCTGATGACAACTTCCTACAGCCTGAACTTCTTTGGTGACCACCATGTATGGTATTGGTGGTCATCAGGGAAGGAAATAGAGTAACGGCGTCCAACCATAAAATATAACTTTGAGGGGGGAAAAATTTTTGGATTTGCTATGCTTCCTGTGTTTCCAAAATAACCAGTTATCCCCAGCATGAAGAGGACACCACTACTGGTTGTAGGGGTCTCACTGGTCAGATTCCTACCAATCAAACATTGATGGCTTATCCTCAGGAAAGGCCGTCAGTCCTGGAAAAGCACTTTAATGGTGTGGACGTAGGATTTAAAGGGGGTCGTACACCTTTTGGAGTAGATTCTGGCAATTCCCCCGCCTTCCTGGGAAGACCTCCTTTTTGATTCTGGCTCCTGGCATCTTCGCTCAGCAGCCTCGGCTGCTCCGCTAGGCTCCCTGGATGTAAACTTCCTGTTTGACACCGCCGCAGCCAATCACTCGCCGCAGTAGTCACATGACACAAGGGGAGCAGGTCACCAGTCAGGAAGTTTACATCCAGGGAGCTGAGGCTGGGAAGCAAGTAAGTATGCTTCTCTTCACAGGTCTGCCAAGGATCAGGGGCTTTGCCAACACTCCCCACTACCGCCACCCAAAAAAGGTGCAAAACCCCTATAAAAGGCATTTACACTTTTTTCTATAAATTAAAATTTACTTAAATACGACATTTCTGTGTCAGATCATATAAAACAGAACAATTTTCAACTTTAATGATTTTAAAACATGCTCCTCTGTCTGGATATTGCTGTTACAGGCTTGTTATGGCGCCCCCTGGTGTTTTTTATTTATTTATTTTTTTGTGTAACTTACTCAGAATGTCTTCATAATATAAGAAAAAAGCCGCGTCTGCTTCCTTGATTTATTTATCTTGGCTGCACCATAGCAGGAATCAGCGTGCCCAGGGATCCATGTGATGGGACTGAACTGCTGAGTACTGGACACATTAGGTTCATTAGACTGAGAAGGAAACCAAGATCCTCATCTCTTGGGCAGAGCAGCAGGGACGCCACCAGAATTTTTTTTTTTTCTGGAGAACATAGTAACATAATAACATAGTTTATAAGGCTGAAAAAAGCCCCCTGTCCATCCAGTTCGACCTGTTTTCCTGAAAGTTGATCCAGAGGAAGGCAAAAAAACCCCTGTGAGGTAGAAGCAATTTTCCTCACTTTAGGGGAAAAAATTCCTTCCCGACTCCAATCAGGCATCAGAATTACTCCCTGGATCTACGACCCCTCTCTAGTAACTATAACCTGTAATATTGTTACCCTCCAGAAATACATCCAGGCCCTTTTTGAACTCTTTTAGTGAACTTACCATCACCACCTCCTCAGGCAGAGAGTTCCATAGTCTCACTGCTCTTACCGTAAAGAATCCTCTTCTATGTTTGTGTACAAACCTTCTTTCCTCCAGACGCAGAGGATGTCCACTCGTCACAGTCACAGTCCTGGGGATAAATAGATGATGGGAGAGATCTCTGTACTGACCCCTGATATATTTATACATAGTTATTAGATCTCCCCTCAGTCGTCTTTTTTTCTAAAGTGAATAAGCCTAATTTTGATAATCTTTCTGGGTACTGTAGTCCACCCATTCCAGTTATTACTTTAGTTGCCCTCCTCTGAACCCTCTCCAGCTCTGCCATGTCTGCCTTGTTCACAGGAGCCCAGAACTGTACACAGTACTCCATGTGTGGTCTGACTAGTGATGTGTAAAGTGGCAGGACTATGTTCTCATCACGGGCATCTATGCCTCTTTTGATACAACCCATTATCTTATTGGCCTTGGCAGCAGCTGTCTGACACTGGTTTCTACAGCTTAGTTTGCTGTTCACTAAAATTCCTAGGTCCTTTTCCATGTCAGAGTTACCCAATGTTTTACCATTTAGTATGTACTGGTGACATCAACTTATCCCAAATTTTTTTTATGGAAAAATTAGAAAACTTTAATGAATGATAAAGATTAAAAGTGATACATGTCTATAGCTCAGTATACTGGATATATATAGGAACTCATCACCAGCACTTACTGTGAGCTGTAAAATGATGATAATTACCACCAACCTCAAAAAAAATAAAAAAAAATACAGTATTGATGTACCAAATGCAATCTTTGTCTGTTATGATTGTTCGCAATATGCATATTCTTTGAACTAATAAAAAGTTTTAAAGGGTTTCTGTCACCAGTTTTTTCGGTATGAATCAGGCTGACATTAGAGATGTGCTAATGTCACCTGATTCCAAATATATATCTGTTTTATTTACTGGTGCCCCCATTTTTATATAAAATGAACTTTTATTTTATGCTAATAAGGTCTCTAGGTGCAAGGGGCGTTACCCCTGCTCCTAGAGGCTCTGTTGATTGACAGGACCAGGCAGAGAAGAAATACTGAATTCACCATAGCTTTTAAGGATCTTCAATGATGTCATGACCATGTGATCAGTCACATGGTTAGGATCACACAAACAGCCTGTATCCTCTTAAACCATGTGACTGATCACATGGTCATGACATCATTGAAGGTCCTTAAAAGCTATGGTGAATGGAGTGTTTCTTCTCTGCCTGGTCCTGTCAATCAACAGAGCCTCTAGGAGCAGAGGTAACGCCCCTAGAGAAGCCTTATTAGCATAAAATGAAAGTTCATTTTATATAAAAATGGGGGCACCAGTAAATAAAACAGACATATATTTGGAATCAGGTGACATTAGCACATCTCTAATGTCAGCCTGATTCATACCGAAAAAACTGGTGACAGAAACCCTTTAAAAAATAAATAAATACACATCTATTTTTTTTTTTTTCACAGACAGAGGGGAAAAAAGTGGCCTTTTATACGGACTGTCCAGACATTTCTGGATAGTTGGCAAGCCTGCAGAGCAGTTACAAAAAAACATCACCCCCTCTGGAGTACACAGACATCCCATTGATATAAATAGGAATTGTGTAATGCTTAATGTCTCCTGTGGGGGCACTGTAGGAAAATTAAACGCCTCTATCTTTCTTCAAAGATTACAGCAGATCACTGGGAGTCGAATACTGTTCTAATACATAGGGGTTGTCTAAAGCGGAGAACCCTTGTAATAGGGTTATTAGGCTAGACAGTGCTGGTCAGCAGACCCGCCTCAGAATGGTGGATGTCTCTCAATGAGAGTTCTCTCTATTGTGTCCGCAGACTTATAACTAGGTCACTTGTCACATAATGGCGTCCGATCCGACCTTCCGCTTTCTGATATCTGTTACCGTGCAGCTGGAGCTGGAATATCTGGGATGGGTTTGCTGAAGTACCTCACGCCCGGGTAACACACTGTTATAAGCCTGTTCCGGTGCGAGGCGGCTTTACGTATGATTTGTAGAGGCTAAGTAGCATTTGGAGGGATGGCCATAAAAAGTGTATCTGAAAGCTTACAGCCATGAGCTCTAATGACTGCGAGTAATGCAATTTATAGTCTGTGTGCTGGAAGCTGATGGCGCTAGTCAGCTATTTCTTACTATGTGTGCGCGTGACCTGCTGCAGAAGAAGCCACGGGTGCACTGGAGGCAGGCAGAATCCTCCTTTACAATATGTAGGTCCATTTTGCAGCTTTTTTCTTATATTGCAGGGGCCAATGCAAGAACGGTATGCGGGTCCCTTGTTCTCTGGCAGTTATTAACCCCCTGGATGGCCCGAATCGAAATATTATGGCACTGGCAGGAATCTGCAGAGGACCTGTTAACTCTGCGCTCCTTCCTCTACCTGCTGGCACAGGCGCCCAGCTTCTTAGCCTCCTGCCCTTGGGCTGGCACGGGTCTCCTGTTTGCCGCTGTCTTCTGGTTTGCCGCCAGCATCTTCCTTCTGCTCTGGCTGGAGCTTGTGCTACGTGCTCAGAGCTCTTCAGTCTGTATTTAGGGCGCACGTGCCTCTCTTCCTTATGTGAGGCAGCACGAGCACGTCCTCGTTCCTCCTCAGCCTGTGTCTGGTCTCCAACATGTAATAGGTGCCTTCTGTTACAGGAAGGCGCCTGAGCAACTTTGGTTTTTAGCCTTGTCTAGTTCCTTGTCTAGGTGTTTTTTGTGATTTTTGCCATTACTGTGTACCGGACCTTGCATCTTGTTTAACGGACTCTGCCACCTGATCTCATTTACAGACTACACCATACTGCTGCCAGCCCTGACCTCGGACCTTGTAGTCTGACCTTGCCTTTCCTAATCAACCTCTGGCCTTCCATCGGTACCATCTGTAGGTCGGTCCAGTGGGTCCACACCCAGGTTCCCTTGTGTTCCAGCCCTCCTCAGAGGTAGTACCTGGTGTACCCCTCAGGAAAGAGGGAGGTATTTTGAAGAATGAGGGGTGCACTTTAACCAATTGTATTATGCAGTCAAAGCCCATTGCACATACAAGGGGAAAGCCATAGAAGGATCCCTGTGTCATGATCTATATTGGGGTGGGCACTCTAGCTGTTGTGAAACTACAACTCCCAGCATGCTCTTCTCTGAACTCTTATAGAAATAAATGGAGCATGCTGGGAATTGTAGTTTCCAAACAGCTCGAGTGCCGCAGGCTGCCCACCCTTATACCCATACCCAGATAGCCCAGAGTCCTTTAAAGCACTGCCTGTTAGAGAGTCTGTCGGCAGTTTTTACCATGCTAAACTGCTCTGGGTAGAGCCAGACAAGCATACATTTTGTGGAGCTTTTATATATAGTAGTAGTGTGAATACGAAGTTTTATTCTGCCGGGAGGCGGAGCTTCACTGTGTAATGCTATCTGTATTGAGCTGCCCCTCCCACTGCTCTGAGTGACAGCCGTAGCTTCCAACCAGGAGACCAGTGCAGCTATCACTCATGGGAGGAGCTGTGAAGCAGCTCAATACAGAGAGCACTTCACAGTGGGCACTTGCAGAAGCAGAATAAAAGTTGATATTCACACTATCACACTATCCTACTCTCCCCAGCTCCTACCTAGTGCTGTCAGCAGTTAAGCGTGGTCAAAACTGCAGAGAGATTCCCTTCCTCCACGCATCCTATGCATTTGCGTAGGGCCCCCCAACGTCCAAGGGGGCCCCCATGCTCCGCTCTTGTGCCGGTGCCCAGCTGTCACTTACTGCATTTGTCCGAATGCGTACGCATTTTATAAATTAGTATGCATTAGTGTACATACTAAAATATGCGGATGAATTAGCGTGCAGATTTGAAAAAGCGCACGCAAATTCCACCCGAGCATGCTCGCTCATCTCTAGTCCCAGTCTTTGATGTGTGGGGGGCACGTCATTGGGGGAGGGCTTCCCCCCGGACATAACTTCGCTTAGGGCCCCAGAAACGCCAAGACCGCCCCTGGGTCCGACACCTCGCAACCCCAATGATCGGCTGGTCAGGAGTAGCTCTGACAGAACTACACATCTCATATTGAGGACCTTTCCTGAGGATAGGCCATCAATATAAAATTCTGCAAAATCCCTTTAAGGCCCCATTCACACGACCGTATTGAATGGGGCCGTATCTATCCGCAAAATTGCGGAATAGATGTGGCCCCATTCGCCTCTATGGGGTCAGGAGCTAGCTTCGTGCCGTGGCTCATTTGAAGCATGTCCTATACTTGTCCGTACGCATGGATAAGTATAGAAATTTTCAATGGGGCCGCACGGCGTGTGTTCTGAGCGTTGCGGAACACACGCCGGGCGGCCCCTGTATATTTGCGGGTCCGCAATAATGCGGACCTCCAAATATACGTTCGTGTTAATGGGGCCTTACGATGTTAGGGGTTACTTATATATATTAATACTTATAGGTACTCCAGCTTACATGTGGGTAATTCCCAGAGGCACGGATAACCCCTGGATTGGGTGTACCAATCTTGACACAAAAATATGGAGAAATCCAGCTCCCTTAAAAATTTGTAGTTTTATTTGTGCAAAAAGATATAAAAGCCATATACAGATACAACAGCGTCTACGCGTTTCGGGTCATTACATACAGACCGTTACTCTCATACAGTCTAGCTTGGGAATCGGCAACCTTCAGCACTCCAGCTGCAGTGAAACGACAACTCCCAGCATGCACACTTACTCATCTGTTCTTGTAACTCCCATGGAAGTGAAAGGAGGATTCTGGGAGTTGTAGTTTCAGAACAGCTGGAGGTTGCTGATCTCTGCTCTAGCTAAGGTACTAGTATATACTGTTTGTATATATGTAAAATATCACGTCACAGAAATTCCTTTACAGGATAAAAAAAAGTTCACAGTGAGGATAAGTAGCTGATTGGTTGGGGTCTGACCGCAGGGTTTCCCACCAATCACAGGGGCCCACGCTCTCCTTTTCAATGTAGCGGTATACACACATGTTTGTCCACCACTCTATTTAACTCTATAGGACTAATAATAATAATAATGGAGTCCATGCCTTGTCACTTGTGTGAGAGCTCTGTCCTTCATCAGTAGCGTCTCTTCCTCCCACGGTCGGATTGCCTCCCAGTGCGTTTCTGTTGCCTCCATTATTTTCTTTCCACTCTGCTGCAAATAAAGATGAAGCCGTTGTTTGCTGTAATTAATAATCTGTGTGATTACCGCTCTGCGTAGGGGTTTTATTTATCCAATACAAATACAAATTTTTAGCGGCGGTAATAGTGAAATCTACTGTGAAGGACAAGCGATGTTCATCAAGGGGGAAAATTGAGAGAGCGCATCCAGGTAGTATCTAAATTACAGCAGCCATTATAGCTACTATGGAGCTATTGTTTAGTCACAAAGTCACCGAGGATTCATAGAAGTGCATGGTCCCTGCTCTCTCCTCCCTGTCTGCTCTCTTCTCTCCTTTCTGCTCTCCTGTTCTCTCTTCCTCCATCTCCTCCCTTTTCTGCTCCCCTTGTGTGCTCTCCCCTCTGCCTACTCTCTCCTCTCCCCTCTGCCTGCTCTCCCCTCTGCCTGCTCTCTCCTCTCCCTCTGCCTGCTCTCTCCTCTCCCCTCTGCCTGCTCTCCCCTCTGCCTGCTCTCTCCTCTCCCCTCTGCCTGCTCTCTCCTCTCCCCTCTGCCTGCTCTCTCCTCTCCCTCCTCTCCCCTCTTGCCTGCTCTCTCCTCTCCCCTCTTGCCTGCTCTCGCTCGCTCTCCTCTCCCCTCTTGCCTGCTCTCGCTCGCTCTCCTCTCCCCTCTTGCCTGCTCTCGCTCGCTCTCCTCTCCCCTCTTGCCTGCTCTCGCTCGCTCTCCTCTCCCCTCTCCCCTCTTGCCTGCTCTCGCTCGCTCTCCTCTCCCCTCTTGCCTGCTCTCTTGCTCTCTCTCCTCTTCCCTCTCGCCTGCTCTCTTGCTCTCTCTCCTCTTCCCTCTCGCCTGCTCTCTCGCTATCTCTCCTTTCCCCTGCTCTCGCTCGCTCTCCTCTCCCCTCTTGCCTGCTCTCGCTCGCTCTCCTCTCCCCTCTTGCCTGCTCTCGCTCGCTCTCCTCTCTCCTCTTGCCTGCTCTCGCTCGCTCTCCTCTCCCCTCTTGCCTGCTCTCGCTCGCTCTCCTCTCCCCTCTGGCCTGCTCTCGCTCGCTCTCCTCTCCCCTCTTGCCTGCTCTCGCTCGCTCTCCTCGCCCCTCTTGCCTGCTCTCGCTCGCTCTCCTCTCCCCTCTTGCCTGCTCTCGCTCGCTCTCCTCTCCCCTCTTGCCTGCTCTCGCTCGCTCTCCTCTCCCCTCTTGCTCGCTCTCCTCTCCCCTCTTGCCTGCTCTCTCTCGCTCTCTCTCCTCTTCCCTCTCGCCTGCTCTCTCGCTATCTCTCCTCTCCCCTGCTCTCGCTCGCTCTCCTCGCCCCTCTTGCCTGCTCTCTCTCCTCTCCCCTGCTCTTGCTCGCTCTCCTCTCGCCTGCTCTCTCGCTATCTCTCCTCTCGCCTGCTCTCTCGCTATCTCTCCTCTCGCCTGCTCTCTCGCTATCTCTCCTCTCGCCTGCTCTCTCGCTATCTCTCCTCTCGCCTGCTCTCTCGCTATCTCTCCTCTCGCCTGCTCTCTCGCTATCTCTCCTCTCGCCTGCTCTCTCGCTATCTCTCCTCTCGCCTGCTCTCTCGCTATCTCTCCTCTCCCTCTTGCCTGCTCTCTTGCTCTCTCTCCTCTTCCCTCTCGCCTGCTCTCTCGCTATCTCTCCTTTCCCCTGCTCTCGCTCTCTCTCCTCTCCCCTGCTCTTTCTCGCTCTCCTCTCCCCTCTTGCCTGCTCTCTCGTTCCCCTTTATCACCCATCTTGACAATGAGGTGGGACCCGCACCTGTGCCTGCAGTTGTATTCCTCTCGGTCATACATAGATCACTAGAAGCTAGTCCATACATATTGATAACATACTCTTATTTCTCTCCTTCCAGACATGCTAGAAAACATTTTAGCCAGGCAGAAGGAAGTCAATTGGATGAGGTGCGACAAGTGATGGGGATGCTGGCCTTTCCTTCAGACACTCACATCTCTCCTTACAAGGTAAGCATGGGCTGGACTCCATTCAGAGCTACAGCGTGGGAGGGACCTAATGGGTTCCTCTGTATTCTGTCAGAATTGTGGTTTTCCAAACCAGAAAACCTCTTTAGTATTGTATGTTTTAAAATATTTTAACTCCATCAGTAATTGAACGGGCCCACTGAAATTGAGAAATGTTTGGAGTCCACAGAGGTGGTCATTTTTGGTGGTATCTCCTCTGTGCAGAGGGTTTTGTATCAGCACTATCCTCACAACATACGGGTGACATGCTGAGACCAGGAGCACGGACTGATTTCTTTACATCCAGTCCCTGCAGATCACCTGTTGGGTGGACGGCAAGAAATTACAGGTTGTGTCCACCAAACTCTAATCATCCTCTAAGGATATACTTAGAATTTACTGTCACCTGCTGCCCGGTAGTTGACGTGTTTCTACAAAGGTCTCCTCTTTTAGACTTCTCTATTCTGAAAACCCTGTAGAAGTTGGGGTGGGTGTCTCTCATCAGGACGCCCCTCTACTGGCTGACCATCACATTTTTATGTCATGAGAAATACTGTACCGTACCGCGATGACCGTGGTCTATAATGATCCATTCATTTTTTGTTGTAGGATCTCCTGGACCCTGCCCGATGGCGCATGCTCATCCAACAGTTCCGCTATGACAACTATAGGCTACATCAGCTGGGAAATAACTCTGTATTTACCATAACTCTTCAAGCAGGCCTATCTGCCATCAAGACACCGTATCCTTCACACGCCAGAGACATGGCGCATGCCGCCCTCACTAAATCTCCACAGTCTACATCAGGGATGCCCAACCTGCGACCCTCCAGCTGTTGCAAAACTACAACTCCCAGCATGACCGGACAGCCTACAGCTATCAGCCTACAGTAGGGCATGATGGGAGTTGTAGTTTTACAACAGCTGGAGGGCTGCAGGTTGTGCTTCTCTGGTCTACGTGGATGATTCCTGTAGATATTGCAGCTTGATTTCACTGGATGTTATTGAACTATGGAAAGGGTTTGCACTTTCCAGAAATTGCACCGCTCTCATCCACAGACTGTCTGATATTGCAACTCAGCCCCATTTAAAGGGATTCTCCAGGAATTAAGAAAATTAAAATACTTAAATATTACTTCATTATAAATATATTCCCAAATACCTTTCATTAGTTATAACGGCTCTTTTTGTCTGAGAAGCAATCATTAGGTGAAACAAAATGGCTGCCATCCTTTTAGTACACACAAAACCTGTGCTAATCACACAGCAGGGCAAGTTACTTCACAACACTGAGGTAAAGAGCTGCCTCATCCTCCTCTCTGACTGTCAGGGATTATGATTCCGAATACAGATGATAAGATCTTTAGCTGAATCTCTCATGAGCAGATGTGGCTGATGAGCAGCAGCACTTGTATGCAGTCTCCATTACTACAGTCTGTCCTGTACACCCTCCTCTCTCTACTTCATGTCTCTTGATGAGCTCCATTCCCACAAAGATTCAGCTAAATATCATATTAATCTGTATTCAGGATCATAATCCCTGACGAGCAGAGAGGAGGATGAGGAGATCTTTACCTCAGTGTTGTAAAGTAACTTGTCCTGCTGTGTGATTAGGACAGGTTTTCTGTGTGTACTAATAGGATGGCGGCCATTTTGTTTCTCCTAATGATTGCTCCCTAGACAAAACGAGCCATTATAACTAATGAAAGGTATTTGGTAATATATCTATAATAAAGTAATACTTGCATATTTTCATTTTCTTAATTCCCGGAGAAACCCTTTAAATGAATGGAGAAGACTTCCAGTGTGTATATGTTCCTACAACTTCAGGTAGATCTCAGCTGGATTCAGAGATGCCTGGATGTGTCGTGCCCTCGGGAGTATTGCTTCTTTTTTGGCAACTACCACAATGATGTTCTAGGTCTGTGATGGCTAACCTGTGGTAAAACTACAACTTCGAAGATGCACACTTGCTTGGCTGTTCTCAGAGCTCCACAGAAATGAATGGAGCATGCTGGGAGTTGTAGTTTCACCACAGCTGGAGTGCCGGAGGTTAGCCATCACTGTTCTAGGTTGTCACTTTGATGGTGTGGGGTCTGCCCTTTATTAGTGGGTGTGGAAGGTTCACAAATATAAATGAACAGGTTTCAGTCTGAAAATCCCTTAGCACATATAGATAGCCATTAGAGTTGAGCGAACGTGCTCATAACAAGCACTGTACTGCTCGGATCACCTGCGCTCGCATGACAGTAATATTCATTTTAAAAATAATGATTGTTCAAAATTTAAAAATAGTTTTTTTAGGCTCATATATAAGCCTCAAAATCATTACAAAAACTTTGAAAATATCTAAAAAATTTAAATATAAAGGTTTAAACCGCCTCCCCCTTTCCGTATAATAAAAAAAATCAATACCTGAATAACAAAAAATATAAACTTCATGGGTATCACTGTGACCGAAAACACCCGTACTATTAAAATATGAAAATATTTTTCCAATACGGCGAATGGTGTAACTGAAAGAAGGGTCAAAATGGCCGATTTGCCATTATTTCATTGCTTCTTTTACCCAAAAAAATGTAATAAAATGTGATCAAAAAGTCACACACACATGGTATCAATAAAAACTACAGATTGTCCCACAAAAAATGAACCCAGACACAAAAACTAAAAAAAAAAGCCCGTCTCTTGCAGCAAGGAAGAGAGTGCACCATGGGAGTGTTTCTCTCTGCTTGTCCTAGTGATCATGGAGGTCTCGGCACTCCCCCACCAATCAAAATTTTTGATAGGTCCCTATGTCGTATAAAAAGTTTTTTCAGAGTGCAGTGACAACAAGCAGGAACCTGGCAGTGATTGACCATAAGGCTTCTACTATAACGGCTGATCCTGACACTTATCTCCTTAGATGCTACGGCCAGTAGCAAACAAGGTATCTAAGATGTTTGACCGATGGATGTGCCAGTGAGTAACAGGGGCCCCAGGTCTTCCATGAGCATCTATTAGCCCCCACTGCTATACATAAACTATGCTATGTATTCCAATGCATTATGTAAGGGATTAATCTAGGGAGACAAAAAAAGTTAAAATTTAAAGGGTTTACCCAAGATTTTTATTTTTTTTTTAATTGCTAGAGCCCATCCATCCTGCAGCGGTTCACATGACCACTGCAAACAGTCTTTGGCCTCAGTGGTCATGCCCCTTTCATGCACACCTTACCACTGAGACCAGTGTTTGGCTGCAGCAGAAACATGAATGACAAGTGACCGTCGCAGCAAAAGAACAAGCCATCATACAGCTGCATTGAAATATGACAATGAAAATAAAACAAAAAAAAAAAAGAAAAGCCTGGTCCCTAAAGGGGTTATCCCATGATTAATGTAAAAAATGAAAATCAGACATCATATAGTACATGACAACCCCTTTCTAACAAAGCTAAAACCAGCCCTGTACCTCACATGGATCCAGAGATCTCCACATTCATTAATCTGCTAGATTTATATCAAGCTGACAGCTCAGGGGAGTGTCTTTTCTGCTGCAGCTAAGGGGGCGTGTCCATGCTCTCCCTATCACAGCTCAGGAGGCATGTCTCAGCTCTCCCTATCACAGCCCAGGAGGTGTGTCTCAGCTCTCCCTATCACAGCTCAGGGGGCGTGTCTCAGCTCTCCCTATCACAGCCCAGGAGGTGTGTCTCAGCTTTCCCCATCACAGCCCAGGAGGTGTGTCTCAGCTTTCCCCATCACAGCCCAGGAGGTGTGTCTCAGCTTTCCCCATCACAGCCCAGGAGGTGTGTCCATGCTCTACCTATCACAGCTAAGAAGGCGTGTCTTAGCTCTCCCTATCACAGCCCAGGAGGCATGTCCATGCTCTACCTATCACAGCTCAGGAGGCGTGTCACAGCTCTCCCTATCACAGCTCAGGGAGTGTGTCCATGCTCTCCCTATCACAGCTCAGGAGGCGTGCCTCAGCTCTCCCTATCACAGCTCAGGAGGCAGTTGAAGGATGAAACTGAGCATGTGCGGCCTTCTCAGTGAGCAGGACAAAGAAATAAGAAAAAAGCAGACTGCAGGAGGCGCTATACAGATACATTTTATTGAATAGCTCAGTGGCTATCCAATGTTTTTAATTGCAGGCAATTACAAAAGTATTAAGATCCAGGCTCTGGTTTGAAAAATGTAGAATGTTTTTCAGGGGACAACCCCTTTAAGAGGTTAATATTCAAAAGTTTTGTAAAAATAAAAGAAAGGGGTTGAGCAAAGCATAGAGCTGCATAAAGGGTAGAGGAGATGAGGAGGAAACGTGCCTACGGGCTGGGGGCTGAAGATAGAAATTTGGGTGTCATGATATTACAGTTCTTTTGGTTCTCCTTAACCACATCCCAAACAGACAGTGCTACAAAGAGGACGGGACATCCAAAAACCCAGACTGCCCAGTGTGCAGCAAGTCCCTGAATAAGCTAGCCCAGCCACTTCCAATGGCACACTGTGCCAACTCTAGGCTCGTGTGTAAGATTTCGGGAGACGTGATGAATGAAAACAACCCTCCTATGATGCTGCCTAATGGATATGTCTACGGATACAATGTGAGTTTTTCAAGTTCTTCTCTGTCCGGCATTTCCATCATGACCTATTCAGTCGCCTCTGGGATCTTATTGAGGGGTTGCTTTGGAAAGCCTCTTATTAAATGCCTTAAAAAATGTTCCTGTCAAAAATGGAGTAGTACAGCAGTATTCCCCCTAAGAGCTGAAGGTACCCGTTACTGGCTGCAGACTGCTATTTTTCCTTCTTAGCAGATGGACGTGTGGCCAAGGACTTGTGAAGATCATTTGCGCAGTCTTGAGTGTAATCATTGCTGCCCTGAAATTAAAACCGTTTTCGGTAATTAAACCAAAATATAAGCTGAAGCACGTAGCCTAGGCCATTAATGTAAGATCCTGGGGGGTTTGACTCTTGGCACCACGGCTGTTGACCTGTTTGAAGGTTCATGGTCCTCTGGCGAGCACCGTGTTCTCTTCATTGTTTACCAGGCTCAGAACTGTACTTTAACGGAGACACAGGCGCTACTACAGGTAGGTAGCCGTGCTGGTAAATAATGAAGGTGATGTGGCATTTGCCAGTCCAACACCCATCTGATATCAATGGCCTTGCTTAAAGAAGAACTCCTGCAAAAATTTTTATTCTCTGACCTGTTAGAAAGGTGCATGATATAATCTGTATTGAATTCAATCTTCTCATCAGTGACTGTATCTGTGAGTTATCCCCTCTCTTCTAATTGTAGCTGTGTCATGTGACCAACTCCCTGACCTCCAACTGACCCAGGACAGGAAGCCAGTTACTTATCTATTCATTCCTATGAGACTCAGAGTGAGGCTCCCATAGGAATACATAGAGAATTAGACTTCCTGTCCACACATAAGTCTCTGTGTGAGTTGGTGAGTCTGATTGCTGGTCACATGACACAGATGAGAAACATCAGGATGATATAACCCAAAAATACAGACACTGGTAAGAAAATGACATTCACTATAGATTACATCATGTACATTTCTAGCAGGACATAGAATACATTTTTTTGCGGGAGTTCTTCTTTAAGGATAGTCCATCAGTTTTGAATTCCTAGATAACCACTTTAAAAGGTTTTTCTCACCTTCAAAATTGATGGCATATCACTAGGGCTTGAATAGGTTCTGACCACCCATGGAACATACGGGTTCTAAACATGTCTCCTACTAAAAGCTAAGGGTGATCTGTTGGAACCAACAAGCATGGCATGCATGAGTTGTGATCCCAGGATTTAGACCCTCACTCATAGGTTATGTCCTACCAATAAAACATCAAAAAACTTTAAAAAGATTTTGAAGAACCTTGGTTGACTCAGGTTAGACACATCCATTTGTTGACTACTTTGTTTTGGAGTTTTCTCCTTATCTGTATTGAGTTTGCTCTGTGAGGTGCTCCCTCTTAGAAAGTACTGATGCTCTTTTCTCATCACCTGTAGGTGGCACTAGAGAGACCCTTTTCTTCCTTTTTTGGAGACTTATTTTGAATATTTTTTTCCCAGGAGGCACTGCTCTAAGCTGCATCTCTGCACTAAAAATAGGTGTCCAAGGTGACCTCCAAACCCAGGACAGAAAGCCAGTTACTTATCTATTCATTCCTATGAGACTCAGAGTGAGGCTCCCATAGGAATGCATAGAGAATTAGACTTCCTGTCCATACATAAGATGCTGTGTGAGTTGGTGAGTCTGATTGCTGGTCACATGACACAGATGAGAAACATCAGGGAGATATAACTCACAAATACAGACACTGGTGTCTTTGGTGTCCAATAATTTAGTTAACTCTGTTTTTGTTTTTGTTTTTTCCCCCCTTCATTCAGTCTCTTCTCTCTATTCGCCAAGATGATAAAGTGACTTGCCCAAGAACCAAAGAAGTCTTCAACTTCTCCCAAGCCGAGAAAGTCTACATCATGTAGACGTCCACGTGCCTCCCTAACCGCTGCTGAAGATTAGACGGACGGCAGTATGACACGCACAACAGGCAGAAGGGGACATGGGGAACCCTATTCCGTGGTTGCATTTATTCACTTTTATTGCGACCAAAGAATTTAAACGAGCAACAACAATACATAAAAACAGCAACAACGTGCAAAAACCGAAATAAAACATTTGTACTTTTAGGAAATTAAATCGTTTTGATTGTGAATTTTTTTTTTTTTGTAACACAAGCCAAGACTGGAGCTTCTGAAGCCTCGTGGCTACAAGGGTTTGCGTTAGTTCTGTGTTAGGTCTTGGGATCATATCCGTACTGCTGCCTTATTCCTAGCTTTCAGAATGTACTCCTCACATACTACAGTCCTTCCTCCCTGTGTTGGATCTCTCCACCGCTTCCAGGACCTACGTTTTTAAGACATTCGCCAGGAGGAAGCCACGGCTCTGTTTTTAGCAGCGCAGGATTCATCTTCATCCACCGCAGAAGAACATTTTAGTCTTTCCACAAGTCTTTAGGAACCAGTGCTGTAGAATTTGTATTTAGTGCTTATTTTTTGCATGTTGGTGTTCATTAGCTAATAAAAAAAAATTATAAATTTGAAACCTGATGCTGTTTTTTTATTTCTTTTTATGCTCCAGAATGAGACGTAATATGGGTTCCGTGCCGAGGTTTAATTTCCAGCATGGAAAAGAGGGGGTACCTTAAAGGGGTTATTCCCATCTTGAACAATGGGGGCATATTGCTAGGATTTGTCCCCATTGTCTTATAGGGGCGGGTCCCACCGCTGAGACCCACACCTATATCGAGAATGGAGCCCCCAAAGTGAAGGAGGGCACACCGCGCATGCGCAGCCGCCCTCCATTAATTTTTATGGGGCCGTCAAAAATAGCCAAGCGCTGGCTTGGCTATTTCCGTCGGCTCCATAGAAATGAATGGGAGCGGTGGCCGCGCATGCGCAGTGCACTCCCATTCATTTCTTTGGGAGCAGCGGGGGAGCTGCACCTGGTAGTGGCCGGACCCCAGGAAACCCGGGCTCCCCGCTCCGTTCTCGATATAGGTGTGGGTACCAGCGGTGGGACCCGCACCTATATCAAGAACTGAACCCCAAAAGTAAAGGAGGGCTCACTGCGCATGCACAGCCGCCCTCCATTCATTTCTATGAGGCCGCCGAAAATAGCAGAGCGGGGAGCTGCATCTGGTGATGGCTGGGTTCCTCCAGGTACAACGCTCCCCGCTCTGTTCTCGATATAGGTGCGGACCCACACCTATCAGACAATGGGCGTATCCTATCGATATACCCCCATTGTCTAAGATGGGAAAACCCCTTTAAGGGCTCGCTCACACGACCGTATTTTTCTTTCCGTGTCCGTTCCGTTTTTTTGCGGACCGTATGCGGAACCATTCATTTCAATGGGTCCGCAAAAAAAAACGGAAGGTCTTACGTGTGCAATCCGTTTCCATATGTCCGTATTTCCGTTCCGCAAGATTGAGTCTTGTCCTATTAGGCCCCATTTACACAGTCATCAAAATTGCGGGAATAGATGCGGCCCCTTTCACCTCTATGGGGCCGGGAGCCGCGGCACGGAGCATGTCCTATACTTGTCCGTGTGCGCACGGACAAGTATAGGCATTTTCAATGGGGCCGCACGGCTTGTGTTCCGAGCGCCCCGATTTTCTACTAGAGTCTAAAGTTAACTCATTGTTCCGTTTTATCTCTGCAAAAACAAGGAACAGCTACGGAAAGCATACTGAAGCCATACAGACAGTTTTTGCGGAATCACGAAACAGAATGGAAACGGAAACGCAACAGAACGGAACAACGAATCAGTGAAAAACAGACCGCAAAACACACACGGTCGTGTGAACGAGCCCTAAGGCTGATGAAAATAACTGTCTTATTAGGCTTCATTCACACATCTGTATTTTGTTTCCATGTCTGTTCCGTTTTTTTGGACCGTATGCGGAACCATTCATTTCAATGGGTCCGCAAAAAAAACAGAAGGTACTCCGTATGCATTCCGTTTCCGTATGTCCACATTTCCGTTCCGCGAAAAAGATAGAACATGTCCTATTCTTGTCCGTTTTGCTGACAAGGATAGGCATTGTTACAATGGATCCGCAAAAAAAAAACGGAAACACGGATGACATACAGAACATCATCTTTTTTTTTTTTGAGGATCCACAATATACGGAACGGAAAACACATACGGACGTGTGAATGAAACCTAAGTTGCATAACTTCTATTGGGGGTGGGGTAGTATGATAAAAAAAACTAGAGGCCATGGGGGTCCCGCTGGGACCCGCACCTATTTCCAGAACGGAGCCCCCGAAGTGAATGAGGGCGCACTGCGCATGCGCAGCCGCCCTCCATTCATTTCTATGGGGTCGCCGAAAATAGCCGAGCGCTGGCTCGGCTACTTCCGTCGGCTCCATAGAAATGAATGGGAGCGCACCGCGCATGCACGGCCCGGCTCCCATTCATTTCTATGAGCGGCGCGGGGAGCTGTGCCTGGTGGTGGCCGGACCCCCGGAAACCTGGGGTCCTCCAGGTGCAGCGCTCCCCGCTCCGTTCTGGATATAGGTGCGGGTCCCAGCGGTGGGACCCGCACCTATAAGACAATGGAGGCATATCCTAGCGATATGTCCCCATTGTCTAAGATGAGAATACCCCTTTAAAGGAGTTAGGTCATGATTGATCTAAAAAATGAAAATCAAACATCATATAGAACATGACAATCTCTTTCTAACAAAGCTAGAACCAGCCCTGTACCTCACATGGATCCAGAAATCTCCACATTTATTGCCCCAATTGCTTTCCTAGATTCTCTTCAGCCTTGCAGCTCAGGGGGCGTGTCCTTTCTGCTGTAGCTGTAACCTCCCTGTCACTGCCACAGCTTCTAACAGAACATATGGCTGGAGGCAGTTCAAGTTTTAAACTGAGCATGTGCGACCAGCTTAGTGAGACGGACATAAAATAAGGAAAAGAACAAACAGCAGGTGGCGTTATACAGACTCATTTTATTGAATATCTCAGTGGCTATGATAAACTTTTAATTACATGCAATTACAGAAGCATTCAGATCCAGGGACTGGTTTGAAAAATGTAGAATATGTTTTGTGACACAAGCCCTTTAAGGAAAAAATCAAAGAAAAAGCTGAAATTATTGTCACTGATCATTACAATGCCACTATAAAAATACATCCCGTGCAGCCCTATGCAGGAGCGCAGTTTGCCCTGGTTTAATTTTTTAAAACTAATTGAAAATGAATATTACTGGTGACAGTCAGTGAGAGAGAGTATCAGCTGCGACTGATAGTCCTCTCCCTGCAGCTTGTCCGCACGTCCCCACTTTCCACACTGGATGGCAGAAGGGGGACCTGCATGTGCAGCGAGCCAGAGGAGGAGGTGAGGAGGATGGGAGTGGTAGCTGCGGTAATAGTAGTAGACACAGATCACAGTGGTCATTCCCCTTCTTTGGCTCTCTCCAGGACCATGCAGTGACAGGAGGACACACCCTTTCTTCCCTCAAGGCACACCCTGGTGTTAGGGCTCCTGTCTGGTGGTAGTTGGGGTGCCCTTAATGTTAGATGTTGGTCTGGGTGTAAGGCAGCAGAAAAGGTGCAATGGCCGGTGAATGGTGGAGTCCGTAACCAGACCAGTTGGTGTAAATAAATAAGTCTCTGTTAACTGCAGTGCAGAATAGGAGTAGTAGTACATCTGACAGTAATGCCCCTTTCACACGAGCGGGAGACTCGCATGTCTCTCGCAACGCATCTACAGGGCTGGACTCTGCACTGACCGGGATCGAAGAGCATTATATGTGCCGGAGTCCAGCCCTGTAGATGCTTTGCGGGAGACATGCGAGTCTCCCGCTCGTGTGAAAGGGGCATAACAAGGCACAGTTCTGAGTAGATCTCAGTAAACTCCTCCTAAAAGCAACACTTGGACAGCAGCAATGATGGAGGTTGTAGTACTCCTTCTCTCTTCAGTCTCTCTGCAGAACCGTAAGCATGAAATGAGTTTCTTGTAAATGATTCTGTTATTCCCAAGCTGTGGGGTGAGTTAAAGGGGTTCTCCCATCTTGGACAATGGGGGCATATCGCTAGGATATGCCCCCGTTGTCTTATAGGTGCGGGTCCCACTGCTGGGACCCGCACCTATATCGAGAACGAAGTGCAAGTGCAACCCAGCTCCCATTCGTTTCTATGGAGCCGATGGAAATAGCCGAGGAAGCGCTCACTTGTACGTAAGGACCCCCATCAGACCTCAGATCAGCCCACCCAGCCACTTATAAAAACCTTACTTACCTATCCTGCGCTGCCGCTGCCCTCCGGTCCCGCGCTCCACTCTTTTCCCTGCCGGCAAGATCTGAGGTCTGATGGGGGCACATTCTGTTGATCTGAGGTCTGATGGGGGCACATTCTGTTGATCTGAGGTCTGATGGGGGCACATTCTGTTGATCTGAGGTCTGATGGGGGCACATTCTGTTGATCTGAGGTCTGATGGGGGCACATTCTGTTGATCTGAGGTCTGATGGGGGCACATTCTACTGATCTGAGGTCTGATGGGGGCACATTCTGTTGATCTGAGGTCTGATGGGGGCACATTCTGCTGATCTGAGGTCTGATGGGGGCACATTCTGATGATCTGAGGTCTGATGGTGGCACATACTGTTGATCTGAGGTCTGATGGGGGCACATTCTGCTGATCTGAGGTCTGATGGGGGCACATACTGTTGATCTGAGGTCTGATGGGGGCACATACTGTTGATCTGAGGTCTGATGGGGGCACATACTGTTGATCTGAGGTCTGATGGGGGCACATTCTGCTGATCTGAGGTCTGATGGGGGCACATTCTGTTGATCTGAGGTCTGATGGGGGCACATTCTGCTGATCTGAGGTCTGATGGGGGCACAGTGGGCTGATCTGAGGGCTGGTGGGCACACAGTGAGATGGTATGGGGACACAGTGGGCTGATATGGGGCCATAGTGGGCAGATCAGAGGTCTGTTGGGGGTCTGCCATGGAGGGCTGATGGAGTTCTGACATGGAGGGCTGATATGGGGGTCTGATGTGATGTCCTGAAATTTATGGGCAGTCTGATAAGAGGATCTGATGAAAAATATTTTTTTCTTATTTTCCAACTCTAAAACCTAGGTGCGTCTTATGGGCCAGTGTGTCTTATAGGGCAAAAAATACGGTATGTTTTGGTTTCTTAGTTTCAGGATGTACTATTGAAGAATGTAAGCTCTGAGATAAGAAACTTTCTAATTAGTAGAACCTTGTTAGTATAGTGCGGAAGTATTACCTTTTATGAATAACCAATCAAATCATTTGTTTTGATTTCCACCCCCTTGGTGGTGGGCCAGATTTGTCTATGATTATCTGTAGTGTTATAAGATGTATACGTATGAAAAATAAAGGAGAGAGAGAATTTGATTCATCCAAGGTGCATGTGTCAATTTTCTGTATGAGCGCTCATCAACATTAAATTGGGACCCTGGCAATCATAGAGAAGGGGTTTTTGCTCCAACAGTACTGACCTGGAGAATTGAAAGTAACAGGTTAGTTTTACCGCATAGGAAAAGCTGTAAAAACAAAACCCATAAAACTATACCGGAATTGTGTTTCGTGTTTTCCCGCTTCCCACTAGATTATATGCAACAGTAAATAGTGCCATTAGCAAGTACGAATTTTCCTGCAAAAAAAAAGCCATGGATTAAAAAATAAAAACGTTATGGTTCTGGAAAGGCTGGGATAGTTTACTGTACATAAGGACAGCAGCCATCTCAATGGTCACAATGGGAAACATTTCCAGTTTTGTTCGCGGCAGTTTTTATAAATAAAGTTGTGATTTATTTCATTCTATTGGCCATCTGTGCTCATAACAGGGCAATAATGTGTATGTATCGCCATGACGACACGTAACCACACCCACTTGAAGTGACGCCGCGAGGCTGCCACTACCAGCGTGATGACGTCAGTGTTTACAGCGGAATGGGCGTGGCCTGGCAGAAAGCTGTGTCTTGTGGGTGATGTCCGGGCAAGCAGAGTCTGTACAGTGATCTGCGGGCAGGTACGTGGGGGAGACAGTGCGTCTTGTGTCCGCTAATGTGTATGGTACTGTATGTACAAGGGGGGGGCTGTACAAAGCTGGGCGCCGACTAATGGTGGGGGAGGGGGAGTATGGGGCTGTATAGGGTTATATGCAGCCCCATGATAATACTACTGTCGCAGTGACCTGACATTGCGTAATTGTAAGATGTAGATATGGAAGAGACTGGACAGATACAAATACATACCTCTTCTTCATGGTGCCGTTCCTCTTTTATACCTCCTGGAAATGTATGGATACATCGGTTTGAAACTGGAATCACAGAAAGCTTGGAATCTAAAGCTTCACCTTTAATCTTCAAAATATAAAAGTTGCTCTACACATGAGCAGACAAACCTAAAGAGTGCGCCCCACACACTAAATATCCGAAACAATAACACAAAATAGAAGAGGAGGCCGACAAAACCCCTAATATACAGGGCATAGGGGAGAATATTCCCTATTATAGATGCTAATACTGTGCCTCAACCCACTGGCGGATGCTCCCTGGTCCCGAACCTTGTCTGTCTCTCCCCACACTTACCCTATTAGTTTTCCAATTGGGTAATTTTCATATGTAATCAGATACAAGATTGGAAGATATTCAGAAATTAATAAGGAGGAAAACCCAGAAAAATATAACTCAAAAATGTGATAAATAATCAAAGTGCCTTGATTAAAGGGGTATTCCCATCTCACAAATGTAGTTTGTATAGTTAGATATAGCCATACTAATATTATTACTAATAGAATGTATTTATATAAAATGTACCGTTTAGAAGATTTCCCTATTTGTATTTCCATTGTCCCACACACATCAGTCAGGCCGTTGCCCCTGGTTACGACCACCGCAGCCATGTAGTAGTGGTGGCCGGCTTGCTCTTGTTCAGACCCGCTCTGAGGTAACTGCTGTATTGTGAACGCACATAGCATGAGGAGACACATCTTAGGGTTGTAACATTTTTGTCTGCGCTTCCAAATCGCAGAGAAGCGGATCCTGTCCCAAGATCAATTCATCTCTATGGAGCAGGATCTGTTTATAAAGTCTGCGTTTTGGACGGATCCTGACCATTGCGTTTTGGACGCTACCAGATCTGAAAGTACCCTTATGCCCCTTTCACACGTGCGGGAGACTCGTATGGACTCTACAGGGCTGGACTCGACACTGACTGGGATCGCATAGCATTATATGTGCCGGAGTCCAGCCCTGTAGATGCGTTGCGGGAGACATATGAGTCTCCCGCTCGTGTGAAAGCACCCTAAGATGTCTCCCCGCATGCTCATACAATGTGCGTTCACAATACAGCAGTTACCTCAGAGCGGGTTTGAACAAGATTAAGCCGGCCACCACTACTACATGGCCACTGTGGTCGTAACTAGGGGCAACGGCCTGACTGATGTGTGTGGGACAATGGATATACAAATAGGAAAATCTTCTAAACTGTACATTTTATATAAATACATTCTATTAGTAATAATATTGGTATGACTATATCTAACTATACAAACTACATTTGTGAGATGGGAATACCCCTTTAATTCTACATGATCAGACAAAATGATCGATAACCATAAGGAGAAAGAACACCTGGTTCACAATAAAGGGCAACCAATTGGAAATGCATAATTTCAGACATCACATGATTGCAGTTCTAAAATGAGATAGAGTTGAATATGTTGCCAGATATCGGTTCAGCAACAAACTAGATGAGGGCAATGTATACAGCCACAGGATTTTAGATGACATCACCACAGGGCAGACAGGTCATAAAATCAGAAAAACGCGTCTGGAACGGTCCGAGGACCTCTTACATATGCCCCCAGAGGGCAGCACATAGATAGGGTGACTGTCGCACTGAAGGGGAGAGTCCGGGCCCAGGATGTGAACCAGGTGGATGGCAGCTGTCAAGCTGCCTGGAGCCGGCTGTGCTGTCTAGAGCTCCAGTGAGCTCCGCGGCTCCATGAAGCAGCTGATCGTCGAGGCTCGGACCCCCGCAGATGTGGTAATGATGACCCGTCCTGAGGATAGGTCTTCATTAGCTTTAGGCTTCATTCACACGACCGTATGTGTTTTGCGGTCCGCAAATTGCGGATCCGCAAAAAAAAAACGGATGACGTTCCGTATGGCATCCGTGTTTACGTTTTTTTTTTTTGCGGATCCATTGTAACAATGCCTATCCTTGTCAGCAAAACGGACAAGAATAGGACTTGTTCTATCTTTTTTGCGGAACGGAAATACGGACATACGGAAACGGAATGCACACGGAGTACCTTCCGTTTTTTTTTTGCGGACCCATTGAAATGACTGGTTCTGCATACGGTCTGCAAAAAAAAACGGAACGGACACGGAAACAAAATACGGTCGTGTGAATGAAGACTTACCTGGATTAACCCTTCCCGGGAAATGAACAGCATTCCTGCGACTAGCTGGTTTTTTTTCCCAAAGTTTTTATTATTTTAAAAGTATCTTGCGCATGAGCTGAGGATTCACTTTCATTCGGTGCATGCTCCGGTCCTTATCTAACTAACAAATTACGGGTCCGCAAAACACGGATGCCTCCTGTGTGCGTTCCGCAATTTGCGGAACGGAGCGGGCAGCCCATTATAGAAATGCCTATTCTCTTCCGCAAAACGGACAAGAATAGGACATGATCTATCATTTTTTTTTTGCAGGGCCACGGAACGGAGGTATGGATTCAGACAGCACTTTTGCGGCCCCGTTGAAGTGAATGGGTCCGTATCTAAGCCGCAAAAAATGCAGCTCAGATGCGGAACCAAAACCATGTTTGTGTGAATGAGCCCTAACATTTAGAAGAGCCACCGAAACACCCGTTGCGATGCTACACGAAATGTGCCAGTCATTGGCCGCAGATTTGACCCACCTCTGACAGTGATTGGCTGGGATGGGGGGTCACATGTCCGTGTCAGATGGAACCATGAAGTAGAGAATAGCGGGCGACCCGGGTGGTATCGAAACGGGTTCAAGATCAGTGACAATCACTTTTTTTTTTTTTTTAAAGGCTTATTTTTTTCACATGACCAAATGACATTTATCATGTAGAGGACGTTAATACAAGGCACTTACTAATGTATTGTGATCCATATTGTCTCCTTTCCATCACATTATATACTGCTCGTTTCCATGGTTATGACCACCCTGTAATCCATCAGTGGTGGTCGTGCTTGCACACTATAGAAAAAAGCACCATCCTATGTGAGCTCCCACGGTCCCGGCCTCCAGAGAGGCCGTCGCTTTTTCCTATAGCTTACAGCACGTCCACCACTGCTGGATTACAGGGTGGTCGTAACCATGGAAACAAGCAGTGTATAATGTGATGGAAAGGAGACAATATGGAGAATCACAATACATTAGTAAGTGCCTTGTAGTAACTTTCTCTACGTGATAAATGCCTCAGGACAGGTCATCACTATCTGCGGGGGTCCGACCCCGGCTATCCTGAGGATAGGTCATCAATAATAAAAGCCCGGAGAACCCCTTTAATGATGGTGTATCTAATCTCCATCCAGCAAGTTAGGCTTCATACACACGACCAGATTTGTTTTGCGGTCCGCAAAAAAAACGGATGCCGTTCTGTATGGCATCCGTTTTTCCGTTTTTTTTTTGTTTTTGTTTTTTGCGCATCCATTGTAATTATGCCTATGCTTGTCAGCAAAACGGACATAAATAGGACATGTTCTATCTTTTTTGTGGAACGGACATAAGGAAACTCCGGAATGCACACATAGTACCTTCCGTTTTTTTTTTTTGCAGACCCATCGAAATGAATGGTTCCGCATACGGTCCGCAAAAAAAAAAAACGGAACGGACATGGAAACAAAATACGGTCATGTGAATGAAGCCTTGGGCCTCATGCCACACCACTGTATGAAAAAACGGATCCGCAAAAAAACGGATGGCGTCCTTGTGCATTCCGTATTTTACGGAACAGCTAAAACACTCCTATCCTTGTCCGTAATGCAGACAATAATAGGACATATTCTATTTTTTTGCGGAACGTAAACGGAATGCACACGGAGTAACTTCAGTTTTTTTTTTTTTTGCGGGCTCATTGAAATGAATGGTTCCGTATACGGTCCGCAAAAAAAAACCAGAACGGACACGGAAAGAAAATCTGTTCGTGTGCCTGAGCCCTTATTAATGATCACACTGCTGCATACGGGATTTGGACGCCTGGTTTTTCCGGTTTTATAAACCAGGTTCTCTGCCTTATATCACTCCTGTCTGTATGACGGAACATGGGTGTAACACAGGAGGGAACGCCCCCTCCGAGCCTCCTCTACAGCAAAACGGGGGGCCCGCTCTGGGGAACAGGGACCTGTTTTCAGCAAGCGGCCATGGAGAGAAACGCTGACCACACAAATACTCTGTGTACAGTGAAAAGTCCTACAGCTGTCGTTTGTGTTTCAATTCCTAACCATCACCTCTGCTTGCTGTCAGTGAATGGAAACAACCTTTTTTTTCATCCAAATGCTTGGAAACCCCATACATACCTAATGTACCTAATCTCCCGCTGCCTGCATTGTATGTATCCCCATGCACAATACTGTACTTTCGGTATGGAGATCTAGGACTGAGACGTATCCTGTATCTCTCCTCAGACATGTGAGGATGGAGCCCACGCTGGAGGAGCTGGTGGAGGCGCTGACAACATCCGGGGAGCCTCAACTCAACCCTGAAAAGCTCAAGCAGCTAAAGAAGATCTGCAGGTAGGTGTTCTGCTGGAAGTCACATAACCTCTCAGCTGTACGGAGATGTCATGTGGCCCCTATAGGCCCCCGATCTAATTTTACGCTCTGCCTCCCATAAGTGATGTTCCTGGGTCCTCTGAACGGACCACAGCAGTATCAGGAGCCGATCCTCGAGCAGGAAGGGGTGATCGGCGGGGGGTGTGACACCCTACACCCCCGGCTCTTCTGCGGTAGCTAGTATTAAATCCCTGTCCTATGTGTGTAGTGGACGGAGAAATGTACATGATGTAATCTGTAGTGAATGTCATTTTCTTACCAGTAGCTGAATTTTTGAGTTATCATCCTGAAGTTTATCTGTGTCATGTGACTAGGAATTAGACCCACCAACTCACACAGCACCTTATGTGTGGACAGGAAGTCTAATTTTCTATGCATTCCTATGGGAGCCTCACTTTCAGTCTCATAGGAATGAATAGAGCAGTTGACTGGCTTCCTGTCCTGGGTCAGTTGGAGGTCAGGGAGTTGGTCACATGACCCAGCTACAATAAGAAGAGAGTGGAAACTCTCAATTTCAGCCTCGACATTGACTACAGATTATATCATGCACCTTTCTAACAGGTCAGAGAATAAAATTTTTTGCTGGGAGTTCTTCTTTAATGTCACATATGTCGGTATAGATCCCACCTTAGGGACAGGCCCCTGAAGTGAAGGGGAACACACCGAGCATGCATGACGTGCCCTCCATTCATCACCATGGGCGTGCCCTCTCTGCTGTATTTGGAAGTCCCATAGCAGTGACTGGTGAGCACACCGTGCAAGCACGGCCACCTACTGTTCACCGCTATGGGACTGCTGGTAATAGCCGAGCCAGCGCTCCTATAGCGGCGAACGGAGGGTGACCACACATTCGCGGAGATAGGAGCGGGTCCCAGAAGTGCCATTGATGGCATACCCTAGCGATAAGACATCAATGTCCCCTTTAGTTCCAGCAGCATGTATACAGTCAGGCTTCATTCACACGACCTGTATGTGTTTTCCGGTCTGCAAATTGCAGGTCCGCCAAAAAAAACGGATGACGCTCCGTATTGGCATCCGTTTTTACGTCTTTTTTTTTTTTTGCGGATCCATTGTAACAATGCCTATCCTTGTCAGCAAAACGGACAAGGGTAGGATATGTTCTATCTTTTTTGCGGAACGGAAATATGGACATACGGAATGCACACGGAGTACCTTCCGTTTTTTTTGGGGACCCATTGAAATGAATGGTTCTGCATACAGTCTGCAAAAAAAACGGAACGGACATTGGAACAAAATACGGTCGTGTGAATGAAGCCTTAAACTGATGGAACTGGAGCTAGCGCTGATCCCAGCCGTTACGGTGGGAGGGTATTATAAACTGCAGCTGGGCATGGGCGCGGCTTCTGCGCCAGTATTACTACATCGCATTGCCGTAAGGACGTCGTACAGGAAGGGTTTAGCTGTAATAGTTGCCAATAGCAGAATTGTGATTGCAGCTCTGAAGTTACTCAGAATATAAAGTGTTGAGCGTTCTTCTTCTGCCCGTGTGATGCTGCACAGCTAACGCTTCCGTCCGTTTTTCAGGTCTTCGGATGAACACATCAGACACGTCTACCACCTGCTGATGACCCAGCTGAACCAGGAGCACGCTGAGATCCGCCTGTCCGCCTTCCAGATAGTCGCCGAGCTCTTCAGTCGCTCGCACTTGTTCCGGACGCTGCTGATCTCCAACTTTCAGGAGTTTTTGGAGCTGACTGTGGAGACGGATCTTGACCAGCCGCTGCCTCCTCCTAAGGAAGTGGCGCAGAAGCTGAAGATTCTGGCCATTAAGACGATACAAGAATGGCACGAGAAGTTTGGGGAGGCCTACAAGAAGCTGTCCTTGGGATACCACTTTCTGAAAAAGAACAAAAAGGTAGCCGCTCCTGGATGGTGTGACGCCTTAACCCATTGGTGTCTCTGGTCACATGGGCGCGTGTGCCTGTGCGATCAGGAGCAGGATCCGCGAAAACTCCCGTTCTGTGCGTTCAACCCCTTAAGCACTGGGATAAAAGGGAGGGCTGTCTATTGGTGATCTCAGTACTGAACCGGTCTGGCTCACATTAAAGAAGAACTCCCGCAAAAATTTTTATTCTCTGACCTGTTAGAAAGGTGCATGATATAATCTGTAGTGATTGTCATCTTCTTATCAGTGACTGTTTCTGTGAGTAAAAACCTCTCTTCTTATTGTAGCTGGGACATGTGACCAACTCCCTGACCTCCAACTGACCCAGGACAGAAAGCCAGTAACTGCTCTATTCATTCCTATGGGAGCCTCACTTTCAGTCTCATAGGAATACATAGAGAATTAGACTTCCTGTCCAGACATAAGTCTCTGTGTGAGTTGGTGGGTCTAAATGCTGGTCACATGACACAGATAAGAAACTTCAGGATGATATGAGTCAAAAATTCAGACACTGGTAAGAAAATGACTCACTACAGATTACATCATGTACATTTCTAGCAGGACATGGAATAAGAGTTTTGTCGGGAGTTCTTCTTTAAGGGCTCATGCACACAAACGTATTTTTTTTTTCCGTTTTTTTTTTTTTTACAGGTTCGTATGCGGTACAATTAATTTCAATGAGTCGGAAAAAAAAACCTGATATGACTCTAGTGTGCCTTCCATTTCCGTATGTCCGTTCCGCAAAATACAGAATGCACATGGACATCATCCGTATTTTTTGCAGATCCGTTTTTTCCGGACCACCAAATACATACGGTCGTGTACATGAGCCCTATGGCTGCATTCACAGGACCGTATGTGTTTTGCAGCCCGCAAAACACTGATCTGCAAAAAATATGGATGACGTCCTTTGGCATCCATTTTTTTTTTTACGGATCGGTTGTAACGATGCCTATACTTGTCCGCAAAATGGACAACAGTAGGACATGCTCTATATCTTTTGCGGGGCTATGGAACGGACATACGGATGCGGACAGCAAACGGTGTGCTGCCCTCATTTTTTGCGGACCCATTGAAATGAATCCGCACAAATAAAACGGAACGTATGAAATACGTTCATATTTTTTTATCCTTTTCCGTTCCGTTTTTTTTACAGTTTTGTATGCAGAACGATTCATTTAAAAAAAAAAAAAAACTAAAATGACTCTGTGTGCATTCCGTTTCCGTACCGCAAAAAATAGTACATGTCCTATTCTTGTCCGTTTGCGGAAAAGGACAGGCATGGTTACAATGGATCCGCCAAAAAAAAAAAAAAAAGTGATGCAATACGGTTGTCACACAGACGTCATCCGTTTTTTTTTTTTGGACCACAAAACAGATCCGCAGGGCTCATACACACGAACGTATTTTCTTTCCGTGTCCGTTCCGTTTTTTTTTTTTTTTTGCAGACCGTATACGGAAGCATTCATTTCAATGGGTCTGTAAAAAAAAAAAACCTGAAGTTACTCCGGGTGCGTTCCGTTCTGCAAAAAGATAGAACATGTCCTATTATTGTCCGCATTACGGATAAAGATAGGTCTGTTCTATTAGGGGCCAGCTGTTCCGTTCCACAAATTACGGAAGGCTCACGGATGTCATCAGTATTTTTTGCAGATCCGTTTTTTGCGGACCGCAAAATACATACGGTCGTGTGCATGAGGCCTAAGGAGAAGGCAGTGAGATGGAAGCGAGTGACATAGGACTGCAGGATCGGACCACATAGAGTCTTATAGTCTATGAGGGCACATTGCTCTGCCTGGGCGCTGTGGACACAATACGGCGGGAGATTTTTTAATGGTGGCCGTTTATTGTTTCATTACTTTTCGTTATAGGAGAATATTTTGTACAGAGCGTCCTCAGTGTCTGAGCATCTGATTTACATTGTGGACCTTTCAGGTGGATTTCCAGGACGTGCGCTCCAGGACGGTAGCCGAGAGAAAAAGAGAAGAGGAAAAGCAGAAACGCTTGGAAAATATCTATAAAGAGAAAGCCAAGAGAGCACAGACCGAAATGGAAGGTGAGTGCGAGTCTTCTCCATGTATTTTATTTCTTCTTAAAGGGGGTGTCCAGTAGAGAAGGGCAGAGTGAGGTAAATAAAATAAAAGAAGCGATGTTCCCCTCGCTGGTCCTTTCCTCCGCCGCTCCTATGCTGATGCCTGCTGGTCCTGTCTCGACACACGGGAAATGCCAGGAGATTTCTATTAAAGGGGTGTTCCCATCACAGACAATGGGGGGCATATCTCTAGGCTATGCCCCCATTGTCTAATGGGGCGGATCCCAGCTCTACAATGAGAAAGGAGCGGGGAAACGAATGGAGGGAGAACCGCGCGTGCGCAGCCGCCCTCCATTCATTTCTATGGGGCCGCCGAAAATAGCCGAGCGCTGGCCCCATAGAAATGAATGGGAGCGGGGCCGCGCATGCTATGGGAGCAGCGCTTGGTGGTGGACGGACCCTGGGAAATCAGGGGTCCTCCAGCCACAGCTCTCCTTGCTCTGTTCACCTTGTAGATGCAGGTCCCAGAGGTGGCAATGTGCCTAGTGATATGCCCCCATTGTCTACGATGGGAATACCCCTTTAAAGGGTTTCTGTCACCAGTTTTTTCGGTATGAAACAGGCTGACATTAGAGATGTGCTAATGTCACCTGATTCCAAATATATATCTGTTTTATTTACTGGTGCCCCCATTTTTATATAAAATGAACTTTTATTTTATGCTAATAAGGCCTCTAGGTGCAAGGGGCGTTACCCCTGCTCCTAGAGGCTCTGTTGATTGACAGGACCAGGCAGAGAAGAAACACTCCATTCACCATAGCTTTTAAGGACCTTCAATGATGTCATGACCATGTGATCAGTCACATGGTTAGGATCACACAAACAGCCTGTCTCCTCCTAAACCATGTGACTGATCACATGGTCATGACATCATTGAAGGTCCTTAAAAGCTATGGTGAATGGAGTGTTTCTTCTCTGCCTGGTCCTGTCAATCAACAGAGCCTCTAGGAGCAGGGGTAACGCCCCTTGCACCTAGAGGCCTTATTAGCATAAAATAAAAGTTCATTTTATATAAAAATGGGGGCACCAGTAAATAAAACAGATATATATTTGGAATCAGGTGACATTAACACATCTCTAATGTCAGCCTGATTCATACCGAAAAAACTGGTGACAGAAAACCTTTAAGGCCAAGGTACACATCATCGTTTAGCTTTCCATTCAAACAAACAAAAACGGATCATAACTGATGCTCAAAATAACGGATCTGGCTTTTCTTTTTCCTTGTGTCACTGATGGATCAGTAGAACAGAAAGCTAAACAGTGATGGGGGGGAGGGGCTCACTTCTGCTGCCAGTGATTGGCTCAGCATTTCATATGGGTCTAAACCAGGACCAGGAAGCAGAGATCAGTAGGGTCCTAGTAAGTGGTGGGAATCGATGAGGTGAGGATCAATTCTATTTTCGGAAATCCCATTGCGGTGAACAGAGAGCACATTGCTCAAATATGGCCGTCCCCCTCCCCCCAATTCACTGCCAGAAATAGCCAGGGCTCTGCTATTTTCAGAACTCCAGAGGTGGAACCCTCACCTACTGTATATGGCATTGACGTCGTATCCTAGCAACAGTGGCTTCGATGGGAATACCCGTTTAACACATTCTGAGCCCTTTACTAAAAAAAAAGAAGTGGTAAATAAAGGGAGAATTCCTTTAACCCCTTTAACCCCCTAACTGTTTTGTCAGAGTGGAGCTCCAGCAGTTGGAAAAGTAGCTAACTGGAGGGGGGAGGGCTGCTTTAGATGGTGATACCTCCTGAATGGCTGACATTCCAAGCTTTCAGACAATACCAGAATGACAGCAATATGTTCAGGACAGAGAAAGATATCACTGATAGAAATCGGGATGCTGTGAATGCAGCTGAAAATGAAAGTAAAAACAGGTTTGACCCCCGATTTTTCCGACTCGATTTCTAACAGTGATTTCTCCTCTGTTGCTTGGACTTTAGCTGTCATTTGGACTGGACTGTCAGCTTTCAAACAAGACCAGTTACATGTTTCTTCCTGCTACTATTCAGGAGGTAGCAGCATCTAAAGCAGCCCTCCCCCCTCCAGTTAGCTACTTTTCCCACTTTAAGGGAGAATTCCTTTAATCCCTTTAAGGGAGAATTCCTTTAATCCCTTTAAGGGAGAATTCCTTTAACCCCCTTTAAGGGAGAATTCCTTTAACCCCCTTTAAGAGGGAATTCCTTTAACCCCCTTTAAGAGGGAATTCCTTTAACCCCCTTTAAGAGGGAATTCCTTTAACCCCCTTTAAGAGGGAATTCCTTTAACCCCCTTTAAGAGGGAATTCCTTTAACCCCCTTTAAGGGTGAATTCCTTCAACCCCCTTTAAGAGAGAATTCCTTTAACCCCCTTTAAGAGGGAATTCCTTTAACCCCCTTTAAGAGGGAATTCCTTTAACCCCCTTTAAGAGAGAATTCCTTCAACCCCCTTTAAGGGAGAATTCCTTTAACCCCCTTTTAGGGAGAATTCCTTTAACCCCCTTTAAGGGAGAATTCCTTTAACCCCCTTTAAGGGAGAATTCCTTTAAACCCCCTTTAAGGGAGAATTCCTTTAACCCCTTTAAGGGAGAATTCCTTTAACCCCCTTTAAGGGAGAATTCCTTTAACCCCCTTTAAGGGAGAATTCCTTTAACCCCCTTTAAGGGAGAATTCCTTTAACCCCCTTTAAGGGAGAATTCCTTTAACCCCCTTTAAGGGAGAATTCCTTTAACCCCTTTAAGGGAGAATTCCTTTAACCCCCTTTAAGGGAGAATTCCTTTAACCCCCCTTTAAGGGAGAATTCCTTTTAACCCCCTTTTAAGGGAGAATTCCTTTAACCCCCTTTAAGGGAGAATTCCTTTAACCCCCTTTAAGGGAGAATTCCTTTAACCCCCTTTAAGGGAGAATTCCTTTAACCCCCTTTAAGGGAGAATTCCTTTAACCCCCTTTAAGGGAGAATTCCTTTAACCCCCTTTAAGGGAGAATTCCTTCAACCCCCTTTAAGGTGTATTTTCATCTGAGCCATTAATTTCTGGGCTGGGAATACATGTTGTAAGTGGTTCCGCAAGCAGCTGTATTATGCTGTTTCCAGGAAAGAAGAAATCCGAATGCTTGCTTTACGACACGTGCTGCACTTTCTGCCCCTCCACAGTAACGTACAGTAATATATGGGCTCCTGTCTCCCTTGTGTCCTTCCTTTAGAGATGCTGGAGGACATCCAGTCCTGCCTCACAGAGATGGAGAACTGCTTCAGCTTGCTGCTGCCCGATCCTGAACAGTTCAGCCTGGTGAATGATAACAAAGATGGCGACGTGCCAAAAAACAATGCGCCTGACGACGAGCAGCCGTGCTGCAGCAAGGACCTGCCCAGACTAACTGTACCCAGCACCAGCCATGGGCCTAAAGCCGAGGAAAGCTCCTCCGATGAGTCTGACAACGACTTTGAACCTGTGGAAGAGTCTTTCATCAGAGAACACGGGCTGGGGTCTCACGCGTATGCCCTCGACATCGAAATATCAACAGGTGACTCTCCGGGTGTAGCTTTGTGGGACAAGGAGCAATAATGTGTCTGGGGAGGGGAGGGGGACGCAGCTGCAGTGTTTCTTATTCCCTATGTCTGTGCCCTCCATGCTGGGAGAGGGAACCGAAGTGGGGGAACGAGAGAGAAAACAGGCATTTACTTGACCTTTTCTCATAGATATGAAAGTAAACGAGAATGAAGATAATACAGATGTTCTGACCAGCTTAACGGACGCCTGGAAGATGGCAAAGAACAAGTACTGGCCCGCCGTGCAGTCCTGGATTCAGGTACCAGTTGGTGTCGTGTCTTATCTTTACTCTGTGTTCCTTACAGAGATGCTGCCCACTTCCCTGACCTCAAATGCAACAAATGTATTCCCTTGGAAATAATATTTTATTAGAACTCTGCAGTGTGATGTTCCTCTGTTATTCCTCCTGGTAGTGGGCATTACCATTGGCTTTTTCAGCTAGCTTTATCCCTATACATTGACACTTAGCACTCATTGGACTGTGTCAGAATGTGTATGGCCAGGAAGGAAAGTAACATCCAGTTTACAATTTATATCATACTTTTCCAGGTGGAATAACAGGGGAACAGCATAATATTCGATAACTGTGCATAAGAATTGTTATGTTTTTTTGAGAAATTCAAGTTTTTACTAAAAAAGACATCAGGAGAGCTGACAGGTCCTGTTAAACCCTTTGGATACCGGAGGTATTTTTCATTTTTGCGTTTTTATTTTTCTTCCCTATTTTCTGTGAGCCATAAATTTTCGTTCACATGGCTGTATGAGGGCTTATTTTTTGTGGGACAAGTTGTATTTTTCAATTCCACCATTAATTATGGCTTAAAATGTAAAAAAATTCCAAATGGGGTGGAATTGGAAAAAAACGCAATTCTTCCTCCGTTTTACGGGTTTTTTTCTCGCAGCGTTTTGTTTGCGGCAAAACTGACCTGTGCCCTTCATTCTCTGGGTCAGTACGATTACAACGATACCACATATGTATAGGTTTATGTTTAAATAGTATAAAAATAAATTTAAACTTTAAAAAAAAAATTTTTTTTTTTTAAATTTTACATCACCATATTCTGACCCCCATAACTTTTTTATAGTTACATCCACTGAGCTGTCTGGAGGCTCATTTTTTTGCGGGACAGTCCATAGTTTTTATTGATACCATTTTGGAGTGTGCGTGACTTTTTGATCACATTTTATTAAATTTTTTTGAGTAAGAGAAGCAATGAAAAAATGACAAATCTGCCTTTTTGACCCTTTTTCCCATTATGCAATTTACCGTATTGGAATTTTTAAAATATATTTTAATACTATAATAAACAGTCGTTTTCGATCATCGGAGTGATACCCATGATGTTTATATTTATTGTTATTTAGGTATTTATTTTTTAATTATACAGAAAGGGGGGTGATTTAAACTTTTATATTTTTTTTGATGATTTGAAGGATAATAGATACCGTAAGTCTATAAATAATGTTTTTGAATTTTTCATTTTGAACTATCAGGGATTTTTAAAATGCTGGTTTAAGTCAGTTTTGCTCATTTCTTACCTTGGCCTGCCATCTGGTGGCCAAAATAAGAATTGCAATATGAACGCTGTAAGCCTCGTCAGCGACGTTTACAGAGTTCAGATCAACTGCAGATTCCACGATTGGCCACACGGGGCATCTGTAGGACACCCGGAAGAGCGAGCTTCTGGGTTTTAGCGCACTCAGATGCCGTTATCACGGCATCTAATGCCTTTAATTGCCGCGATCGGCATTATTGCCGGTTACGGTAAGTAGCCGCAGGTCTCTGCTATTTGAAACAGCAGAGATCTGCCGGCCATGATGCCCCCTGCATGTGCGAGCGGGCGTCATGTTCCCACATCGCTGTACGGCGCTGGTAGCGAAAGGGTTAAAGGGGTATTGTAGCCAAAAACATGGATGTTTTCGAAACTACCATACTGCTTGTAATAGTTATGGCATACAACTCAGCGTAACCATGACATTGGTTATTAATGAGTTAAAATTCACTAGTTGGCTATTTTCAGCCATTTACAGTTAACAGCCAAGAATTCCTGAATGTTCACTTATCCATGCGAAGTGTATGTGAAGTATTTTATTGGACCCCTCGCCCACGTGGCGGCTTTATCTCTCCATTTATCCGGACGCCTCTTCTAACTTTCTGCTTCTGTTCTGAAGATATTCACAAAGGCCGGAGTAAGCGGTGACAGCCTGAAATGTGCCATCGATGTGAAGAAGAAGCTAGAAGCCGCCATGAAGAAGCACAAGGAGATGAATATCGAGTGCAAGACCCAGAACAGACAGATGGTGAGTAACGTGCCCCTTGTGTGCCGCCTCCTGGACTGACCCTCCTCAGCCTCTGTAGGAAGCAGCAGGTTCCTGTACATGCATTCAGTGCTGGGCATCAGGCGGGGTTATTACTGTCTAGTCCCCAAACTGCCTGCACATAGTAACATAGTAATGTAGTTTATAAGGCCAAAAAAAGACATCTGTTCGGCCTGTTATCCTGAAAGTTGATCCAGAAGAAGGCAAAGAAACCCTGTGAGGTAGAAGCCAATTTTCCCGACTCCAATCAGGCATCAGAATTACTCCCTGGATCAACGACCCATCTCTAGTAACTATAACCTATAATATTATTACTCTCCAGAAATACCTCCAGGCCCCTCTTGAACTCTTTTAGTGAACTTACCATCACCACCTCCTCAGGCAGAGAGTTCCATAGTCTCACTGCTCTTACCGTAAAGAATCCTCTTCTATGTTTATGTACAAACCTTCTTTCCTCCAGACGCAGAGGATGTCCCCTCGTCACAGTCACAGTCCTGGGGATAAATAGATGATGGGAGAGATCTCTGTACTGACCCCTGATATATTTATACATTGTTATTAGATCTCCCCTCAGTCGTCTTTTTTCTAAAGTGAATAACCCTAATTTTGATAATCTTTCTGGGTACTGTAGTCCACCCATTCCAGTTATTACTTTAGTTGCCCTCCTCTGAACCCTCTCCAGCTCTGCTATGTCTGCCTTGTTCACAGGAGCCCAGAACTGTACACAGTACTCCATGTGTGGTCTGACTAGTGATTTGTAAAGTGGCAGGACTATGTTCTCATCACGGGCATCTATGCCTCTTTTGATGCAACCCATTATCTTATTGGCCTTGGCAGCAGCTGTCTGACACTGGTTTCTACAGCTTAGTTTGCTGTTCACTAAAATTCCTAGGTCCTTTTCCATGTCAGAGTTACCCAGTGTTTTACCATTTAGTATGTACTGGTGACTTGCATTATTCCTTCCCATATGCATAACCTTACATTTGTCAGTGTTAAACCTCATCTGCCACTTTTCTGCCCAAGCCTCCAGTCTATCCAGATCCATCTGTAGCAGTGTACTGTCCTCTTCTGTGTTAATTACTTTACACAGTTTAGTGTCATCTGCAAAATTGATATGTTACTGTGCAAGCCTTCTACAAGATCATTAATAAATATATTGAAGAGAATAGGGCCCAATACTGACCCCTGTGGTACCCCACTAGTGACAGTGACCCAATCTGAGTATGTACCGTTAATAACCACCCTATGTTTTCTATCACTGAGCCAGTTACTTACCCACATACAGACATTTTCTCCCAGGCCAAGCATTCTCATTTTATATACTAACCTTTTATGTGGTACCGTGTCAAATGCTTTGGAGAAGTCCAAATATACGACATCCATTGAGTCGCCGCGGTCAAGTCTAGAACTTACCTCCTCATAGAAACTGATTAAATTGGTTTGACATGACCGATCCCTCATGAAGCCATGCTGATATGGAGTTATTTGCTTATTTTCATTGAGGTACTCCAAGATAGCATCTCTTAGAAAACCCTCAAACCGTTTACCCACAACAGATGTTAAACTTACCGGCCTATAGTTTCCAGGCTCTGTTTTTGGACCCTTTTTGAATATTGGCACCACATTTGCTATGCGCCAATCCTGTGGAACACTCCCCGTCAGTATAGAGTCCTTAAATATCAGAAATAAGGGTCTGTCGATTACATTACTTAATTCTCTTAGGATGCGATACACTTGGTGTGTAATGATATTACTATTAGCCACTGAAAATAAATGCAATATAATAATAATAAAATAATTCAGAAATAATTAATAACATATAAAAATGCACATGAAATAATAATATAAAAATACCCATCAGTAGTAGTAAGGCAGAGCAACTGGACTTTTCTTCTTCTTTTTTTCTTGGAGACTTTTTGCTAGTCATCTGCTTGTACAAGAAATCTCCAGCATTCAATACTGGTGACTCATGCTTCAGTCATGTAGATGAAGTGCTAATGACTGGAGCTATTAAGTGTGTTTAAACTGCCTCAGGAGAGGTGTTAAAGAGGTTCTCCACTTCTCCTGCATTGATGACCAGATTGGCAGAGGTCCACCTCCTGGCACCCCTCCGATCAGCTGTGTGAAGAGAACACGGCGCTTGTACGAGTGCTGTGTTCTGTTCACCTATTGCAGCGGCGAGCTGGTGTAATTGCAGCTTCTCCGTCCCATTCACTTCAGTGGGACAGCCTTGTGTATATAGTATTGGACGTGCAGGGTTGGAGGAAGCTCCGACCCCGGCTGTTAATCCTTTGATTGTGCTGCGATTCCTACCTCTGCGTGATCGAAGGGGAACACTGTCTGCGATCACCAGGTTTCGCAGTGACCCAATAGTAGTTTGAGGTGCGATACTCAATCAGTACTTTTATACTCTTTCACACTTGCGGCAGCCAGCCTGCCGAATCCGTACTAACGCTAGCCCGCCGTGCTGCCGGAAGTCCTCTACGGCCCCATTCACTATAATGGGGGCGGGCCGGATGTCTGGCCGCAGCACGGCAAACAAACCGAGAGGTGGCCAGACAAAAACCTCAGCATACCGTGCTGCGGCTGGACCTCCTGCCTGCCCCCATTATAGGTAATGGGGCTGGAGCGGACCTCCGGCGGCATGATCCAAAACAGCCTGCTGGACCCTGCTGCCGCCAGTGTGAAAGTAGTCTAAAACTGTTATCCCGTATACATAATAATGTCCCCTTCAGTATTTGGCGCAGGTGCACTGAGTGAAGGGCGCTCGCCAGCTCCTGGCTTCCTCACTGCGCCTGCGCTGTGCTCGACTGTGACGTATTGGGCGCAGGCGAGCACCCTTCACTCACTGTACCTGCGCCGAATACTGAAGGGGACGGCGCAGGCGCGGGATGTACACGGAGGACAGGGCCGACAGGAGGAGACTAACGCTGCCTGGCCCTGTCACTCAAGAAGAACTGGGCGTTGCCAAAGGTGGGCGAACGGAGCCTCTAGGAGCAGGGGTAACGCCCCCCCCCTGCTCCTAGAGAGTAATTAGCATACAATAAAAGTTATAATTATAGAAAAACAGGGGCACTAGGTAATAAATAACCAGCACAGTTAGAGCCGGGTGACATTGGCACATCTGTAATGTCAGCCTGGTTCATATCCAAAAATCTGGTGACAGAAACCCTTTAAAACGGCTCCTCTGACCTAAACTCACTGCATGATAATGATTTATGTAAGCTCCTGCATGACCATGGGTATACTGACGGCACTCACAGCATTATTTTAGTACAGTGGAGCCATCATGGTTAGGGCAGAAACTCACAGCACCTTAAATCATTGTGTGATGCTGTGATGTTAGGTCAGAGGAGTGGTGTTCAGGCGGGCGTCACACAGAGTCTGTTTCTAGGACCAAACACACTCATGTTAAACTGGACTGAATACGAAGCCAGCAGAAATCCCATAGACTGTAATAGTACACTATTGCAGTCTATGGTATAAGTGATTGAATGATCACATGTTCAAGATAGGGTTGCGCGATATACCGGTGTTGTCGGTATACCGCGGTATTAGGAAACAGCGATATGGCGATATCGCTGTTTCCTAATAACCGCGCTATTTTGTGACGTCATCAAAGCGGTCATGTGTGCTGACCGCTTCAAAATCTGAGTCCACGGCCGCCCGCCTTTACAACATTACATGCTGATTGACTCCTGCAGCGGCCGCCCAGGCTCCTCCTCGTTGGTTCCCATGGTGCAGTCTCCACCCACTGACGTCTAACGTCGGAATCAAATGACGCCCGGGCGAAGCCGCTGAGGCTGAGCAGCGAAGGACTGACTGGAGCGAGTGGTGGGAAAGTCTGTGAACTTACTCTGTCTGACCCCACAGAAATGACTGTGCCTGCGGAGAGAGACCCTATATATTACAGCTGCCAGCCGGGTCCCTGAAATGTAGGAATAACTGGTGGTGGCAAACCGTCACAGGCGGCCATAAGACATGGAGGGGAGGGGCAGCACCTTGTGGCTGCTGCCCCCACTGTAATGGATTATCTCCTTGTGGCTGCTGACCCCACTGTAAATGCCTCCTTGTGGCTGCTGCCCCCACTATAAATGCCTCCTTGTGGCTGCTGCCCCCCACTGTAAATGCCTCCTTGTGGCTGCTGCCCCCCACTGTAAATGCCTCCTTGTGGCTGCTGCCCCCACTATAAATGCCTGCTTGTGGCTGCTGCCCCCCACTATAAATGCCTGCTTGTGGCTGCTGCCCCCCACTGTAAATGCCTGCTTGTGGCTGCTGCCCCCACTATAAATGCCTCCTTGTGGCTGCTGCCCCCCCACTGTAAATGCCTCCTTGTGGCTGCTGCCCCCCACTGTAAATGCCTCCTTGTGGCTGTTGCCCCCCACTGTAAATGCCTCCTTGTGGCTGCTGCCCCCCACTGTAAATGCCTCCTTGTGGCTGCTGCCCCCACTATAAATGCCTGCTTGTCAGAATATGGTGGTGCAAAGATTTTTTATATTTTTTTAAAGGTTTTTATTTTTTAAAGTAGAAAAAACATAATAAAAACCATATAAACTTGGCATCACCATAATTGTTCTGACCCACAGAATAAGTCATGTCATTTTTAGCGCACAGTGAACGCTGTAAAATCAAAACCCAAAAGACTTTGACAGAAAAAACTGTGAATAGAAAAGTAAAAGTGTTATGACTCTTGGAAGACAGGGAAGAAAAAAAAAAAACAAAAAAAAAAAGTCCTGATCCTTGAATATTTTTCCATTGTGCATTCTACATGATGGCCACTAGAGGGAGCTCCCCACACACAGAATTTCTCTCCAGTCTGGTAAATGGAGCAGGTAGATCAGTCACGCTCTGACATAGGACGGGATGTTTTTGTCGGCTTGTCATAAGCTGTCACTTTCTCATTAAGTTAACCCTTTTAGTGGAGGCTCATTGATGACGACCGGTCTACAGATGAGCTCTTCATCTCCAGCAGTCATTTTATTTTGCATTATTTATATATTGCTCATCTGATATTCCATAAAACACATATATGCAGCCCTTATTCTGTATGTTATGTATATAAACTGCTCGTCCTGTCACCACATTAACTTGCCTGTATACACACAACTTTGTGCTGTGCCGCAGCTATCATTTTTAACCCCTTAAGGACAACCACTGTACATGTATGACAGAAGTCTGGGGTTTAAACATGGTGCTCGCGCTGGGTGCCTGCTGTTTTACACAGCCAACACCAGGAGGTAATGTCCATGGTCGGCGATAACAGCGGTCACGGACATTGAACCCCACAGATGCCGTGGTCAGTTGCGACCATGGTATCCAAGCGGTGAAACCGCTCCTGGGTCCCAAACAGCTTCCCGGTGCCATATCAAGGGAGCCGTTCGGTTGCTATGGCAGCTTCAGGCCTTTTGAAGGATCCAAGTCCTGCCATAGAGAAGTTCCTATGAATCTCCCATAGGCTGCATTGTAGTGTATGGAAAAAGCGATCAGATGATCACATTGTTTTAGTCTCCTAGGTGGGGGCGTAAAAAAACAAACCAACAACAGTTTAAAAAAAAACAATAAAAATTCAAATCACCCCTTTCCCCATATTAACTTAAAAAATAAATCATTTAAAAAAAGTAAAGATCATTAGTGTTGCCACATCCCAAAATGCTTAAACCATCTCACTTCAGCAAATTACATTTATCATGTAGAGAACGTTAATACAAGGCACTTACAAATGTATTGTGATTGTCCATATTACTTCCTTTCCATCACATTATACACTGCTTGTTTCCATGGTTACGACCACCCTGCAGTCCATCAGTAGTGGTCATGCTTGCACACTATAGGAAAAAGCGCTAACCTACGTGAGCTCCCATGGTCTGGGTCACCAGAGAGGCTGGTGCTTTTTCCTATAATGTGCAAGCACGACCACCGTTTATGGATTACAGGGTGGTCATAAACATGGAAACGAGAAGAGTATAATGTGATGGAAAAATGAATCCAGCCAACAAAGGAGGCAATATGGACAATCACAATACATCAGTAAGTGCCTTGTATTAACTTTCTCTACATAATAAAAGCCACTTGCTGAAGTGAAAAAATGGCACTTGGCAATTTTAACATATGTTACTGTTGGTGGAGCGTTATATATAAAGCAATCTTTAGTTTTTTTTTCACATACCACTGTTTTCCTTGAGTTTTTCCCTTAGTTACGACTGTTTTAACCTCTACAATATGAGCATCTTCTCAACATGGCTCCTTTGCCAGTTCTCTGAGGCCAAAACTGCCTTCCCTCACTTCAGACACACTTGCTGTAGCCAGCAGCTTCCTGCCAGCCAATCAGATTGGATTACTGAGAGACACGCCTCCTCACTCTGAAGCCTAATGCAGGCATGCAGTGTGAAGGACCGCCCCCTGTCTTCCTGTCTTCTTAGCTGAGCCATAGCAACAGTCTTTTAAGGGACCAGTGGACAGGGGACATTAATGAAAGCTATATATAAGGTAAATACAGATACAGATCTTTTCACAATCATTGACAGACTAAGCTCTAATAAACTAGAAAATAAAAACATATGGCAGTTACACTTTAAGCGTTGTATATTTTCCATGAGATTGAGGCCTGAAACTTTTCTTCTCCTATGTTTTTATGACAACCCTTCTTGTCCTTGTTGAGTATGTCATAGGAACATAAAGTTTTTTCAAAACGAAGATTTAAAAAAAAAAAAAAAAAAAAAAAAAATCAGCACTCTCATAAACTGTACTGGGGCTGATTGCTATCTCAGGGATTGGATTGGTAACATTATTTTTTACCTTACTAAAAAATATGTGTTAGGTGAGTGGAATAACATGTTTAGAATTTCCACATAATCTCTTTAAAGGCCAGTTTTACATTAATTAAGTAAATTTTACATATTTTTTTTATTTTCCTTTTTCAAAATTTGTATTTTAGTTGATAATTATAATATTGATTGATGAATATGTTGAAAGCATTAAAACGAAGGACTTCTAAGTTGGGTGACACCTTTAAATTGCTATTTTCTGGGTGATTACTGCCCTATAATGCTGTGCAATCAGAAAACAAAGGTCTCGTTCCCCAGAGAGAAATTAGCATCTCGCTATCTGATAGATTTTTTTTTTTTTTTTGCCTTCTTGTAGTGCTAATGCAGTTGGGCGCCATATCAAATTCAGTGAAATTGGCCATGAAATTCATTGCCCTGTAAATAAAGATAATTCAAATGAAAACAAAACTGCGCGCCGCTCCGTTCCAGAATATACAGGGCGTAATGAAAATGAATGTTCACAGTTAAGGGCCCAGATAAACACTTTTTTTCCCCCTTGCTATTTAGCTGCTCCTTTCTGTCAACTAGTTGAGTCCCCCACCCCCTTTTTTTTATTTTGTCTTATTATTTGTAAGGCACTCAGATGTTTAAGGCATGGCGGGCACATTGGATTCTCCAACCCAGTACCTTCATCATAAAAACTGGAAAAAAAAAATAAAATTAAATAAAAGAAAATTAAATGAAAAAAAAAAATTTAATCCGGTCATGATTATTTGATATGATTTTTGTTTTATATTTTAAAAAATATAATTGGAAACTTTTTTGTTCTTTGGCCTTTAAAAAAAATAAATAAATAAATAAATATATATATTACACTGTGTGTGTGGTATGTATGTTGTGATATATATATATATATATATATATATATATATATATATATATATATATATATATATATATATATAAAATCTGTAATTCTATTAGAATTGTTGATGATTTAAATCTAAAGTGTCAAACTTTACAAACTTTATTTTTTTTTATTGTGAAAAAATGAATTCATTTTGGTTTTTGGGTGAGCATTCTTTTTTCTGTATTTCAGATAGAAAAATTATATATATATATATATATATATATATATATACATATGGAGAGGGAGTGAAAAATGAAAACGAATACATTTTATTATGAAAAATGAAAACTTAGTTTTTTTGGCGTGCATTCTTTTTTCTATATTTTACATAGAAAAAAAATTATATGTATATATTTATATATGAATACATTATGAAAAATGAAATGAAAAATGAAAATTAATACATTTTGATTTTCTGGTGTGCATTATTTTTCCTATATTTAAAAAAAAAATAAAAATAAAAAATATATATATATATATATATATATATATTATAATCCATCCGTTGAATACTGCTATATTTTTCATATATATATATATATATATATATATATATATATATATATATAATTTTTTAGATCATTACAATGAATGGGTGATATACATCGACTTTTTGTGCTCATATCATGTATTTTTGGCATAAAGCAGCGTCCCCCTCTAAGGAACATATCAATCAGCACTGGTTTTGGCAGTGAAATGGTTAAGAGGAGCCCATGCTGCGGTAGAGGCCTCCCATCTCCTGGATGGGATGGGTGAGTAGATGCACATGAGATATTGGCGTGGCAGAATAATTTGCGGGGCCTTCCACCAGAGAGGATTAGCATATAAATAGCAGATGCGGTGGTCACCATCACAGTTGAGTACATTTAATTTTTAGTTTATAAGACAGAATGGGTTTTTAAATGCACGGCCATCAAGCTTGCTGAAAGACAAATGAAGTTTAGAGTTCACGTGTCTGAAGACGTCTCGCGTGCCTTTCGCTTATTTATTTCAGGCAAAAAGGCGCCTCCAGGACGGACATAAAACCGGGAGGAGAAATAATTTAGGTCGCAAAAGAAATTAATTGGCAAATATCTTTAATGGTCCTAAGGCTGGGTTGAGACCATGGTCTCGTTCGCCTGTTGGCCTCTCGCCATCTCCTCCGCCCGTATCATTAGTTTACATTGCGCAATTTAGCTTGATTAGGGTTGATTAGATGGGATCTTGTCTTCATAGGTATTTTTTTTCTTGCTAATTGGCACCAATAAAGTTTTTAATATGGGAGAAAATCGGCGTCTGTCTAAAATGTACGTTATATTAAAGAACTGGCATAGAAGTGATTGAAGAGC